>JALMQS010000099.1:99915741-100266709 GCA_024734495.1 Forficula auricularia
ACATGCATTGCTTAAATGGTAGTTATATAATTAAATTGAACAACAATTATATTATTAAAACAATATTGTATTTTGAATTAGCAATCATTATTTTTAGAATAAATGAACTAAATATTTTGATGATATTTATTGAGGGCGATATATATATGTATATATATATATATATATATATATATATATATATATATATATATATATATATATATAAATTGTTGGTTAACTCTTTTTCAACAACAACGACATACACTCAAACAACAACGATAAACAATAATATTGAACGGCGCACGGTAACATCGATAAACAAAAACGCTAAACGAAACACATCTATGTAGCAAGTTTGACGAATTTGAGCACCTTCGCCACCTCGACATCGGCTATAATCCATATCATCTCGTCCCGCCACATGTTCATTCCAGTCATCACCCACTCGACTAATTCATCAAGTTCAGAACAATTTCATAGGCTCCCGGAATATAACTGCGGCAAATTTATTTTGGTTACAATATAAGAGCCAAGTCTATTTTGAAAGTGGCATAAGTCTATTGTTTGTTATTTCGAGATATTGTATTTATATTTTTATAAATACATATATTTATATTTCGATAATTGTATTTTGACAAATTCATGAGAATATTTTTACTCCATTGATTGAGATATTATAAATATGAAAAATAAGACATCCATGTCTAACTAATACTGACATTAACTCATTTTTTCAAAATTGGACTTAGGCCACTTTCAAAATAAACGGCCAACTGATATATATCGGGTGAGTTTTTTTTTATCTTGAGACAGTCCTATAACTGAAAAGCAGTTCATTATATAAAAAAGTTTCAAATAAAAGATTATTTATATGGAGGGGGAAACTAAACTTCGCTATTGTTTGTCGATCTAGAACAAGCTTTCAAGGGTATTTTAAAGTCAAATTATGTTTTTAAACAGAAACCTATATATTTCTCTTCATATTCATAATCTACAAGAAAAACTGAACAACTTTAATAAGAAGTATTTTTTTATACAACATCAAATAAAAAATATTAAATCAATTATTAGATCTCAAAAAAATCCTAATAATTATTTTTAACAATTATTCAACTTAATTATCAAATAATAATGATTAAAAAATTAATTATTAAATAAATATTTAGTACTAGAAAATCATAAGATGGTGTCATCTATTAAATCCGATGGAATGGAATATTTTTAATTAAATGTCAGAGGTGTTGTTCTTTCACCCCCTCGGAATCGAACCCGAGTGCCAGTAACAGCAATCCGGGCCATCTGGCTCACCTGCGGGATACGAACCTCTCTGACATATGTAAATGCGTAAAATATTTTACTCAAAGATTGTTATCTTAATTTGTAAAATTTCGCGATATAGTGATTCTAAATTTAAACATATAGCCATGCCATATAATTTAAATAAAGGTGGTTGAGTGTTTCGAATTTTGAAGAAATTCAAAATTCGAAGGGCAATGGAATGACTTTTCCTAATTTAATATGAAAGATATTTAGTAAATCGAAAAGTCACAACAATGAAAATAAGTGTTTATAATAATGTTAAAACATCATTATAGGTACACAGATATAAGAGATTATTTTCTACTTAATTGAATTACTTAAGCTTTTTGAGTTTAAAAGTTTTTTTCACTTGTCAATCCAGTAGATAGTTATATTGTATTACCATAATAAAAACGGAGTATTTTTTATTGAAAGCAGAATTGAAATGGTCTTAATTTATGATGAATGTGGAAGAAGTGTTATAGGGCTGCCATTGAAAGGGATGCCGAGAGTTTTCTTGACAGGGATACACTCCTCACAAGCTTCATTTTATTGTGTTGTAAAAAACAAAAAATGTAAAGGCTACGAAAAAACTGAAACAGGTCAAAAAAAGAAATTGCAACTGGAATTCATCCAGAAGACTTGGGATACTCTCTGGAATGTCACAGAACAGTGTCGAAAAATTATTAAATTATTAATTATTATTAAATTGATTTAATAATTAAATATTTGATCATTATTTTTTGATAATTAAGTTGAATAATTGTTAAAAATAATTATTAGAATTTTTTTTGAGATCTAATAATTGATTTAAAATTTTGTTTATTTGATGTCGGATAAAAAAATACTTCTTATGAAAGTTGTTCAGTTTTTCTTGTAGATTATGAATATAAAGAGAAATATATAGGTTTCTGTTTAAAAAACATAATTTGACTTTAAAATACCCTTGAAAGCTTGTTCTAGATCGACAAAAAATAGCGTACTTTAGTTTCCCCTTCCATATAAATAAACTTTTATTTGAAACTTTTTTTCATATAATGTACTGTTTTCGAGTTATAAGACTGTCTCAAAATAAAAAACTCACCCGGTATATGTGTATGTTTATTTGCATCAAGCAGAGAATAACTATTATTAGGTAATACAAACTTCTGTGCCGAATTTCAGCTCATTAACTACAACTGTTCGATACCTCTCCACATATAACAATTTGATTTTTTTTCCTACATATTTGAACCCTAATCTAAAGTTAGAAAACCCAAAATCAAAAGAATTTTTATTTTTGAAAATATAAACATTTGTCACCAGATAAAACAAAAAATTTTTAAGAAAAAATAAAAACCGACTTCAAAAATTAAGTGCAACAAATATAAAAATACACTAAAAGGTATAAAATAATTATTATCTTATTTAGTTACAACTAAACGACGAAATATTAACACGAAATTACTTTTAAAGTCGGTGCCAAACAAACTATACCTATAAGCGAGCGTACCCGCCAAACGTACTAAGTAAGATCCGTCGAGTGCGATTCATAAAAGGTATATGTTTGGCACCAACTTCAAAAAGTAATTTCGTGTTAATATTTCGTCGTTTAGTTGTAACTAAATAAGATAATAATTATTTTATACCTTTTAGTGTATTTTTATATTTGTTGCACTTAATTTTTTGAAGTCGGTTTTTTATTTTTTTCTAAAAATTTTTATTTTTCTCTTTTAGTGATGTTATTAATAGTGATTATATCATCAGAACTTGACCAAATTAATATGACACCATCCCTAAGACACCCCCTTTCGGATAAAAAAAGAACCATCGAAATCGGTTCATAAACAAAGAGGTTAGGTCTAAACAAACCTAAACAAACCTAATAAAAAAGGTCTAATACCTATGAAAAAATACGAAAAAAATGGGACCAATCGGAAGCTAGACTGGATCCAATGCAAAAAAATTTTCAAAATCGGTTGACAATTGGCGGAGATATGAGGTAACATAGGCACAAAAAAAAAAAAAAAAAAATTCAATCGAATAGAGAACCTCCTCCTTTTTTGAAGTCGGTTAAAAATATATTGAACATTTTCAAGTGAATTTAATACTTATCAGAATAATTCAATCAAGAACATATTAATATAGCTAAATGGCTTTAGGCTTATGAGAATGTTTCATTAAATGGTTTGAAATAATTAATGCATAACTCTGATTCAATTCTCCTCGGGTCAGAAAAATCTAAGTTATATGTTAATTCATCAAAACACTGAAAATCAATTCATTGTTATAACAGTTACTGCTGCTACTTTTGGGTAAAATTCGATTTAATAAACAATAAACCGATTTAAACTAATAGAGTAGAACATTTATTACTTATATTTTGTTGCCACTCAGTCAGCTGTCGACCCCTGTAATTGGATAAAACACCCCCTGGTGACATTCATTCATACATGGCTGATGATGTTCACTAATTTTATACCGAATAATTTTAAACTTAATTAATTTGGGAGTTTTAGTTTTAATTTATTATTCAGTTCGTCTATTAAATTCCATGTATACAATCGATTAGGTGTTAGTACCATAATTTTCCCACACAGAGTGTTAAATTTCATAAATTGAGAGTTAAAGCTAAGGTATTCCAATGTTTGTGGTTTGTCGATGGGACCATCTGCAAGGGATAATGCGACCTAACGAGCTGAAAATTATTACTATTAGAGATTGCCTTGCAAACATACCTTCAAACTTATATATATTATTGGAAAAATATAAAATATATTTTATTGTAAGAAAGGACCAAGAATATTTAATATAATTTATGATCAACTTTCTCAGATGTTTATTACCAAGATCTGAACTTCCGAACTTCCGAAATTGCGCGGCTGTATGGGCATAGTTCTCTAAAGCCTAAAAAAAAAAAAAATCCGAACTTTTCAAAATCAACTAATAAATACGCTTTTGAGTTCCCCTTCCTCATAAACTAAATTGGACATTCGTTGTTTTTACTTTATCCAATGCGAAGCATGGGGAAAGTATTGTAATCGATCTCGGGGCAAGAGTGACTTTAAATGGTCCTCAGGTAAAGACTACGGAACCCATGGATGTCAATTAAAGTCACGAATTGTAGTATTCAATTAGGTTGAATTTTATCACGTGACGGTTTTGCCAAAAATTACAAGGGGTCTCGCCGAGAGGCCAAAAAGTGCGATTTTTACTTTATCCAATGCAAAGCATGGGTAAAGTATTGTAATCGCTCTCGGGGCAAGCGTGGCTTCAAAGGGTCCTCAGGTAAAGACTACGGAACCCATGGACTCAATTAAAGTCACAAATTGTAGTATTCAATTAGGTTGAATATTAGCACGTGACGGTTTTGCCAAAAATTACATGGGGTCTCGTCGAGAGGCCAAAAAGTGCGATTTTTCATTTAGTGCGTGCGGATGGATGGATGGATGTATGTATGGATGGATGGATGTATGTATGGATGGATGTTATCGCTTTTTTGGCCCACGATTTTTTCCACACCGTTGCACCGATTGAAATGAAATTGAAAACCTACCATTAGTTTAACAAAATGAAGCGCTGATTAGTTTTTGGTACATATCGGCCAACAAACATTAGTACTTTATTTCAGTACTTTTTTAGTTTTTTCTAAATATCTTGAAAATAACTTAACCAATTTTGATGAAATTTAATATCCTAATTAAGTACCTTTGGGACCACAAAAAAGGCTAAATAAAGTTTTTAGTAAAATTATATTTTAAAGTACATTACTCTAGAGTAAGATAGTACTTTTTTAAATTCTTTAAAATTTATTCATTTGATCGTTTTAATTAATATAGCTTATTTAACCTAACTTAAGTAAGAGTGGATGGGCTTCTTCTGTGAAATGCTATAAATTTGGGAGGACATTTTATAAGTAACCATAGCAACAGCGTTGTTTTCTTATCATTTACCTTTGCTGAAGACATGAGGAATCGGCTTAAATCAAAAATAACGATGGATTCTTATCTAATGCTAGAGGAATAAACTTAATGGATTCCATTTTTGATGTTTTGACTATTAATGGCACCTCTACTGAAATCGTGGAGGAATCGAGTTCAAATCAAAAGACTAAATTCTTTTATGGCAAACAACTCAAGCTTGAGCTGTTTACCAAAAAGAATTTAGTCTTTTTGATTTGAAGTCGATTCCTCCACGATTTCAGTAGAGGTTGCCATTAATAGTCAAAACATCAAAAATGGAATGCAATAAAGTTATTCTTCTAGTATTAGATAAGAATCGATCGTTATTTTTTATTTTAAGCCGATTCCTCCATGTCTTCAGTAATGGTTACCAATAATAATCGAAGGGTCAAAAATCTAATGTAGAATTGTTATTCCTAGTGTATTAAATGAGAATCGATCACTATTTTTGAATTAAAGTCAACATGGACTGCAAATAGCAGGTGATGATATATGATTAATAATAAAGGAATAAACATATTAATATTTTAAATGAATTTGGATAAAGTTTAGCAACGATCCGATGCAGTTTATTTGTTTCTCATTTGATTTTATTTATTATTTTATTTTTATTTCAAATATGTTTAATTTTTTTAAATTTCCTCTCTAGTAATGTAAAAACTAACCAAATATTTTTTGAAAATAAATCAGACATTGATATACCTCGAGGTTACTATAATTAATTATATTTTTGTTATGTCGGGAAAGCAATCTTTTTGTAATATATTGTACATAATACATATATTAAAAATAATTAATTTGGAAATTAAATATATACAGGGTGTTTCTAAATTGGTGCGAAATATTTTAAAGGATGATTTTTCAGAAAAAATTAAGAGGGGTTTTTCATATATATAATTTTTTGTTGAAAACCCATTCCCCTCCAAGTTACAGTCCTCTAAAGTTATGGAGGGGGGATTGTTTTTATTTAATATTTCCACTTTGGAAGAATTTAGCAGAATGAAATTTGCAGATAACTAACCGATGATATTTTACTTATGGAAAGTGGTGTAGGCTTTAGGTGAAACATGATGTTAATTAATAGAGTAAAGGGTGTGTAGTTTCACAGTGAATGAAATAAACTTAGTTAATTATTATTAGTATTAACTTGTAAACTCCTGATGATGGACTAATAATCCGAAATATATTGAGTTTGTATAAACCTCTTTGAGTTTTATTTCGTTCACTGTGAAACTACACACCCTTTACTCTATTAATTAACCGATGATAATAAAATGGCACTTTTTGACAAATATTTTTATTGTTCTGATTTTTTCAAATTTCTATAGAGTTTTATAAGGAGTTAAAACATTTTTCACAACTAAATAAAACTTTTATTCAAAGAATGGCATTTTTTATTATATAAAAATACATACATATGGTACATTTTTAAATTAGAAAATATCAAAAATCGTCAAAAACTGCCATTTTATTAGCACTCAGTTATCTACGAAATTTAATTCTTCCATATTCTTCCGTAGTAAATATATTAAATAAAATAAATTTCCTCTAACTTTATAGGGCTGTAACTTGAGAGAGAGAGGATTTTTGAATAAAAGCTTATATGAAAGACACCTCCTTAATTTTTGCTTAAAAATCAGCCTTTAGAATATATTGCATCAATTTAGAAAAACACTGAATATATATCACTTTTTATTTTATTTATTTGAAATTTCTTTCTTTTAACTTTAGTTTTTGGATTATATGGAAATTAATTCACTATCCTTCAAAGAAATATTATAAAAACAAGTTTTAAAATGTAGTAAAAAGGTAGAAAATACATAAAAGTCGAGTCCTTTATGGATGGAAAAGAGTTAAAAGATTAAATAAATAATGTAGAATAAACTTTAAATTTGTTAACTATATATATACGTAGTCATAATGATTGTAGATCTCTCATTCAGTTGTCCCTATGCATTAGAGAGCTCACTTTCGCAATTTTAGTGCCACTTAGCCTGTTCCTTTAGTTCTTGGGGAGACTCTAATAATTAGATTTATGTTCCCTTTAAAACTTGACTATATAGAAACCGAGATGTTCTATTTTTAGTAAAAATGTAATTATATAAATTCATACACCTTGCTAACTGGTATTAAACGAAGAAGATAGTTTGGAGAAGTAAAGAACTCAAATTATGGAATTCAATTCGAATAATTCAAAATTTTAGTTCTATTACAAAATCATCAATTTCAAAAGCAAAAATAACACATATTGAAATTATTATTTATTTTTTTATAAATTTTATTAAACCAATTATTTTACATGAATTTATGCATACATTGTTTTTTAAGCTTCGATTTCGGAGATTCACTTAAAAATAAATGGGGCTCTCAAAATTTAGTTAACTTCAATTCAAACAAGACTCAATGTTGTCTAATTTCTAGACGCGAAAATAAAGATTTCCCTGATATTCACTTCGATTCGAATACCCTAAAAATGTGTGACAGCCTATCCATGTTGGGCGTCTCTGTCGCATCTGACCTGTCTTGGAATGAACACATCTCCCTGTGGCGAAATCTGCAGCAAGGAAGATTGGCTTCTTATTCAGGTCCAAGCGATTTTACAAACCCCCACAGCTTCTCACCATCTACAAGGCCCAAATCCGCCCCTGTCTCGAATACGGCTCTCATCTATGGAGAGGAGCCTCCAAAATACTCTCTTGCTACCCTTGATGCAATTCAGAAACGAGACGTCAGGCTAATTGACGATTCTACCCTCCCCGACTCCCTCGACTCGCTGGCTCATCGAAGAAATGTCTCTGCCCTTTCCCTTTTCTATAGATACTATCACGGCAGGTGCTCTGATGAGATAAAATCAATAATTCCCCCAAAGCATGCTTTGCACGTAGCACGCGTTTTGCCGACTCCCAACACTCTTTCGCGGTCAAATTAGAAAAGTGCCGGACCACTTCATTCGCGCAATACATATATCCCCATGACTTCAAGGAACTGGAACTCTCTTCCAGCCTCTATCTTTCCCAGCACCTATAATCTTCAAACCTTCAAAACCGGAGTGCATAGACACCTACGTCTACACCCTCTCACTTAATCTACTTTCCTTCTCTTCGGTAATGCAAGGGTCTTTCGAGATCCATAGGGGCTGCATCTCTACTGGTGCACCCTTTCTAGCATTCGATTGCATTAAAAAAAAAAAAAAAAAATTACTTCTCCACCATTGAGTGTCCTTGATCATCTTTTAGTCCTTGTTTTTAATAAGAGGAAAAAACTAATTAAATAAAAAAAACCTCTTTTCCGATAATTGTTGAATGTCCATCCAATTCCATATTGAAATTATTTTTATTTATTTTTACTTTATCCAATGCAAAGCATGGGAGAAAGTATTGGAATCGCTCTCGAGGCAAGCGCGACTTCAAAGGGTCCTCAGGTAAAGACTACGGAACCCATAGACTCAATTAAGGTCACAAATTGAAGTATTCAATGAGATTGAATTTTAGCACGTGACGGTTTTGCCAAAAATTACCTGGAATCTCGTCGAGAGGCCAAAAAGTGCCATTTTTTTGGAAGTGAGTGGGGATGGATGGATGGATGTATGTGTGTGTGTTATCGTTTTTTTCGTCCACGATTTTTTCCACACCTTTGCGCTGATTGAAATGAAATTGAAAACCTACCATTAGTTTAACAAAATGAAGCGCTGATTAGTTTTTGGTACATATCGGTCCACAAACATTAGTACTTTATTTCAGTACTTTTTTAGTTTTTTCTAAATATCTTGAAAATGACTTAACCAATTTTGATGAAATTTAATATCCTAATTAAGTACCTTGGGGACCACAAAAAGGTTAAATAAAGTTTTTAGTAAAATTATATTTTAATGTACTTTACTCAAGAACATATTAATATTTCAAATGAATTTGGATAAAGTTTAGCAACGATCCGTTGCAGTTTTATTTTATAAATTTTATTAATCCATTTATTTTACATGAATTTATGCATACATTGTTTTTGAGCTTCGACTCCAGAGATTACTTCTCCACCATCGAATGTCCTTGATCATCTTTTAGTCCTTGTTTTTAATAAGAGGAAAAAACTAATTAAAGAAAAACCCTCTTTTTCGATAATTATTCCAATTCTATCATTAGATCTATCAATCCAAGATCAACCATATTGAAATTATTGTTTATTGATTGATATTGAAGATTCTTACAGCTTGATCCATCCGTGAGAAATTATAAAATTAAATAACATTTTTTAGATTTCAATGAAATCTAAAATTAAAATCACTTACGATTTGCCCTTCTATCATTTAATTGAAAAGTAAAATATTTATATGTAATTTTTCAATAGAGATCTTTAATTAATTTTATAACGTAAAGATCAAAAGATTTATTAGAAATGAAGCTGTTGAAACTTTTATTTTTGTGATTAATCTTGATTAAAATGTGAAATTGTATTAAAATCACACATAAGTAATTAATTATAATTATTTATTGAACACGAATAAATAATACAATATACTACTATATTTATGGAATTATTTATTCATGTTCAATTAATAATTATAATTAATTACCTATGTGTGATTTTAATACAATTTCACATTTTAATCAAGATTAAATGAAAAAGCAAAGTTAAACATGTTTTATTTCACTTTTTATTTTATTATCGATGTTTCGTTTTTAACCCTAGAACGCAAAAGCTTTTTCACAAAAACAAAGTCGCAAGCCGGGCCTGTCCTCAAGAACTTTAATTGGTTTATAATACGTTTTTGAATAATTATATTCATTTTTTTATTAATTTATATCAGGATTTATAAAAATAAATAATATATCAATACTTGTATACTGTTTTTACTGTTTTAATACACAGAAAACCCCCGGGCCTCTCAGGCCCGTCTTGTGACTGTGTTTGTAAAATGGTTCCAAGAAAAAATTAGCTAGGTATATAAACATTTTTTTTTAGAAAAATCCTTTAAAAATACCTTTATTAAGTATTAATGAAAAACTTGGAATTTATGGGATCCCTTTTCTGAAAGTTATTGAAAAAGAAAAGGTCTTTCCGAGGCTGACATTATGAGTTCTAGGGTTAAAATAGACGAAATATGTATAATAAATGCTCAAAATATGCAACAAAAACAACAAACTAGTTCTTAAAAACGTTAACAATCAAGTACTGTTCCAATTGTTCAGTAGTAAAGTTGTACTTTCTTTCAATTAATATATTTTTATTATATGTAATTTGAAAACGATCTTTCTACATCCACTGAGGCCCCTGGGCAGTATTTAAATAGCGGTGCTATATTTGTAGGTATCATCTCTGGCAAAGTTGAATCCGATCCGTTAATAAATTACCTAACTGATGATTTGGCATAAAAATTCATAGCCAGGGTTGATATTTAAAATGTTTCCAAATTTTTATTTCAGTTTTGTCGGGAACGAAGCTAATTTGACGTACTTTTTTCAACAACTCCATAGATTTATCTAAGTACATTAGTACATTAATATTATGTTACGAGCTTTGAGGGCGTGCCTCGAAGCTCGACCCTCCGGGCTGGTGCCCTGGCGGGCAGCGTCTCGGTCCAAAAATTTTATTCCTCTTAAAAAACCACACTCCAAATGTATACCGGTAAACTACCGAAAATACATCGTCTCTTAAAAGTTTCGCCTCTTTAACTTTTGAGTGGCGAGGGGGGGGGGGGGAGGAATAATGATCAATATATTTAATGTTTCTTAATTTAAAATGAATTGGAGTCTTTCATTTCAAAATTCGAGTCCAAATTAGAAATTAGAATTTCAAATTTGCCTGGTTAATGAAAATCGATTGGAGCCATCAGTTTAAAATCCGCGCTGACAATTATATTTCAAATTTGCCTCGTTAATTAATATATATTTAATGTTTCTTAATTTAAAATCTATTGGTGTTTTTTCATTTTCATTCGAGTTCAAATGAATACAATATTATCTCGACACAAAGTCCAAATCAAAAATATCTAGTTTTAGTAACACAAATCAAGATACAAATATTAATGTTGCAATGGTGTAATCGCTAGAGCTAATGCCCATAGTTCAAGAGTTCGTCGGTTCGATTCTAGGCAAGAGCGTAATTTTTTTAGAGAAATTTCTCTAAGCGTTGTTACAAATTAATCTAGACAAATATATATAGTATGTATTTAATTATGTCATGTGTATTTTCGTATTTTTTAGTTAGACACAGTTAAAACTTTAGAAATATGCCCAAATATGAACGATCAAGTAGATTTTAATGGAAATATGCAATATTCTGAAAAATTAGCCAAAATATATAAATACATTTTATGATCCGGTCTCTAGTTCATAACCGTTCATGATCCTCTATTGGAATTTGTCCTTTTAAGCAATTTTCATCCGAAAATCTCGAAGCTAGAAGGGTCAAAATCTAATGACATTATAATTTGGAAAATACAAATATTTTGACACCAAAACGAACTTTCGGGTTCGAGTTATCGTGGATTTAAGAATTAAGACAGATACAAAAAACAGTTTGCTTTAAAATGATTTTTTTTTCTTCTTTTCAGACACTTTTTAAATTAATAATAAAAAGAAATTTTTTTATTTAATTCAATAGTTTATGCCACGTTTGGAGGAATGAGAGCCGAGAGCATACCGAATATTTATTAATTATTTGTTTGTTTAATTTACCATTTTTTTTTTTTATTAATAAAATTTATTCATTCATTAATAAATTATTATATTTATTAAAGGATTTCAAAAAAACAGATGTCAATGAATTGTGGTGTGATTGGGGAAAATTATATACTGTATAAAACATTGCATCCCTTGGCTCATAATAAGCGGTTTATTAATTTTACTAAATGTAAGCATTCATTAAATTGTAATACCTGATTAAGCAATAATCCAATATATTATCATCATTAAATATTTAAGCTTATATTATCATGTTGAGAGGTTTTATATTCAGGCCCTACAAGAGGGGATCAGAGGGGTAGTTACCCGAAAGGGGCCTGGCACTACCACTGTAAAATAAATTTTGTACTACTAAAATCTATTACTTATTATAAATAAAAATAGAAATTAAAAAATTAGAGTAACTACTACTAACAGACATTTTGACAAAACAATTAATATTTCGAAAAATATATTTTTTTCTATTTTCATTTATTAAGGCGATTCGTTAAGTCCTTTGCTCTTCAATCTCATTATGGATAAAATTTTAGCATATTTGACGACCCATCTTGGATACAAAATGGGAGAAAACTCCATACAGGCTGTGTGCTATGCTGATGACGTGGTTTTGGTGTCGGACAGCGAGCAAAATCTGCAAACCCTCTTATCTCAATTCGATCAAATTGCAGAAAGATTAAATATGGAAATATCCATTGGAAAAACAAAATGTCTTGTGATAGCGAAAGAACACCTTAACTGTGAAATTAAACTTAAAAATACAACATTAGATCAAGTTGAAAAATTTAACTATTTGGGAGCCGAGATTTCGGCGCACAGAGATCTGAGCCAAGAGGTTAAAACCCAAGTAACAAAAGGTGCTAGGATAGCTGGATGTCTATATGGTTTGGTCTGGAAAAATAAATATATGTCAGCAAAAAGCAAAGTACGAATTTATAAGACCTGCGTACGTCCAGTGTTAACATATGCAGCAGAAACCAGAGCATCAACAATTACCACCCAACAACTACTCCGTAACAACAGAGATGAGAATAATAAGGGCTATACATGGGAAAACATTAAGGGATAGAATCCGCAGCAAAGATCTAAGAGAACTAAGCGAAATCCAGGATATAGTGGAATGGATCGATGTGAGAAAGAGAGGATGGGGGAACATGTGGAACGAATGACGGATGACCGCCTTGCAAAAATCGTGAAGGAAAATCGCCCACGTGGCACACGGAGCAGAGGGCGGCCGAAAAAAAGATGGAAAGATGTCGCAGCAAGAAACTAACGTCTTTATTCTTTTTTCTTATTGGAAGAACAGGCGAAAGCCTATAGAGAAGATGAAGAAGAAGAAGAAGAAGGCTTTTTTGCAGAGCAAAACGCTATGGTTTTGATCAATTTTTTTAATCGCAATAGTTTCAGCCGCTTTTGAGATATTTTGAAAAAACGAAGCAAAAGAAAGATTTCAATTTCAAAGGAAAAAACGTTTTTTTTCATGCACGATTACAATATTTGACCATACCCTGTATGGTAAAGTAAAAAGTACCATACTACATAGGATCAGGGTAAATGGACACTTTAGTATAAGAGTTTTGTTTTAAATTGCACAAAAATGTAGAAAATAATTTTTTCTTCTTCAAAAGAATTTTGAAATAAAAGGATGTTTTTTAAATAGTATTTTATACATCAAGGAAGAGAAATGCATTATTTTTCTCGAGGTGCAATTTGTAGCCAGAGGGCTTCGCCACAAAGTACCGAGGGATTAATAATGCATTTCTCTCCTGAGGTGTATATACTATTATTTTCACGACCTCATATTTAAAACGAATTTTCAAATAAAATATTGACACATTAATTTTACAAAATCACATTAATTTAAATATATAGTTGTTTAAGTATTCCTTATTAATTTAGAATTCCGCGGAGTAAACTCGCGAGCAAATCCACTCAACGGAATTTTTAACAAATTATAAGTAAATTTGTTTTTCTAGTATATTTATACAAATATAGAAAATTATCAAATTAATTAAATTAATCTTAAGAAATTCAAAGAGAAATTCAAAGATGTTTTTATAAAGCGAAATTTAGAGAATACTTAGCGAGACTACCGTTTTATAAGAACCATTGAGGTCCAGCTGATTCTCCATCCTGAACCAAGAGAGCGAAAAAAGATATGGTCCATCTGGATGTTACCCGGTATCAATCCGCGTATAGCGTATAATTTGTTAAAAATTCCGTTGAGTGGATTTGCTCGCGAGTTTACTCCGCGGAATTCTAAATTAATTTTTATCATCTCTCTATGTAAGAATAGACTTGTAAAAGGCGTCTGAATCGAGGGAGTAATATATAAGAACTTGAGATGCCATGTCCCTCTGGCTGGTCCGGGGTGGGGTATCATGCGGGCTATACGCGGATTGATACCGGGTAACATCCAGATGGACCATATCTTTTTTCGCTCTCTTGGTTCAGGATGGAGAATCAGCTGGACCTCAATGGTTCTTATAAAACGGTAGTCTCGCTAAGTATTCTCTAAATTTCGCTTTATAAAAACATCTTTGAATTTCTATTTGAATTTCTTAAGATTAATTTAATTTAAGTATTCCTTGTTTTCTTTTTTTGTTACTATAACAACATATTGCATTTATTTCTTGATAATAACATAATTATTTTCCTTGGGAAATAATAATGTAGCTCCCGTCGGAAATAATATGACATTTCTATCCCTACTTTGATGTCATAGAAACTAACTTCTACACCCGGTCGTGAAAAAAATATTCATGATCTATGTATTTGTTTAATAATCAACAAAAATTTCTCCCCGTAAACCTAACAATGAATTCTAGTAGAGCTTTATACTCTGATTATTATCATGCAATTTCCCGAGTTTTTACACCAGAAGGTGCATCCCCTAAAGGCCTGTATGGCCCCTCCATCGTGGAAAGAACAGAGTAGAAGGAAAGAAGCCGGGATCACGAGCCAAATCTCAGAAATTTAGATACAATCCAATTTATTAAGTTTTTTAAGGGCTTCGAGCAGTGGTAAATTCTCCGTGCGATAAATTAGGTTAAATTTATCTCCCACTTAATTTTTTTCCAGACCCTATACTTACAGAAAAAATGTCTGGGTATAGCCGGGAATCGAACCCGAGACCTCCGAGTTGCCAGTCAGACATGCTGACCACTATACCAGGGAGGCAGAAAATGCCATTTTGACCTTATTTTCGACTCCCATTAGATATTAAACAGCAATATTTGAAATCAAAATATTTCGTTGCCGTCGTAAAAGAAAACATATTCCTCTTTGATTTTCAAATTACCAGGTGTTTTTAGATCAATTAGAATTCGAGTTATAACTAAAAAACTAAGACCATATGTTTTTATCTATGTTTTTTTTCCTTTTAGTTTTTTAGTTATAACTAGAGATTTAATTGAGCTAAAAACAAGTGGTAATTTGAAAATCAAAGAAGAAGCTGTTTTATTATAGCGGCAACAAAATATTTTGATTTCAAATATTGCTGTTTAATATCTAATGGGACTCGAAAATAGGTCAAAATAGCTTTTTTAGTCATTTTGACTGATAATATCTGGAAACTCTGACCTGTTGTAAAAAAATCGGGAAATTGCATGATATTAATCAGAGTATAAATACTATACTGGAATCCATTATTAGGTTTACGGCTACAAATTTTTGTAGACAATTGTAATAAAATTGTTTAAAATGTTAAAAAATTATTGAGGGTGATTTTTTTTTTAACATGAACAGTGGTTGTTCTAATATTTTTCTTTTTATGCAAATGTTGTAGCAAATAGGCGGCAAAATCAATAGAGCTGTTGTTGTTTGGAAATGTCTGTCTTCAGGGTGGGTCTGGGGGTGATGCTGGTGAGCAACGAGGGCGCCGCTTCTGCCGCTCCACAAGTCCCAAGAGCCCTGTTCTCCAGCCTGGAGGACGTAGCCAGATTCACTCGCAATTTACGCCTCCAGGCAGAGTTCACTGCCAGCGAGGGGCTGGCCAGGGTCTCCACTGCCCTCAAACGAGACTTGGACGGTCAGTATCAGTTCATTGCATTGCATTGCATTAAATCACACAGTCGATCAGGAAAATAGCTTTCCTCTGAGCCCTCTGAGGCTCCGATTTAATATAATAGGATTATTAATTAGTACCTGGAACACCGAGAGATGCTCGGTAATTTTTTGTTTCAGTTAAAAGCGATATATTAATATTATTTTGAATTTTAAATTCCGGTAAAAAGGTCGATTTTTAATCGCAGCCAAAATAAAATGAAATTGAAATAAAACTTAATTTATATTTTTACCAACGTTTTGACCATTATCAAGACGTATCCCTGGGAACACAGTTTTGAATGTAATTTCAATTAAAAATACATAAATAATTAAGTAATGGAGAGGGATTCAGCCAATGGGTAGCCTCTGCTGAATAAAAAACTCCCAATTATAGAAAACGTTTCGGCTTTAATTAAATAATGCCATCATCAGTTCCTAAGAGCTGAAAAAAGCGATAGAGCACACATGTAAAATTACAATAAAAATTTTTTTACAAAAAATCCAAACTTGTTAATTACAAAATTATATCTTACAGTATTAGCGACACAATTAATTTTATAAATAAATTGTCCGCAGGCAGAGTTGTTGTGGATTTTATCATAATATATACAAAATTATATGAATTACAAAATGGTACATAAATCTTGGTGTGCTCTCACTTGATATGGGCAACGTCTCAGAAGTACAAATATAGCAGCAATTTCAATTTCATTCAATTAATAATAATAATAATTATGAGGACATTGATCTAATTAGGATCGCTGACCCCTCACAAACATCTCTTAATTAAAAAGATTTCTCAAAATAATTAACAAACATTAAGAATAACAAAAATTCGAGTTCGAAATGACAACATGTAAAAATAAAAAGAAAAAATAAATTTTTTGCTTTCTCTACCCTTTTTACAATTCTTTCGCCCCTTTCTCAATGTTCATTATACCTGGGCATCAGTGAATAGTCAATATTGACAAGTAAGCATTGCTAAGCCCGATGCAATCGGCCTGAGCCCATTAAGAGCCTTTGCCCATATGTCTTAATAAAGCATTTTTCGGCCAGCATACGCTTATAATTATTCGCCAATCTCATCAAGATGACAGCATCATCAAACTCAAATCCATGGGAGGTGTCGATATGGTGTGTGCTCAGGGCTGTCGAAGCTTTTTGAAATTTACCATTTGTACTTGGTGCCCTTATCAAGTGAAGCATAAGATTCATGTACCATTTTGTAATTCATATTATATATTGTATTAAAATCCACAACAACTCTGCCTGCGGACAATTTATTTATAAAATTAATTGTGTCGCTAATACTGTAAGATATAATTTTGTAATTAACAAGTTTGGATTTTTTTGTAAAAAAAATTTATTGTAATTTTACATGTGTGCTCTATCGCTTTTTTCAGCTCTTAGGAACTGATGATGGCATTATTTAATTAAAGCCGAAACGTTTTCTATAATTGGGAGTTTTTTATTCAGCAGAGGCTACCCATTGGCTGAATCCCTCTCCATTACTTAATTATATACATATACAGCCATCAAATTGTATCAACCTTAAAAATACATAATATTAATTTATTTTATTATGTTAAAAATTGTACTAAACTGACTATGACTCGTTTAAATATTCAAACACCACACATTCTATTTATGATTTAACACATCCTGATATAACAGTAAAAATTGTACACTGATGTAAAAAACAAAATAGGTATAAATTAATTTTAATTTTAATTTTACTTATGTATAATTATCATATAATAAGTATTTTACTGTTAAGTTCAATTAATGTGACTTTGCATGGTTGCTCTTTATTGACAAATTTTATACTCATGCTCCTTGTTTTAATCTACTTTTTAGACTGATGATGACAAGGCATACTTGTTGAAACGTCTCTTGAATAAAATATTAAGAACCAAAAACAGAAAAATTCTTTCATTTCTTATGGGAGAAGTATCCTGTGGCAACCGACTACTACATCCTAGTCAAGTGTTGACTCATATACCTCAGAATGTGTGGTGTTTGAATATTTAAACATAATATTAATATACACCGAGGTTCTTTCGTTGACACTTTTAAATCCTGAAGAAGGAGGCACGATCTTTCGAATTGTCGGATTTTTTAACAGAATTAAATTGATATTCTAATAAATTATTTTATTAAAAAATACCTTTAATTAATTAAATTGGCAAATTCTAATATATAAAAATATTTGTAATGATCTATTAGTGAAATTTAAAATAAAAAAAAAACAATTAATTTTATTAAAAGAAAATTGAAAAAAATGTAATTATATATTTTTATTCAAACAACCAGCTGTAAATAAATATTTCAATTAACAAAAAACCCATCAAAAACAACTTAACCGAAAATGAAACCCTGACATATCGAATTATCAACACAAAAACCTCCTAACTCGTGAATTTCATCCAAATCATTAGAACCATTTTCGAGAACCCAATTTTATATATCGTCGCATTTGATTCTAAGCCTGCTAACTCACAACAAGAAAATTTTACAGGAGAGAAAAAACAAACAAAATTTAATATTGTTGTTATGGAAAAAACAATTTTTCACATTTTTTTTCTACAACTTATGATTTTAATTTTAAGTAGAAGTTTTACTTTGACGATACTGGATTTATTTTTCTTTCGAACGGTATTAATATCTCATATATGATAAAAAATGGAGTTAGCAGCTTTACATTCTAAGCCGGCGAAATATTTCTATAAGAATTGTTCGTTTAATATATGGTATATAATAAGATTAAATTTTAATATAATAAAAAATATTCCAATAGAGAAAAGACTGAATCAACTTGATAAATCAAAAAGAAATAATGTTGTGTTTTTTGATGCCGAGAGGCTTATGTCATCATCTTGCCATGAAAACAAACCAAAAGAATTATAAATGAGAAAGAAAACAATTTTTTTTTCTTTTATCGATAATATCTATCTGAAGGTTCATACCATCTTCTAATATAATAAAATGCCATATCAATTAAGAATTTCGTAGTTTAAATGAAATGTTATGAAAACATTCAGTTTCTTCTCTAGGACAGAGAATCAACTAGAAATTTCAAAGTTTTATTTTTTTCTCATTATATATATTCAATTAAATGTATTGAAATTTCATATCTATGGAATATTTTCTTTTATCTTTTATATCAAATAATTATTATTAGAATAATTTCCTTTTTTTAGGGGTAGTTTATTTGAAGACTAATTTGAAAAAACGCCAATTACTCCCTTTGAAATCATTTTTAAAAATATAAAAATATGAAATCTTGGGTTTCCATTTGTCTCAACTCAATCCAATATATTCATAGCAATTTTCGAAACACCTGCATTTCATTAGCTGTTCTTTTTTTACACCTACGCTTTACTGCAGAATAAGAAAGATTAAAATTTATATACAGGACTTTTCTCCACACTCTTTGGATTTTTTCTTCGTCCCCGATTCACGAATTTCCTCATCAATTTTAATACTGAAATTTTTTCAATTAATTCGCATCTCCCTGCCCTTCTTCCTTATTTGTTCTTCGAAAATCTCTCAAGCTTTTTCCTCATTTCCTTCTTCAATATTTCGTATCTTCTGTCCTTTTGCTCATCTAATCCAGTTTAATTCCTTCACTGTTTCGGTCAGTGTTCAGTCGGTGCCTTGACCGCCAGAGGCCCCTCTCGTCCACCGCGCCAACGGCCCCCTTCTACCGTCCACTCGGGTGTGCGTTAAGGCAGCCGCTGGTCGCCCAGTCAGTTGCGAGCCGACGCTCGACCTCACCAATGTTAGGACCATGCGCTGAGTCCCCTTAACGCCCTCTCTCCTCCCTCCTACCTCCTCGAACCGACTCTTGGCAACTCCCTTGCTTGACCCCGTTCACAACCCTCTACGATGCCTCATCTTTGTATGTATCTTTATTCACACTAATCATTGTGAGTCCTATCTATTCTCTATTCTCTTTCTTGCGTTAACCGCCACGCAGCGCACTTTCCTTTCTATATTATATGTATATATTTTCTGATAAATACAAGGTTTTTGGTTCAGCATATCTCTCTTTATTCGCCTAGCAGAGACAATTGTTTCAGTCCGATTGTTTCTGCAATTCCGCATCCAGCTCTCCCCCGCAAATCAAACCCCTGAATCATCCCCTGCGACGATTCAGTCAGAATCTCATTTATCTTTTCTCTGCCTTTTAGTTTATACGTACGCAGTTCTACCATTTTATCATAATGATGAAAATAAAATTAAAAAATGATGGAATTACCACACTCTTAAAATATTTATATATATTAATATTTGCATAAATTGCATATATATATATACATCATAAATTAAACTCATTTCTCGACTGATAGAACTTTTGTTTCTTTATTATTAAATTAGCTGAGATTGTGTGAATTTGAATAATTAATTGGAATGTAAATGGAATGGATTCGTATTTGAATTGAGAATAAAGTTAAGATTGTGGAAACGATGTCCTCCTCTAAGTTAGAAAATTAGACAAAATTTGAATGCGGATGATAGCTGGCTGGGTTTGTCATGAAATCCGCTAAGGAATTTATGTAGCTTGTAAGCAAGGGGAAATCGTTATTAGGTAATATCCAAGGAAATAAGAGATTGAAATTATTTTAAAAATTGTTTGCTCAATCTTAAAAAGTAAGCTTGTAATTCTTATTACATTTTATACCATTAATGCTCCAAATTGAAAATAAATTGAAATTGCCTTTCAAGAAGTTTTGTCTCTTTATTCTTCAATTCGTTTCTTCAATATTTACTGACATGATTAATTTTTTTACTATAATCAAGTATGAAATTTTCCGATTTGACTTGGAATCAACTGGTGTGTTCACCATACAACTTTCAAATTTTCATTTATTTGAAGTCAGTCCGTCACTACCAATTTACACCCCCTTCCTTTATTTCGTTTTTTTTTTTATTTTCTCAAAAACGGCTTCAATTTTTTTTTCAAAATTTCACACAACTAATAACTCATGACACATAAATGATAAATACACTAATTTTTAAAAAAATCGTTGTAGCCGTTTTTGAGAAAAAAAAATAAAAAAAAATGTCCACTTCCGGTCTAAAATTTCGCATTTGCACCTCTATGGGACTTCATAAAAAAGACCCACTATGTGAAATTGATAGTGACCCAAAAGAAGGGGGTGGGGGGTTCAAAAATAAATTCTAAACAAAAATCGAAGAAAGCTGATATTTACAATAAAAGATTCTCATTTATAAGGAGATATCATAAATTGCTATGAGTTCGAAATTCAGAGGGGGGGGGGGGGGGTATTCAATTTTAAATTACAATTGAGGCGCTAATGGCCCTGGCAGTCGCTGCGCCCTTAAAATAAAAAAAATAAAAAATTACACTTATAAAAACAATATAAATAGCTATAAAAAAATATAAAAATAAATAGCTAATATAAATAGCTATATAAAAACAACAAAAAAATGTTTTAATTGTTAAAGAAAAGTTCAAGATTGTTGATTAATTTGAGCCAGGAATATGTTATAAAAAAAGTTTAATAAAGTTTTGTCGTATAGTGAAATTGTTTTTTGACAAAGAGTGATAAAATGTGCCACTGAGGAAGTCAAAATAAATTGACGAAACGACTGGTCCAATTAATAAAAACTCTGTGTTTTTATTTTTGTACAATTCCCTACTATTCCTGTTACAAATTTACTATGGATGCGAACGATACAACTTTATAAATGATTTTTTGATAATTCAAGAATAAATTAACAAAAACACAAAACATTCCAAAATCACCATCAATCATGTACATTTACTCTATTTAGCTACTTACCCCTACTATGTTTAGTAAAGTAAAAAATTAACTTAAGTTAGACTCTACAAATAGGTAAAATAAAATACACCTCGGTTCAAAAAAATCCGATCCACCAATGAAACGTTTATTAAATAGCAAATTGTTTATAAAATTTTTACAACTAACCATATAGAAGGAGACAATAAAATAGTGTGTCTTCCGCTGGAATTATAAATTTTATTTATTTATAACTGAGACTATAGTTTCTGAGGGCTTTGCCCTCTTCATCAGTCTATTACAATGGATTCACAGGAATTAATTTATGAAACTATAGTCTCGTTATAAATAAATAAAATTTATAATTCCACCAGAAGACACACTCTTTTATTGTCTCCTTCAATATATAAAAATTCTGACACTCTCTGCAAAAAAACTTTCAATTTAATAACCATATAATTTGTTCTATTAACTCTTAAACTAGCATTATTCAATAAATATTGTTGATAATTTTTGAATTTTATAAAAAAATAAATAAGTAAAATTAAATTAAAAGATACAATTACAAATTATCATACTTTCTCAATATTACTTTAAATTTAAATAAAGTTTTAATAAAAGATCAAATTCCATTTGAAATATTAAAAAAATGAATAATTTCGAATTAAGCATCATTGATAGAAAGATAAAATATACAAAATGGATATCACCAACACTTGCAATATGCAAAAATTTTAATAATATATGGTTACTTGTAAAAAATAAATAAAAACGATTTTCTATTTAGAAAGTTTTTATTGATGGATGGATTTTTTGCACTGCATCCCACAAATCAAAAATCCACAAATGATTATTTTCAAAAAAGTTCTATAACCAACCAAACTTGAACAATTTAGAATGATAAAATAAAATTGATTTTCAACCAATTAATTCTACATATTTAAAAGGGATGACAATTCAAACTTTTAAAAGTTAATTTCGGCTTTATGTGGGCAGATAATTTAAAAAAAATTTAGAAACTATTTGAATAATGTCAATCAATCAGAGAAGGTTTTATTTTCAATTTAATTTCATTCCCATGTTCGTGTTACTATCATTAACTAAAGAGTTTCGAATAAATCTAGGACAGATTATATAAGAAATTTTAACTTATTCATTAAATGTTAATATAAAGTGAAATATGAATCACTTACAACAAATGTTGTTGAATTTGTTATAAATATTAGCCAACTTGAGACAACGCCAAGCAATGTACCCCCAAAAAAATGAAGAAGAATGGACAAAGTTGGTAAAGAAAATAAACAAGAGAGAAAGGAGAAAAGAAGATAAATAATAGAATAAAAATCCAAGTCGTTTTTAATCAAATTGAAAAGGAGAGACAGGCTTGCTATAACTACTTTTTAACTCTCTCCTGTCTAGCTCCGAAGAAAGTCAAGACATGTGGAGTTAATAAATTAAAAAAGTGTCTTCTTTTTAAATACCTAGGCTCTAGGACAGGCCTGGCCAACCTGAATTGCACCTAGGGACCGCATTGACTGTACTAATTAAGATCCTCAAAGTGTAGTCTGAATTTGAACTTGATTTATAACTAAAGATTCTTTAGTTTTATATATAAATAAGAGGACTTGTATGAAAAACTTTTTTTCATTTTATTCTAAATTATTTAATTTCCGTTATAGAAGAATGGAGTAAAAAATTGCTTATATAATACACTACAGTGCAAAAAAAATCGATCCACTAATAAAAATTTTATTAAATGGCAAATTATTTTTAAAATTTTTACAAATATTCATATAATTTGTTCTATTAACTTCTTAAACTAACATATTCAATAAATTTGTTGATAATTTTTGAATTTTATAAAAAAAATAAGTGAAATTAAATTAAAAGATACAATTACAAATTATCCTACTTTCTAAATATCACTTTAATTTAAATAAAATTTTAATAAAAGATCAAATTCCATTTAAAATATCAATAAAATGAATAATTTCGAATTAAGCATCATTCATAGAAAGATAAAATTTACAAAATGGATATTTCTCAAGTTCAAGAAGTTCAAATTGTGGGGCTAATTAATCAAGGGCTAAGTCAACGACAAGTGGCAATTACACTTCCAATAAGCAATAATTTCAATAATATATGGTTCCCTGTAAAAAAATTTAAAATGATTAACTATTTAATAAAGTTTTTATTGGTGGGTCGATTTTATTGCACTTCAGTGAATATTGTGATTCAGTTTTGTGAGAGGTTTACAGAGAGAGGTTTATGTCTCGAGGGTGTGAGCTGACTGACCGGAAAGCATGTTAGTTCTCAGGTTCAACTTCTGAGGGAATGAATCCCCTCTGATATCGCAATTTAATAATTCTATACTAAAGCGCATTTGTGCCTGTCTCTGTATGTATGTACCTATGTCCTACCTTTTTTTTTTTTTTTTTTTAATGCAATCGAATGCAAGAAGGGGTGCACCAGTAAAGATGTAGCCCCTATGGATCTCGAAAGACCCTTGCATTACCGAAGAGAAGGGAAAGTTGTTTAAGTGAGAGGGTGTAGACGTAGGTGTCTATGCACCCTGGTTTTGAAGGTTTGAAGATCATAGGTGCTGGGAAAGATAGAGGCTGGGAGAGAGTTCCAGTTCCTTGAAGTCATGGGGATATATGAATTCGCGAATGAAGTGGTCCGGCACTTTTCTAATTTGACCGCGAAAGAGTGTTGGGAGTCGGCAAAACGTGTGCTGCGTGCAAAGCATGCTTTGGGGGGAATTATTGATTTTATCTCATCAGAGCACCTGCCGTGATAGTATCTATAGAAAAGGGAAAGGGCGGAGACATCTCTTCGATGAGCCAGCGAGTCGAGGGAGTCGGTGAGGGTAGAATCGTCAATTAGCCTGACGGCTCGTTTCTGAATTGCATCAAGGGTAGCAAGAGAATATTTTGAGGCTCCTCTCCACAGATGAGAGCCGTATTCGAGATAGGGGCGGATTTGGGCCTTGTAGATGGTGAGAAGTTGTGGGGGTTTGTAAAATCGCTTGGACCTGAATAAGAAGCCAATCTTCCTTGCTGCAGATTTCGCCACAGAGGAGATGTGTTCATTCCAAGACAGGTCAGATGCGACAGAGACGCCCAACATGGATAGGCTGTCACACATTTTCAGGGTATTCGAATCGAAGTGAATATCAGGGAAATCTCTATTTTCGCGCCTAGAAATTAGACAACATTGAGTCTTGTTTGAATTGAAGTTAACTAAATTTTGAGAGCCCCATTTATTCAGTTTGTCTAGGTCGAGAGTAATTGAGGAGGCAATATTGATTCGATTATTCGGGAGAGAGGGTTTGCCGTGTAGAGTGCTATCGTCGGCGTAACAATGAGTGGGGTTTGCCGTTTGATCAATAAGGTCGTTTATATAAATAAGGAAGAGTGTGGAGGAGATTACAGAGCCTTGGGGAACACCAGAGTTTGTGGAGAACGATTCAGAAGATGTTCCATCCACCACAACTTTTATACTTCGGTTTGTCAGAAAGCTTTCAATCCATTTGCGAAGTGTTGGTGTGAATCCAAAGGCTGGTAGTTTGGCAAGAAGATTTTTGTGCCAAACCTGGTCAAAAGCTTTGGAGATATCAAGGGCTACAGCGAGGGTTTCTTTTCCGGCCTCTAGAGTATTGTTCAAGGTGTGGGTGACATAGGTTAAGATGTCGCCTGTGGAACGATTTTGTCTGAATCCATATTGCCTATCGTGAATTAATTTATTGTTTTCTAAGTGATGAAGGACGTGTTGGTTTATGACTAATTCCATTAATTTGGAAAGAACAGAGGTGATCGAGATAGGCCTGTAATTAGAGATTTGTGATGTGTCTCCTTTTTTAGGAATAGGTGTTACTCTGGCTATTTTCCAGCTTTTGGGGAATATGCCCGACTCGTAAGAGAGTTGGAATAGCTTGGATAAGATAGGGGCAAGTTCAGGGGCGCATTTTTTAATGAGAATTGGTGGGATGTTATCGGGGCCTGCGGCGGATTTGGAATTTAATTTATTAATGGCTTTTATGATTATTTGGGGCCTGAAAATTATTTTGCCCATGAGGTTGGTTTGGGGGTATAAGTGGGCGGGTTAAGCCCTTTGTCATCTAAAGTGGAGTTAGTTGCGAAATAGGATGCTAGTGATTCGGCTTTTTCAGCGGGGGTCGTGGCTACTGAACCATTTGGGTGAAAGAGGGGCGGAAGTGAGGGGGACGCGAAATTTCTATTTATTGCCTTGTGTAACGAGAAAAAGGCCCGTTTTCCATTGGGGCAAGATGCGAGACGGTCAGCTATCCTCTGGTCGAATGATTTCTTTGCCTCAGAGATGATTTTTTTGCATGAGTTTCGCGACTTGGTAAATGCAACTCGGTCACATTCTAGCTGTGAAAGTTGCCATTTCTGAAAAGATTTGTTTTTTTCACGGACGGAATCTGCGCATTGTCTACCAAACCAAGGCTTAGAATCCTTGTTCCCTTTAATCAATTTTGAGGGGATATAGGTTTCTAAGCCTATTTGAATTGCCTCGTTAAGGGCGTCTGCGAATTCTGAAGCGTTTTTATCTCTGATGCAGAGTTCATTCCACTGGTAAGCGGCAAAAAAGTTACGCATGTCATTCCAATTAATGTTATCGTTATCGACTAGCCATATTTTTCTGGGGTTGGAGTGGGGTGACGGGGGTTTTGGCAAATTGGCGGAGGTTTTAATTTTTATCAGATTGTGGTCAGATTTACCTAAAGGGGCCGAAATTTTTGCTTCATAGGACGAAGGGTGTGAAGTGATGAAAAGATCGAGAAGATTGGATTTTTCATTGGCTTTGTCTGGGATTCTTGTGGGGCCGTTAATAATTTGTGTGAGGCCACACGCCGTAGAGAAGATTTCAGCGTCGGAGCCTGCGGGGGAATTATGGCTAGAAAATTTTAGCCAATTTTTGTTGTGGACGTTAAAGTCACCTAGGAAAGATATTTCAGAAGATGGAAATTCTTTCAGGATATTGCAATGGCACTCAAGGAGGTAGTCAAAAAATTGTTTGTATCTGGGGTCTTTGGGGGGCAAATATATTATGCAGAAGAATTTAGTTGAATGGCCTAACGTGATTTTGATCCATATGGCATCGAATTCATTGGATTCTAGATTAGTTAAACGCCTACTAGGGATGTCCTTTCTAATATAACAGCAGACCCCTCCTTTTTTTCGAAATTTTGAATGAAGTGTATAGTTTTCGAATTGGTAGTCACGACAGTTAGATTTATTTACGTCAATTATAGTTTCGGATAGGCCTAAAAGAGCAGGTTTTTCATGTTCGAGATGTTGAAATACGTCGTGTAAATTCGAATTGCGAGATAGACCGCGAATGTTGCAGAAATTGATTTTAATTGATGTCATTAGTAAGGAGAGTTTGAGGTGGAAATGAAAAGGGTGACAAGAAAAGTAAAGATAAGAGAGCCGGTAAACCAATTAAAACTCCGAACTTGGATATATTTTTGAATATATTCAATATCAGTGAGCTCTTAGAAATTGGACAGTGGTTTTCCACCGGGCGATTTGAAAAGGTTTAAATCTACCACTTGGATTGATTGTTAGTAAAGGGGAAAATTATGATTACCTCCAACAAAACAGTCGTCATGGTTACCAATTTAAATGCAATCATCTCTATATATAAAATTAAGGTTTTGTCTGTACATTGGGGTGGTGGGGTTCGGGGGGGGGAGGTTCGAAGGGGGAGTGGTCCAGTGGGCGATCCCCTGGATATCAATAGAGCCGCCGAAGGCGGGCCTTGCAGCTAGCATTTCTACTAAAACCTTTAGAATTTGTCAAAAATTAAATTTTTTCTCTTTTAATAAACATTGGTTAGTTTTTTTCTTAGCACTTAGGTGATTTTTTTGAAAGACATTTTCAAACTTTGTTCAAAAAAAGCTGCTCAAATCTTTAGGTTGATTTAAAACGTTGGTTCGCCTGTATTTAGGCAACATATTGCAGCGTAGAAGAATGAAAGCTGCGTAAGAGCTAGAGCGAATCAAGTCGATGATCGAATGCTCAAGAGCTTATGGGATATAACTGGGGATCGCCGAGCCGGTACACCGGTATACCGAATACCGGTATTTCGTGTTAATTTGAAGAATTCATAAAACCGGTATTTAATAAAGGTAAAATGCCGGTATTTTCGGTAATAGCTATAAATATAAATTTTTTATTTATTGTTCCTTTCAAAAACAAAAATATATTGAATTTAAAACTGTTAATATTACTTTTATTTATTCAATTTTAAAGCTGGTTTGTTATTAACGGGGTTTAAATTGAAAATTTCCTAATTTATAGATTTTTTTTAGATAAATCTTTGAGCCCATCGTAGGATTTTTTAAAATAAATTTTAAGCTAAATTTGTTATTTGTTATTCAAAAAAATAATAATATTAAAGAGGATAATGAAATGATTATTATTCATAAAAAATAAGCATCACTATCATTTTTGTAAAAAACTCCGAACAAGTTTTTGAAAAATCGCACGAATAATTTAGTTAAAGCAGTGCCGTCAATTTTTAATCCGTGCTAATATCAAGATCTAATAAAGTACTTTGTTATTATTCTTATTTATTTTGTTATTTTAAATTTTGAGGCTTTGCTTCTTTAAGCGCGCTGGGCAGAGTCTAACTGAAAGTGCACCGTCATATTGATGATTGGCTATCCCGGTGGCTCCATTCACTATCTACCGTTTGTTGTTTGTTAGTGGTAAAAAGCATTTACTTTGCGACATACAACCGGCCCTAAGAGCTGTTTGAACGGTTGTGCCATCAATAGCTACTGCGGTTTCACCTCTGGCCTCGCCCTTCACCCGCCCTACCTCACTTCCCCTACCAGCAGCCCAGAATCGTTGCGGAATGGGAATCTTACGGGGTCGTTTTTTCCCATTTAGACCCTGCCCAGCACATTAAAAAAGCAAAGCTTCAAAAATTAAAAAAAACCAAATAACAAAATAAATAAGAATAATAACAAAGTATTTTTACTTTATCCAATGCGAAGCATGGGAGAAAGTATTGGAATCGCTCTCGCGGCAAGCGCGACTTCAAAGGGTCCTCAGGTAAAGACTACGGAACCCATAGACTCAATTAAGGTCACAAATTGAAGTATTCAATGAGATTGAATTTTAGCACGTGACAGTTTTGCCAAAAATTACCTGGAATCTCGTCGAGAGGCCAAAAAGTGCCATTTTTTGGAAGTGCGTGCGGGATGGATGGATGTATGTGTGTTATCGTTTTTTTCGTCCACGATTTTTCCACACCTTTGCACTGATTGAAATGAAATTGAAAACCTACCATTAGTTTAACAAAATGAAGCGCTGATTAGTTTTTGGTACATATCGGTCCACAAACATTAGTACTTTATTTCAGTACTTTTTTAGTTTTTTCTAAATATCTTGAAAATGACTTAACCAATTTTAATGAAATTTAATATCCTAATTAAGTACCTTGGGGACCACAAAAAAGGTTAAATAAAGTTTTTAGTAAAATTATATTTTAAAGTACTTTACTCTATAGTAAAATAGAACTTTTTACTTTATCCAATGCAAGCATGGGTAAAGTATTACAATCACTTCTCGGGGCAAGCGTGGCTTCAAAGGGTCCTCCTCAGGTAAAGGCTACGGAACCCATGGACTCAATTAAAGTCACAAATTGTAGTATTCAATTAGGTTGAATTTTAGCACGTGGCGGTTTTGCCAAAAATTACATGGGGTCTCGTCGAGAGGCCAAAAAGTGCGATTTTTTCATTTAGTGCGTGCGTATGGATGGATGTATGGATGTATGGATGTATGTATGTTATCGATTTTTTGGCCCACGATTTTTTCCACACCGTTGCACCGATTGAAATGAAATTGAAAACCTACCATTAGTTTAACAAAATGAAGCGCTGATTAGTTTTTGGTACATATCGGCCCACAAACATTAGTACTTTATTTCAGTACTTTTTTAGTTTTTTCTAAATATCTTGAAAATGACTTAACCAATTTTGATGAAATTTAATATCCTAATTAAGTACCTTGGGGACCACAAAAAAGGTTAAATAAAGTTTTTAGTAAAATTATATTTTAAAGTACTTTACTCTAGAGTTAGATGGTACTTTTTTAATTTTTTAAATTCTTTAAAATTTATTCATTTGAAAGTTTTAATATAGCTCATTTAGCCTTGCTTAAGTAAGAATGGATAGGCTTCTCTCTGTGAAATGCTAAAAATTTGGGAGGAATTTTTATAAGTAACCATAGCAACTGCGTTGTTTTCTTATCCGTTACCTTTGCTGAAGACAGAGAAATCGATTTTAAACCAAAAATAGCGATTGATTCTCATTTAGTACTTGAGGAATAATCATTCTATATTGGATTTTTGACGTTTCGGTTTTTATTAGTAACCATTGCTGAAGACATAGAGAAATCGATTTTAAACCAAAAATAGCGATTGATTCTCATCTAGTACTTGAGAAATAATCATTCTATATTGGATTTTTGACGTTTCGGTTTTTATTAGTAACCATTGCTGAAGACATAGAGAAATCGATTTTAAACCAAAAATAGCGATTGATTCTCATCTAGTACTTGAGGAATAATCATTCTATATTGGATTTTTGACGTTTCGGTTTTTATTAGTAACCATTGCTGAAGACATGGAGGAATCGACTTAAAATCAAAAATAGCGATTGATTCTCATCTAATACTTGAGAAATATCCATTCTATATTGGATTTTTGACGTTTCGGTTTTTATTAGTAACCATTGCTGAAGACATAGAGAAATCGACTTTAAACCAAAAATAGCGATTGATTCTCATCTAGTACTTGAGGAATAATCATTCTATATTGGATTTTTGACGTTTCGGTTTTTATTGGTAACCATTGCTGAAGACATAGAGGAATCGACTTAAAATCAAAAATAGCGATTGATTCTCATCTAGTACTTGAGGAATAACCATTCTATATTGGATTTTTGGCGTTTCGGTTTTTATTGGAAACCATTGCTGAAGACATAGAGAAATCGACTTTAAACCAAAAATAACGATTGATTCTCATCTAATACTTGAGGAATAACCATTCTATATTGGATTTTTGACATTTCGGTTTTTATTAGTAACCATTGCTGAAGACATAGAGAAATCGACTTTAAACCAAAAATAGCGATTGATTCTCATCTAGTACTTGAGGAATAATCATTCTATATTGGATTTTTGACGTTTCGGTTTTTATTAGTAACCATTGCTGAAGACATAGAGAAATCGATTTTAAACCAAAAATAGCGATTGATTCTCATCTAGTACTTGAGAAATAATCATTCTATATTGGATTTTTGACGTTTCGGTTTTTATTAGTAACCATTGCTGAAGACATGGAGGAATCGACTTAAAATCAAAAATAGCGATTGATTCTCATCTAATACTTGAGAAATATCCATTCTATATTGGATTTTTGACGTTTCGGTTTTTATTAGTAACCATTGCTGAAGACATAGAGAAATCGACTTTAAACCAAAAATAGCGATTGATTCTCATCTAGTACTTGAGGAATAATCATTCTATATTGGATTTTTGACGTTTCGGTTTTTATTGGTAACCATTGCTGAAGACATAGAGGAATCGACTTAAAATCAAAAATAGCGATTGATTCTCATCTAGTACTTGAGGAATAACCATTCTATATTGGATTTTTGGCGTTTCGGTTTTTATTGGAAACTATTGCTGAAGACATAGAGAAATCGACTTTAAACCAAAAATAACGATTGATTCTCATCTAATACTTGAGGAATAACCATTCTATATTGGATTTTTGACATTTCGGTTTTTATTGGTAACCATTGCTGAAGACATGGAGGAATCGACTTAAAATAAAAAATAGACATCGATTCTCATCTAATACTTGAGGAATAACAATTCTACATTAGGCTTTTGACGTTTCGATTATTATTGGTAACCATTGCTGAAGACATGGAGGAATCGACATAAAATCAAAAATAACGATCGATTTTTATCTAATACTAGAGGAATAACCTTATTGCATTCCATTTTTGATGTTTTGACCATTAATGGCAACCTCTATTGAAAACGTGGAAGAATCGACTTAAAATCAAAAAGACTAAATTCTTTTTTGGTAAACAACTCAATATGAACTACAAATTGCAAGTGATATCTGATTAATAATAAAGGAACAAACATATTAATATTTCAAATGAATTTGGATAAAGTTTAGCAACGATCCGTTGCAGTTTATTTAATTTTAAATTCTTTAAAATTTATTCATTTGATCGTTTTAATATAGCTCATTTAACCTAACTTAAGTAAGCTTGAGTTGTTTGCCATAAAAGAATTTAGTCTTTTTGATTTTAAGTCGATTCTTCCAGGTTTTCTGTAGAAGTTGCCATTAATAGTCAAAACATCAAAAATAGAATGCAATAACGTTATTCCTCTATAAGAATCGATCGTTATTTTTGGTTTTAAGTCGATTCCTCCATGTCTTAAGCAATGATTACCAATAATAATCGAATGGTCAAAAATTTAATGTAGAATTATTATTCCTCAAGTGTTAGATGAGAATCAATCGCTATTTTTGATTTTAAGTCGATTCCTCCATGTCTTAAGCAATTATTACCAATAATAACCGAAATGTCAAAAATCCAATGTAGAATTGTTATTCCTCGACTGTTAAATGAGAATCGAACATTATTTTTGAATTAAAGTCAACATGAACTGCCAATTGCAAGTGATATCTGATTTATATAAAGGAATAAACATATTAATATTTCAAATGAATTTGGATAAAGTTTAGCAACGATCCGTTGCAGTTTATTTAGATCTTGATATTAGCACGGATTAAAAATTGATGCACTGCTTTTTTTTTACATATCTACTCTTATTAAACGAGCAAAAATTGTTCATATATTTATATATTTATATATATATATATGTATCATTGTTGTATTTTGAAAACGGCTTTGATGAAACAAATTCTATTAACAAGTTTTGAGGATGAGAAAGTGATCTGGCTAGGTCTGGACCTCGACAAATTTAATCTTTTTTTTTTGGCTTTTCGGCCTTTCTAGCCTAATTACGATACTAGTTATATTTTTTTAAATTTGTCTCTACCCCGGGGGTCAGCAAATTTAATCTTAATTGATCTTTTCTTAATTAAAGTAATTATTGACAGATGAAAATCTCAATAAAAAAGTTTGTTTACATTTTTTTCAATTATCTTTTATTTTTAATTGGTTTTTTTAATTTTAAAACCCACTAATAAGTTATAGCAAATATTAATATATTATATTAAAATTAGGAATTTGTGTTTGTAGGGGGATGGGATGATGAGGGAGGATAAACCAATCGACTTGATTGGGGAATAATGGAATTGAAATAATTATCGGAAAAGAGGTTTTTTTATCTAATTAGATTTTTCCTCTTATTAAAAACAAGGACTAAAGATGAATAAGGACACTCGATGGTGGAGAAGTAATCTCGGAATCGAAGCAAAAAATAAAATATATACATTAATTAATGTAAAATAATTGGTTTAATAAAATTAAAAAAAAAAATTTAATTTTGTATTTTATAATTGTATTTTGTAATTCCTTTTTGTTTTTTAAGTTTTATTGCTAAATGGTCTTATAATTTTTTTTTCATGTAATTTAAAGAGAATGGAAAGCCGTCTCGTCACCTAATAAAAAAAATAGCCTTTTAATTAATTCAATTTTTTCTCGTTTAATAAGAGTAGATAGCTAGATGAAATTAATAAATAAATAAATAGCTAGTTTTTGTCATTTTTTTTTCTAATCTCTACAAATTAATTTCTAACTAATTCTTGATGATTCTTTCTTTACTCGGCTGTCTTCTCGTCAGTCGTATACCCCCCTATGTTCTCGAGTGATTCTTTTGTCATTTCCCAGAGAGATAGAACATGGTCCTTTTTTTCCTCCCCGTCCGGTGTTTGTAAAGGATTAGACGCCATCCGCCTCTTCCTTGTTCCTCTCCAAAAGCTTAGCCCTCAATGCCGGTTTTATCTCTTGGACTTGTTTTATCCATTCCAGGCTACCAGCTTACAATATCATTCGCCCTCTACTAGTGCAAATCTGTTAAAGAAGACTTTTAAACTCGACCAATATTCAACCACTCGTCTTTTATCACTACATTATATTAAAATCTACATAATTTCATTAAATCATTTTCACATCTATATATATATTTTTTTTACTTTATCCAATGCGAAGCATGGGAGAAAGTATTGGAATCGCTCTCGCGGCAAGCGCGACTTCAAAGGTCCTCAGGTAAAGACTACGGAACCCATAGACTCAATTAAGGTCACAAATTGAAGTATTCAATGAGATTGAATTTTATCACGTGACGGTTTTGCCAAAAATTACCTGGAATCTCGTCGAGAGGCCAAAAAGTGCCATTTTTTTGGAAGTGCGTGCGGATGGATGGATGGATGTATGTTATCGTTTTTTTCGTCCACGATTTTTTCCACACCTTTGCGCTGATTGAAATGAAATTGAAAACCTACCATTAGTTTATCAAAATGAAGCGCTGATTAGTTTTTGGTACATATCGGTCCACAAACATTAGTACTTTATTTCAGTACTTTTTTAGTTTTTCTAAATATCTTGAAAATGACTTAACCAATTTTGATGAAATTTAATATCCTAATTAAGTACCTTGGGGAACATAAAAAAGGTTAAATAAAGTTTTTAGTAAAATTATATTTTAAAGTACTTTATTCAAGAACATATTAATATTTCAAATGAATTTGGATAAAGTTTAGCAACGATCCGTTGCAGTTTATTTATTTTATTTTTTTAAAGGGAGAGAAGGTTTTTTTCCCCCTTCCTGGCTTTTTGTCAGAACCATTTAGCCAATCACATTCTTTGTATTATTTTATAATTTTAAATATTTACACTAGCCCTTAGTACAAATCTCTGAAGAGCCATCACAACTTTTTCACTGCACTCACACAAGGACAAAAGATAATCACTATTTATTGGGAATTTTACACTTTCGTTAATTTCACAGTATAGCAATTGTGTCCACTTTTTGTTTAGCTCACATTCAAGCAGCACATGATTGAGCCCCTCACTGGTAAGTTCACACCTACACAATGGGGACTCCACCACTCCAATTCGATGCAGATGTAACTTCAGTGATGAGTGTCCAGTCCTCATTCTTGAAATTGATGTAAAAGCTTTGCGTGTAATGTTAACTGTTTTAAACCATGGTAATAGGGACACCGTAGGTTTAATCTTATATAAATGTCGACCTTTGGTATCCTTTTCCCACGTTTCTTGCCATAATTTCAATGATTTACATTTTTGGACTACCAGGAAGTCAGACCATAATGATTTTTTCATTTGTTTCTGTAGGGAGTTTACTGGCTTGCTTGGCCTCATAGTCAGCGATTGTGTTGCCTATGATTCCCTGGTGTGCAGGAATCCAGACAATGTCTACAGTATTATTATTAATAAATAAATCATATAATAAATTACAAATTTTTAATATATTATAATTTGATCTTAAAATATCTTTGCACATCTATATATATAAAATTAACAATGTACATTGCTCCAAATCACACCAAATTTTGGTTGCACACGTTTCAAGCAAAGGTATGAACGAAAACACCTTCAACAAAATTCCTGTCTGTATGTTTCCCTAGTGCCACGAAAACTTCCTCACGATTCACGTAAAAACGGCTGAAGGGATTGTTATGAAATTACATATTTGGATCAGATGTCATCTATCTTACATTTTTAGCTATATAACGTTTTGATATTTTGACCCCAGAAAGGGGTTTGGGGGCGCGAACGAATTAAAATTATCAAATAACTCCTAAACTATTAACCCTACGGCAAATTTTAGTATGAGCAAAGTTGTAGGGGTTGTGATTGCTGACAACTTTTGTTTAAAAAAATTCCCCCAAAAATGGGGGGGGGGGGTGAATAATATGTAAATTCTTGCCCTTGGAGCAAACTCAACCAAATTTTGTATACATAATCTGCGGGCCTCTAGAAAGCTAGAAATGCAAAAACTAAGCACCCAAAATGAGGGGGGGGGGTCAAAAATGAAAATTCTTGCTCTTGGACCAAACTCAACCGTATACATAATCTGTGGGTCACTAGAAGGCTAGAAATGCAAAAACTGGGTGTGGAGGGTCGGTGCGGGGGCTGAGTGATGGCGCAGGGGTGGGAGTGGGTTAGGGCATGGGTTGCGCGGTGTGGAATGCGGGTGGAGTGAGGGAGTAAGTCGGAGCAGGGGGTGCAGGGAGAGGAGCGGGGGTCCAGGGGCATAGTTGTGGGGTGAGGTTCAGGGCGCTAGGCGGGGGGTGGAGGACACGGGTGGTGCAGGGTTGGTGGAGTGTGTGTAGGGGGGGTTCAGATGAGGGTCCAGTGGCGTAGTGGGTTGGTACGGGGGTGGGGGTGCAGGATGGAGTGTTGGGATGGTGGTGTGAGGGCGGTGGTTGCCCACGGGTGCATGGTGAGCTCAATTTTTTTAATCAAAATAGTTTCAGCCGTTTTTGAGATATTTCGAAAAAAATAAGAAAAAAAAACACTTTTTAATGCACTATTACAATACTTGACCATACCCTGTATAGCAAAGTAAAAATAATATTAATATATCGCTTTTATCTAAAGCAAAAAAATTGCTGAGCAAAGCTTATTATTATAAAATATTATTTTTTGCTCTATAATTTTTTCTGTTCTTAATTTTTAATTTTCAATGTTAAGAATAATAAATCTTGTTTGCATTGAGATTGATAAATATTCAAAAATTAAGATAAATAAAAGTGTATACAAATGATTTTTGAAAGGATTTCTGACATTCATTTATTATAAATCATCATAAATAATAAAATATTATATTCTGTTGCTTGTATGCTAAAGAGAAACTCCCAAGCATCTATCATTTCTAAGTAATTGACTGTTTTCATAGGCGTTATAGGGAGGGTTAGGTTCAAAAATGAAACTATTAGTGTCTGCCTGTCAAAGTATTATTATATATCGTAGCTTGTAAAATGATTTTATTTTTATTTTTTGTTTAATATTTGATTTGCATTGAAAAAATCCTCTTTTTATCATCCTTTGAAAACTGAATAAGATTTAAAATTATCATTTTTATTATTCAGTTTCATAATAAGTATTCAATATAACATATTCAGGGAAACGGAACAATGAAACTCAATGTTATATTGTACGCTCAATAGCAACGTTTCGCTGATTTATTCCAGATTCTTCAGCTATGTATTTAATAAATAGAATTCATTGAATAAATTGCGGCGCGGCAAATTTGAAATATGTATAATTGAATTAAGCTGAAAGAAACACAACAATTAATTTTAAATCCAAAAACATTAAATATATTAATAATTATTCCTTTGCCCCCCACACACACTCTTCTAATTAAAATTAAATATTCAATTCTCGTTTCTCCGGGCAATTATCCTTGCAATTGTCTTCCTAAAAAATACTTGGTTGGTGAAAGTTATCACTTCTGTCGCACGTCCCGAGACGCACACATTTTTAATTTTATGTTTTTATTTCGAGATCCTATACGATTATATTTTTATTTTATTATTTTCTTATGTATTTTTTATAATTATAAGAATTTTGCTGGCTTGGTGTGTACTGGATATATTAATTTTTTATTGTTAGGATAAATAAACTGAATTCGCTTCTTTCCAGTAATTTATTTTGATTTTCAAATGGTTATTCCAAATATTTCGAGAGCTTTCTCAGCATCTCTTCCTCAGTGGAAACTGTGAAACCACACAATAGGCAAGTCAGTGAGTTGTTATAATTACAGGTATCAAAAAAGTACTCATCCACTCCCCCACCAATGTGCCGACTCCATCAGTTTGTACAGAACATTGATAAAAAGCTCGATCACACAACACACACATACATATATATACAAATTTAAAATGAGACAACATACGAATATACAATTATTTACATCTCCATATAATAAAGTCTAATGAAATTTAAAAAATTGAAAAATGGTCAACACCAGAGCTAGTTTAAATTTAACCAACTAATTACTGTTAATGACCAGTTGAGCGGAAGGTCAACGACCACAAAATTGTCTACACTTTATGGCACGCGCAATTAATTAATAAAAAAGCATAAATGTTTATTTATTTGTCATTTCAATTAAAATTTTGTATTCCCTCATTAAAAAGCCCGTGTCTACCTTGTAATTTACCGTGTTTTTTAGGCTTTGTTGGATGAAACACGATTCCTTGAAAAAACGTTTTGTTTTATTTTTTTCATAGTCAATTATATTAAAATTTTCAAAATCAAAATTATGACCCTCAGTCCGCGCATGTTGTGCCAATGCTGTTTGGTTGTTGTTCTCTTTTTTAAGCACAGATCTTTTGTGTTCATATAATCTTTTTTCCATAGGTCTACCTGTTGTGCCTATATAAATTTTATTACAATCAATGCAAGATATTTTATAAACTACATTACATTGATTGATTTTTTCTATTTTGTCTTTGTTATTGAACAGGAAAGACAAATATTGCCTATTTTTGGCACTAGATCTATTTTATATTTGGAGAACAACAACTTTAGCTTATGATACGCGGGTGTGAAAGTCATAACCTGTAGCCTCCCTGGTTGAGAATTGTCAATTTTAGCTTCATTAACCACAGGTACTGATCTTGTTATCTTATTCAAGGTCTCATGTATCGTCCTGCTTATTAATGATGGGGGGTAATTATTACAACTGGCAATTTTTTAAATCTGACTATATTTTCTTTCCAAAATGATTTATTGCTTAATTTTAGCATTCTCCATAATAAACCTCTAATTACGTTGATCTTATGAGTGGGGGGACTATTTGAATTGAAGTTTAGTATTACACCACTCGCATAAGGTTTTTGTACCAGTTTATAAGTAAATTGTTATTGTTGTTAATTAGCTCCATATCAAGAAACGATCAAGAAAAGATTTTTTATAATGTTTATCAATATGAACGAATGTTCAAATTGGTGTACGAGTAAACAAATATACACATAATATGTGGACCATTAGAAAGATAGAAATGCAAAAACTGGGTCGGGGTGGGGATGGATGTGGGGGGTCTGGGGGTGGGAGGGCGGTTGGGGTGGAGTAGGGGTGCAATGTTGGGGGCGAGGTGTATGGTTTCGGGAGGGGTGTGTGGGGGTCAGGGGTTACCGAGCATCGCTCGGTGCCTCCAGGTACTTTAATTTACACGAGAAACTTGGAAAGGTTAAAATTGGGATTTGAAACTTAGGGGGATATTTTTATTTATTTATTTCGAACCATATGAGCCTCTGTCAGTGTAAAAATTCGAAAATACTCAAAATAAGGCCCACCTTAATGAGGTACATAGCTGACGATCAAAAGCTCAAACACCTTTAAAATTATTTTTTACTTTATCCAATGCGATGCATGGGAGAAAGTATTGGAATCGCTCTTCAAAGGGTCCTCAGGTAAAGACTACGGAACCCATGGACTCAATTAAGGTCACAAATTGAAGTATTCAATGAGATTGAATTTTAGCACGTGACGGTTTTACCAAAAATTACCTGGGATCTTGCCGAGAGGCCAAAAAGTGCCATTTTTTTGGAAGTGCGTGCGGATGGATGGATGGATGGATGGATGTGTGTTTTCGTTTTTTTCGTCCACGAATTTTTCCACACCGTTGCACCGAATGAATTGAAATTGAAAACCTACCAATATTTTAACAAAATGAAGCGCTGATTAGTTTTTGGTACATATCGGTCCACAAACATTAGTACTTTATTTCAGTACTTTTTAGTTTTTCTAAATATCTTGAAAATGCCTTGACCAATTTTGATGAAATTTAATATCCTAATTAAGTACCTTTGGACCCACAAAAAAGGTTAAATAAAATTTTTAGTAAAATTATATTTTAAAGTACTTTACTCTAGAACATATTAATATTTCAAATGAATTTGGATAAAGTTTAGCAACGATCCGTTGCAGTTTATTTTAAACTATGAAATAGATTTATAAATAATGTATGAGTAGAATAATTAAAATTTTAAAATGAATGGAAAATATATTACCTATACGATGTGTGGGAGTGTGTGTAATCGCGTTGGAGAGCGTTGTTTTTGGCTTAGCGGGGTTCACATTTCCAGTCGCAAGGGCTCAAGAAGCTTAGGCTGGTAGTGTGGAGTAGACCTTGAGACCCTACAACAGCGAGTTAGAGTTAAACAAAGTATTTACTAATTAAAAGGGAACTTTTATAACTATCCCATTGACCTTTTTATTTCAATTTTAATCAAACAAGTCTTATCTTGTTTGTGAGCCTCTTTTTAATAAAACTAAAATATTATAAATTTTAACTAACTAAAATACACACTGGTGTACAATTAAAATTAAAATATCATATACGATTTGATTCTCTATTTTTTCGAATAAAGCTTTGAAATATATTTATACGAATAAATGAAATTTTAATGTCAAAAAAAAAACCTGAAAAAATCACAATTGAATCCAAACTGTTATAGGTAATTTTTATTACATGTTAGAAGTGTTGTATTCAATATCTTTCAGGAATGTAAAATAAAAATTCTCTATATGAGCTAGGATTCATTAAAAATGTAATCTTGTGATTTGAATTGAGTGAGTTGTATATTCTGAGTTTCGGACGTTTGACACTTGCATCATCAGTCCCTTTTAATTAGAAAGTACCTGGAACACCTCCGTAATTTTTGCTTTAGTTCAAAGTGAAATAATTATTAATATTATTTTTAATCATTTAATTTTCAATAAAAAATACCTCCAATTAATAAAATTGGCAAATTGAAATATATAATAATATTTGTAATGAATTATTAGTGGGATATAAAATTAAAAAAACCAATTAATTGTTAAAAGGAAATTGAATAAAAATGTAATTATACATTTTTATTCAAACAATAATTATTTCAATTAAAAAAAAAACCCATCAAAAACAACTTAGCCGAAGATGAGACCGTGACAGATCGAATTGACATCCCAGAATATATACAAGAATTGCTCATTTATTATATTAAGATATTTTATCTGTTATTTCTCATGAGGTCAATTACCCGAATGGATATAGAAAATTTGTTTTGTAGTTATAGCAAGCTAGCCCTATAAACGATGGTCTCAAACAAATAAATTTTATATAGGTTATACATATAATATGTATATGTTTATTTGGATTAAGCAGATGACAACTTCATTGGTTTCTCTTTATGAAAATATTATATTTAAGTACAAATTATAATAGAAGGGAGTGTACAAATACATATTATAATAAATAGTGTGATTGAATATTAATATCAAATAATAATTGAAATTTTCTTACCTTTGAAATGGTCAAAGCAAGGAGCCAGGTCTTGAGCGGGCAACCTTCTCGGAATGGCGTCACTTGACCCTCCCGGCCAAGACCCCGCTGCAACGGTGTCGCACTTAGTTGCCGCCAGAGGGCTCGCGCTATAATAAAATTAAGAGGATGTTAGTTAAAAACTAGGTAATTGATTTTTTTTTAATAAAATGAAAAAGTATATATATTTAATTTTTATTTAACTATTTATTTATTGGAAAATAAATGTTTATCCGAAAAATTAAAAAAAATAAATAAATAAACTGTTGTGGCCATCCACGTGACTTTACCATACGCCTGACCCCTCTCTTATATTTAATATTTAATAAAATCATTTAGGCGGTGTAGGGTCAAAATATGAAAATCTAGGCGCTTGGATTAAACTCAACCAAATTTTGTATTCATAAGCACACCTCCTCACCCGATTTTGGGCAGTTAGTTTTTGCATTTTTAGTCTTCTGGGAGCCCAATGATTATGTATACAAAATTTGGATGAGTTTGGTCCAAGGGCCTAGATGCTCATTTTTTGACCCTAAAGCTCCTCCGCCCCTCCCCAATTTCGACCCCAGAAAAAAAAATAATCTTTTCGACATTATAGGTTCATTTTATATTATATTTCATTTTTCCTGTTTTTTTTTTTTTAATTTGAAAATCTTATAATTTTAATTTTTACCCTCTCCCCCTTAATTTTGGGTTCAATTTCACTAGATTTTGAACTAGTGCATCTACAAAAATTTGGTAACTGACAGACTAACGTACTAACAGACATTTTGACAAAGATATTATCTCGAAAAATATAATTTTTTCGATAATCATTTATTAAGACTTTTTGTAGACCGAAATGCCGTGGTTTCGTGCAATTTTTTAAATCAAAATAGTTTCAGTCGTTTTTGAGATATTTCGAAAAAAAGAAGCAAAATTAAAAACACTTTTTTCATACACGAATACAATACTTGACCATATACCCTGTCGGGTTGGCGAGTTTTTAGACTACGATCATGCCTGGACTTGATTTTTGACCAATTCTCAGCAGGATTGCTTTTATATATTTGCGTTTTATTTGTTTTATTTATTTATTTATTTTAGTTTGGTTTTGTTTATTTGTTTGTTTATTTATTATTTTATTTTTTGAATCATGACTTTCATCAAGCGATCCTCCGGGGAGCCTATGATGAAAAAAAACTCAATCTAAACTAAAATAGCATCGGATGGGGGGTGGGAGGGGGGGGGGTGAATAATAAAGAATTTAAATGACCAAATCACATATTTTTTTACCTACTCTCGGATTTAATAGTTGACAACCTCTTATGAATTCCTTTAGAAACCTTAAAACTCTTCTACTAACTATAATTTACATTTCCATATATTAAAATAATACCTGGAACACCTGGAACGATGCTCATTAATTTTTTAACCGACTTCAAAAAAGGAGGAGGTTCTCTATTCGACTGAATTTTTTTTTTTTTTTGTGCCTATGTTACCTCATATCTCCGCCAATTGTCAACCGATTTTGAAAATTTTTTTTGCATTGGGTCCAGTCTAGCTTCCGATTGGTCCCATTTTTTTTCGATTTTTTTTCATAGGTATTAGACTTTTTTATTAGGTTTGTTTAGACCTAACCTCTTTGTTTATGAACCGATTTCGATGGTTCTTTTTTTATCCGAAAGGGGGTGTCTTAGGGATGGTTCCATATTAATTTGGTCAAGTTCTGATGATATGATCACTATTAATAACATCACTAAAAAGAGAAAAATAAAAATTTTTAAGAAAAAATAAAAACCGACTTCAAAAAATTAAATGCAACAAATAAAATACACTAAAAGGTATAAAATAATTATTATCTTATTTAGTTACAACTAAATGACGAAATATTAACACGAAATTACTTTTTGAATTCGGTACCAAACAAACTATACCTATAAGCAAGCATATCCTCCAAACCTACTAAGTAAGATCCGTCAAGTGCGATTCATAAAAGGTATATGTTTGGCACCGACTTTAAAAAGTAATTTCGTGTTAATATTTCGTCGTTTAGTTGTAACTAAATAAGATAATAATTATTTTATACCTTTTAGTGTATTTTATTTGTTGCATTTAATTTTTTGAAGTCGGTTTTTATTTTTTTCTTAAATTTAGTTAAAATTGATGAATTAATATTATTTTTAATTTTAAATTCAGGTAAAATGGTCGATTTTTAATCTCAGCCAAATTAAAATAAAATTGAAATAAAGCTTTATTTCTATGTCCATCATCATGACGTATGACTGCCCAGAATGTTTTGAATGTAAATGCAATTAAAAATAATATTATTATACACCCAAGTTCTTTGGTTGACGCTTTTAAATCCTGAAGAAGGAAGTATTATCTTTCGAATTGTCGGATTTTTTAAGAGAATCAAATTGATATCCTTATAAATTGTTTTATAGAAAAATACCTTTCATTAATTAAATTGTCGAATTCTAATATATAATAATATTTCTAATGATCTATTAGTGGAATTTAAAATAAAAAAACCAATTAATTTTATTAAAAGAAAATTGAATAAAAATGTAATTATAAATTTTAATGTAATTATATATTTTTATCAAGACAACCACGGCCTTTCTAGCCATAAGCCTAATTACGATACTAGTTATATTTTTTTTAAATTTGTCTCTACCCCCGGGGGTCAGGTTTTAGCTGGATGCCTCGAGTCGGATTCGAACCCGGGTCCCCTGGTTAGCTCGCTGTCACGCTACCGCCTAGCCTATCTGACCCCCCCCACCCATAATTATTTTAATTAACAAAAAACCCATGAAAAACATCTTAGCCGAATTTTATTTAGGGAAAGTGGTGTAGGTTTTAGGTGAAACATGATATTAATTAATAAAATAAAGGGTGTGTAGTTTCACAGTGAATGATATAAAAACAGTTTTTAATCTGTAAACTCCTGATGATGGACTAATAATCCGAAATATATTCAGTTTGTATAAACCTCTTTGAGTTTTATATCAATCACTGTGAAACTACACACCCTTTACTTTAATAAAGATAAGAGTAGATAAATATTATATTTAATATTGATTTACTATGAGTTAAGGATTCTTGGTCACTTCTTTCACATTAAAATTAAAAAATTACTTTATTAATCTCAGCCGAAGATGAGACCGTGATAGATCGAAATGTCAATCCAAAAATCCCCTAACCTGTGAATTTCATCCAAATTGTTAGACCGATTATATATATAAGAATTGCTCGTTTAATATAATAAGTACCTGGCCACTGAGCGATACTCGGTAACATTTTGCTTCAGTTAAAAGCTATATATTAATCCCCGAACGCCCCCTCGCCCCCGGACCCCCATGTGTATTTAGGTATAGGTATTTAAATAAATTTTTGGCATTGTCAAAGGAGACAGGAAGTAATTATGATTTGAACTACTTTCATTGACTTTTTGTTACCCTGATGAAGGAGAGAATAAATCTCCGAAACGTCGGTTTAACAAATAAATGTAAAACAATAAAACCATTATAGTCTTATTTTTTACAACCACCGTGGACTGCCTTCATCAACATCCAATTACATATTTATACCAGTCTCGTCTCCTAAAGAAAAACGCTATCATATAAATAAATAAATACCGTATAATATTTTTTTTAATTAAATAACAATTTTCGAGTTCATCAATTAAATTGCCAAATTCTCATATATTTGTGGGATTGAAAACTCGATTTCTAATCAATTAACTTGACTAACTTTTAATATATAATATTAATTGTAATGATCTATTAGTAGAATTTAAAATAAATAAATCAATTAATTTTATTAAAAGAAAATTGAATAAAAATGTAATTATACATTTTTATCGAGACAACCACCTGCGAATAATTATTTCAATTAACAAAAAGCTCATCAAAAACAACTTAGCCGAAGATGAGAACGTGACAGATCGAATTGTCTAACACAAAAACCCCTAAAGTAATAAAGAATAAGTCTATAAAATTTGATCAAGATAGAGAGAGTTTTAATTTTGCCCCCACTCACATTTTGGATAGTTGGGAGTTGAATTTCAAAAATCCTGAAATTACTTTTTAAGATATTTGTATTTAGAATTTTATTAAGTAAAAATCAAGTAGATATCTTATCGTTCTTAATTGAAAATTCATAATTAGTGTAAACACATTGCAAAGATATTTTGCCCCTTTTGACCCCCTTAGGGGTCGAATTTCGAAAAATCCTTTCTTAGTGAGCCCCTATGTCATAGATGTAATATCCTCTCCAAATTTCATGTTTCTATGTCCAGTGGTTCTGGCTGTTTTGATGATAGTGAATGAGTGAGTGAGTGTATCGGGCAAAGAATTTTATATATATAGATAGTATAGTATATATACAAGAATTGTTCGTTTAATATAATAAGATAAGATAAGATAAAAAATTTATATGTAACCCCTCAGATTTAATAGTTGACAATCTTTTGTGATTTCCTTTAGATATTATCTTAACTCTTCTAGTAACACTAAATTTACATTTTCATATATTAAAATAATAATGACTTAATAAACACTAAAGTTTTGATATAAATTTGGTTTAAACATTTTCTATGAGTGTGATTTAATTAAATGTAAGTACTTACTACTCAAATGAACATTTTGCAATTTCAAAATAATTTCATTGCAATATCCCCCAATTCTCTTCCTTTGCTAACTCCAATAATAATTGTTCCATTATGAGTTATAATCTAATTACACGAGGTGGCTTTGACAATATGAAATAAATAATGAATAATGTGTGTTACTCTATAGCCGGGGCATTAATTGAATCGAGTTATTATTGTGTGTGATTGCAGAGATAGGAGAGCTCTTAGGCAGGCCTGGCCAAAAGGAGTTGTCTGCAGAGATTAGCTTCGAGGCGGCCAGCGACGCCATTCTCGCCCTTAATGGAGGTACCTTTTGCACTTAATTAATTTAATCTCATCCAATATTTATAGTATGTTATTAGCTTATATTAGCTTAGAAATTACTCACATAAATTATAAAAAAATAAAACCGACTTCAAAAAAATTAAATGAAACAAATAAAATAATAATAACTCAAAAATAAAATAAAATGCACTAAAAGGTATAAAATAATTATCTTATTTAGTTACAACTAAACGATGAAATTATTACATGAAATCACTTTTTGAAGTCGGTACCAAGCATACATTTTATGAATCACACTCGACGGATCTTACTTAGGCGGATAAGCTCGATTATATAGTTTGTTTGGCACCGACTTCAAAAAGTGATTTCTTGTTAATATTTCGTCGTTTACTTGTAACTAAATTAGCTAATTATTTTATACCTTTCAGAGCATTTTATTTGATTTTTGAGTTATTATTATTTTGTTTGTTGCATTTAATTTTTTGAAGTCGGTTTTATTTTTTTTTTTTTATAAAAATTAATTTTATTTTTCTCTTTTTAGGGATGTTATTAATAGAGAGTTAAGATAATATTTAGTATGCATCTCGTAAGAAAAAGCGTCGGGCGAATGAATCAGAAAATGATAAAAAAATTCAATTCATAAATATAGAAATTCTCTCGAAAGGTTTGCGGGTTTTAAATGAACTCTTTAAGATTGTTTTTTTTTTTATAAAAGATTTTATTTATTATAATTTCGATTATTTGCTTATAAGAATTGGAGATTTAAGTTATTTCGTCATTGATCATATCATCAGAACTTGACCAAATTAATATGAGACCACCCCTAAGGTACCCCTTTCCAATAAAAAAAGAATCATTGAAATCGGTCCACGTGGCAAAAGTTCTCCCTGAACATACATAAAATAAATAAATAAATAAATTTTTATTGTAATTTTACATGTGTGCTCTATCGCTTTTTTCAGCTCTTAGAAACTGATGATGGCATTATTTAATTAAAGCCGAAACGTTTTCTATAATTGGGAGTTTTTTATTCAGCAGAGGCTACTCCATTGGCTGAATCCCTCTCCATTACTTAATTATATACATATACAGCCATCAAATTGTATCAAATAAATAAATAATTAGGTATTCTGACTATCTTGGAGCTATACTGTTCCAAACGCAGAAAGAATCATTAAAATCAGTTCATAAACAAAGAAGTTATGCGCAAACATACATAATAAAAAAGGTCCAATACCAATGAAATTTATATGGCACCAATCGGAAGCTATACTGAACCCAATGCAAAAAAATCATCAAAATCGATTCACAATTGGCGAAGATATCAGGTAACATAGACACACAAAAATTCAATCGAATTGAGAACCTCCTCCTTTTTTGAAGTCGGTTAACAAAAATAAAAAAAATTCTGTCGAATTAAGAACCTCCTCCTTTTTTGAAGTCGGTTAAAATTGTAGGTACTTATTTTAATTAAATTATAAGTTTTTGTTTATTTTATTTATTGAAGTGAAACTTATTTAGCGACGTATTTGTTTAATTTTTAACCGACTTCAAAAAAGGAGGAGGTTCTCTATTCGATTGAATTTTTTTTTTTTTTTGTGCCTATGTTACCTCATATCTCCGCCAATTCTCAACCGATTTTGAAAATTTTTTTTGCATTGGGTCCAGTCTAGCTTCCGATTGGTCCCATTTTTTTTCGTTTTTTTTTCATAGGTATTAGACCTTTTTTATTAGGTTTGTTTAGACCTAACCTCTTTGTTTATGAACCGATTTCGATGGTTCTTTTTTTATCCGATAGGGGGTGTCTTGGGGATGGTGCCATATTAATTTGATCAAGTTCTGATGATATGATCACTATTAATAACATCACTAAAAAGAGAAAAATAAAATAATTTTTAAGAAAAAAATAAAAACCGACTTCAAAAAATTAAATGCCACAAATAAAATACACTAAAAGGTATAAAATAATTATTATCTTATTTAGTTACAACTAAACGACGAAATATTAACATGAAATTACTTTTTGAAGTTGGTGCCAAACATATACCTTTTATGAATCGCACTCGACGGATCTTACTTAGTACGTTTGGCGGGTACACTCGCTTATAGGTATAGTTTGTTTGGCACCGACTTCAAAAAGTAATTTCATGTTAATATTTCGTCGTTTAGTTGTAACTAAATAAGATAATAATTATTTTATACCTTTTAGTGTATTTTATTTGTGGCATTTAATTTTTTGAAGTCGGTTTTTATTTTTTTCTTAAAATTATTTTTGTTGTTACAATAAAGGAGAAATTAATTACTCAATAAAGAGGAAATAATTTTTTAAAAACCCACTAATGACAAATAAAATATATTATAAAATTAAGAAATTTAAATTATTATTTTAAAATTCACAAATAGTTAATGTTGAATAAAATTTATAAAAATTATTTAGCCGTAGATGTTATTTTTGGGGGAGGAGAATAATGGAATTGAAATAATTATCGGAAAAGAGGTTTTTTTATTTAATTAGTTTTTTCCTCTTATTAAAAACAAGGACAAAAAGATGATCAAGGACACTTGATGGTGGAGAAGTACGGGTAAATAAGTTTCACTTCCTCCGTGAGCCTATGTGGATGAGGCTCACCATATTTTTTTTTTCTATTTAAAATATAACCTTGTTACAATTAATATTAGGTCATTAGGGGCCATCCATAAATTACGTCACTCAGTAAGGGGGCGAGGGGGAATCTCAGATTTGTGACAAAATGTGACAGGGAGACCCCGGGGATCTTAAAAATTGTGATGTCAAAAAACTCAGATTAAAAAATAAAAAAAAAATATTTTTTTTGATTTCACGTTATTATTATATTACAACCAGAAAATGTTGGTAAAATAAATCTAGACAAAAAATTTTAAGGAAGCAATTTTTAGCAAAAACACTTAGATTTTTTTCAAATAAATAATAAAAGTGATAGGGTGACGTCACAATACAATACTTATCTATTGATAGTTTATTTTTTTGAACCCTCCAATTTTGGCCCCCGAAGAAAATAATAACTCTCTTTTTACTTTACCATACAAGTATTGAAAAAAGTGTTTTTGTTTGTACTTCGATTTTTCAAAATATCTAAAAAACGGCTGAAACTATGTTGATTAAAAAAATTTAGCGAAACCATGGCATTTTTGGTCTTCAAAAAAGCCCTTATAAGTGAACATCAAAAAAATTATATTTTTCAAAATATTAATTATTTTGTCAAAATGTCCATTAGTACGTTAGTTAGTAGGTTAGCAAATTTTTGTGTACGAGCTAGTTCAAAAATTAGTGTGAATACCAAAACAAAATTTCACATATAGTTTTGGTGAATTGACATTAAGAGCTAATTAGATTTTGGTTGAAATCGAAACCAAAATTAAGGGAGGGGCAAGGGCGACTTTAAAAATTAATATTATAATATTGTCAAACTCAAAAATCAAGAAAAATGAAATATACTAGAAAATGAACCTATAATAAAGAAAATATTATTTTCTGGGGCCAAAACTGGGGTGGTCAAAAAATAAAAATCTAGGACATTTGTGCAAACTCAACCAAATTTTGTACATATTATCAATGGGTCCCCAGAAGTCTAAAAATGTAAAAACTAACCGGCCAAAATGAGGGGGAGGGGTAGGGTCAAAAAATAAAAATTTAGGCCCTATAATAAAGAAAAGAATTTTTCTGGGACCAAAACTGGGGGGTCAAAACATAAAAATCTAGGCCATTTGAGCAAATTCAACCAAATTTTGTATACATAATCAATGGGCCTCCAAAAGTCTAAAAATATAAAAACTAACCGATCAAAACAGTGTGTGGGGGGGGGGGGCAAAAAATAAAAATCTAGTCCATTGAAACGAAACTCAACCAAATTTTTTATACATATTCACTGGGCCTTCAGTAGTCTAAAAATGCAAAAATTAACCCCCCTCCTACATGATTATAAATAATTTTATTAAATATTGAAGGAGACAATAAAAGAGTGTGTCTTCTGCTGGAATTATAAATTTTATTTATTTATAACGAGACTATAGTTTCGAGGGCTTTGCCCTCTTCATCAGTCTATTACAATGTATTCACAGGAATTAATTGATGAATTTATGAATCTATGAATCTATATAATCTTTTATTGTCTCCTTCAATATATAAAAATTCTGCTACTCTCGGCAAAAACTTTCAATTTAATTTTATTAAATATTAAATATAAGAGAGGGGCCAGGGGTAAAGTCAAGTGGATGGCAGCATCAGTTTATTTAATGCTTAGATTATATTAATCTTTACTCATGAATCGATGAAATAGTATATTGTGATTGCCAGGGTCGGTCTACGGGGAGAAAAGGGGTCTAGTGCCCCCAGTGGCAAATTTTGGGAAGCGGGAAATTTTTGTGTATATTTATCATTGGGAGTTGGTGGAAGAGGTGGAAATTCAAGATCCCTCCCTCATGACAAAAGACCTATATCCGGCTCTGGTCATCGACAATAGATTAGGGTTCAAAATTTCATGATAAAAATTTTTAAGAAAAAATAAAAACCGACTTCAAAAATTAAGTGCAACAAATATAAAAATACACTAAAAGGTATATAATAATTATTATCTTATTTAGTTACAACTAAACGACGAAATATTAACACGAAATTACTTTTTAAAGTCGGTGCCAAACAAACTATACCTATAAGCGAGCGTACCCGCCAAACGTACTAAGTAAGATCCGTCGAGTGCGATTCATAAAAGGTATATGTTTGGCACCGACTTCAAAAAGTAATTTCGTGTTAATATTTCGTCGTTTAGTTGTAACTAAATAAGATAATAATTATTTTATACCTTTTAGTGTATTTTTATATTTGTTGCACTTAATTTTTTGAAGTCGGTTTTTATTTTTTTCTTAAAAAATTTTTATTTTTCTCTTTTTAGTGATGTTATTAATAGTGATTATATCATCAGAACTTGACCAAATTAATATGACACCATCCCTAAGACACCCCCTTTCGGATAAAAAAAGAACCATCGAAATCGGTTCATAAACAAAGAGGTTAGGTCTAAACAAACCTAAACAAACCTAATAAAAAAGGTCTAATACCTATGAAAAAAAATCGAAAAAAAAATGGGGCCAATCGGAAGCTAGACTGGACCCAATGCAAAAAAAATTTTCAAAATCGGTTGACAATTGGCGGAGATATGAGGTAACATAGGCACAAAAAAAAAAAAAAAAAAAAATTCAATCGAATAGAGAACCTCCTCCTTTTTTGAAGTCGGTTAAAAATAGTTTTGGTTTACGTGGATCAAAATTCGATTACAAGATTTTACCCAAGAAGAGGAATCAATTTAAATAAAAGCATGTATAATAATAATAATAATAATAAAAAAGCAACCCTTTACAATTTGAAACTTAATTCTGTGTGTCTCTTGGATTTATATTGGATGGATTTTTTAAGCTCCCTATTCATATATTCATTATTGAATAATCCGATTAGCTTAGCTTTTTTCACAAACTCTATGTTTTATATATATAGAATATTCTATATTCAATAAAATATTGATCAATATACATACATATTTTTTTTTAAAAAGGCTTCCAAATCCTTAATCTAATTTTTGTTCTTAATTGAAATATTATTTGAAAAATTCAACACAAAAATATAAAAATATATATAAAAAAATAACTTTGTGAAATTTTAATCACGTAAAAATTTGCTTTATAACAAATAATATATTCATTTAAAGATTTTTTTATGTTATGTTTATTCAATTTGTTCATGTTTGTAAAAAATAAAAAAAAATAATAAAATACTCATATAATACATATTCATGGTCAGCCGCAGGCGATTTCCGAAACGCTAAATATGTAACCCGATAAAAGGTTATATAGAATTTAAAAAAAAAAAAGAAATCGAAAATATTTTAAATTCATTTATATTTGAATTAGAATTATTTTTCTAGCTGATAATGTTTTTTAAGCAGACCGTATATAGAACTATATAGGTAATTTCCATAAATAATTTTTTTAAATTTAAATTTTTACTGAAATCACACATAATTAATTATCTATCTCCCTATCTAACTCTTATTAAACCAGCAAACCTTGTTTATATATTTATTTGTTTGTATCCTAGTTCTATTTTGAAAACGGCTCTACCGATTTTGATGAAACCAACTCTATTTACAAGTTTTGAGGATGAGAAAACGATCTGGCTAGGTCTGGACCTCATCAAAATTCATCTTAATTGACTTTTTCTTAATTAAAGTATTTATTTATAGATAAAAATCTCAATCAAAAAGTTACACTACATTTCTTTAAATTATTTTATTTTATTTATTAATTGGTTTTTTAATTTTAAAACTCACGAATACTTTATAGCAAATATTAATATATATTAAAATTAAACAATTTAATTAATTATATAGGGCCATGGTGCGCCCTCGTCTTACTTATGGGGCACCTTTATGGTTTGGTCATGCGGCCAAAACAAATGTTTCGCTTATTGAAAGAGTTGAAACAAAAACTCTCAGGACAATTGCTAACCCTCCGCCAGGAATCAACAACTACATAATCAGAGAAGGACTACAAATTGAGAGCCTGCAAGACCACATTCTGAAATTATCGTTCAAGTTCCAAAAAAGGCTAATTACTCATACGAATCCATTAATTACATCTATCGATCTCGGATAATTATTAATCTCGTTTTGCTTTCTTGTTATATTTTATTTTAAGTTTTTTTTTAAATTGGTTTTAGAGGTTTTTTAAAATTTTTCCTCGTTATATCATTATTTGGTGAATCAAACGAACTAAGAAGTGTTAAAGAAATTTTTAAAGGAGGATGAATTGTGGATAGCAAGCCCGAAGTCACCGTTAAAAATAAAGCTGACAAAGAATGTATATTCATCTTGTATGAAAAATGTACATCTGTAATTATAATTGTATAAATAAGAATTTCTTATTATTATTAATTAATTATAAATCGAGTTTTAAATCCCACAAAGAGTTAATAACAAATATTATATATATATATATTAGAATTTGCTAATTTAATTGATGAATTGGATTGGTGGAAAAAAGGATGGAGATGAGGGTGGGATGGAAACCAATCGACTTGATTGGGGAATAATGGAATTGAAATAATTATCGGAAAAGAGGTTTTTTATCTAATTAGATTTTTCCTCTTATTAAAAACAAGGACTAAAGATGAATAAGGACACTCGATGGTGGAGAATAATCTCCGGAATCGAAGCAAAAATACAATGTATACATTAATTAATGTAAAATAATTGGTTTAATAAAATTTATAAAAAAAAAAAAAAAATTTAATTGATTATTATAAAACTCGATAAATTGTTATTTAAATAATAAAAAAAATTATACGCAATTTATTTATATATCTATATACGAGTATACATAATCTGTGGGCCACTGTTAAAAACTAGAAATGTAAAAACTGGGTGCAGGGGGCATAGCGGGGGTGCTGGTTGTCCAGATCGTGTGGTGTGCTGGGGTGGTACGGGGCGGGGATCCAGGAGGTGTGGTGCGGGGGGTGGGGTGCAGTGACGGGGTGGTTTTTATCAGAATTTTAAATTAAAAATAATATTAATATATAACTTTTAACTGAAGCAAAAAGTTGCCGAGCATCGCTCGGTGACTCCAGATACTAATTATTTATTGAACACGAACAAATAATACAATACAACTACTACGTTTCGATCTCTTTATTCTGCGATCGTTCTCAAGTATGAGCACCTTAAAGAAAATGTACAAAATTAATAATGCGAATATTTTTTTATGGGAAGATTGATGCTCATCATATAATAACACTAAATCAGAGGAAAAGAAGTTAATTTTATCCACAAATCTGACTAGACATCCAATCTGTTTCTATAGTTATTTTTTAAGAAAATCAATATAATAGTTTTGGGATTCTATATCTCTATGTTCACCCACCTCCAGGTTAAACGACTTATTCGATTGACTTGAAATTTGAAACATAGACTCCTGAGAGGTCAACTAAGCGGTGTGGCTCATAAAAAGTTAACTTTTAGTCCCAGGATTTGTTCACCTAACTCATTTTTTTCTTCTTTTTTTTATCGGAGTGGGTGCTCAATCTGTTCATGTTTGATAACGATTGCAGAATAAGTCGATCGAAACCTCATAGTTGTATTGTATTATTTGTTTGTGTTCAATAAATAATTATAATTATGTGTGATTTCACTAAAAATTCAAATTTTAATCAAATTAATCACAAAAATAAAAGCTGCAACAGCTTGATTACTAATAAATGATTATTTTATTTTATTTTAACAAATAAATAAATAATAATATATATCACTTCTAGTACCCTTTATTAACAAACAGCTGAGAAGCCCGCCTTTGGCCAAGGGGCTATAAACCCTAGACTCCGTAGTGCCTTTATTTAAATTTTGCACTTAAGACAAAAGCTCCAAATTAATAATAGATGGTTTCATCAAACGACAGGGTGCTGTAATGTAATACTGGTTCTCCTTAGCCCCCGGGTCAGAGGTGCTGCGATCCTGATAATATCCCTTGCACATGTAGATTTAAAATAAAAAATTGCCAGTGGATGCGTTTGGAATTCTGATTAAATGATTATGAGTATCGTTAAATATACCACCTGAATAATTTTAAGTTCTTTAAGAAATAAAGATAATCTTTTATTATTCATTCAAAATAAAACAAGACCATATTAGTGTCGTCATAATGTCCAAGATACAAGATACAAACTTGAAAATTCATAAGAAAGAGTTTATTAATTTTCTCCCTATTAAAATAAACAGACGTGTTCTGATGTGGCCATCCACTTGACTTTACCATACAACCTGGCCCCTAAAATTATTTAAAATCATGTAGTTTTTGCATTATTATACTTCTGGTGTCCCACTGATTGGGTATACAAAATTTGGTTGAGTTTAGTAAATGGCCAAGATTTTCATTTTTTGACCCTACACCCCCCCCTTCCGCATTTTGGGCGGTTAGTTTTTGCATTTTTAGACTTCTGAGGGTCTACTGATTATGTATACAAAATTTGGTTGAGTTTGCTCAAATGGCCTAGATTTTTAATTTTTAACCCCCCCCCCCCCTCTCCACCCCGTTAATTTTGGGTCGATATGCACCAAAAACTAAAACACTAAAACTACGTGTGAAATTTGGTTTCGATATTCAGACTAGTTTTTGAGCTAGCTCGTCCACAAAAATTTGGTAACGCATAGACTAACGGACAGACAACCAGACAACCATACAGACTAACTAACAGACATTTTGACAACACAATTATTATCTCAAAAAATATAATTTTTTGATGTTCTCTTATTAGGGCTTTTTTGTAGAGCAAAATGCCATGGTTTAGCTCAATTTTTTTTTATCAAAATAGTTTCAGCCGTTTTTTAAATATTACGAAAAAAAAGAAGGAAAAAAAACACTTTTTTCATTCACGATTACCATACTTGACCATACCCTGTATGGTAAAGTAAAAATCGTATTTAAATTTTAATCGAGTGATTATTTTGGGGAGGGTCAAATTTTTTATGGTTATGAAAAATACAGGGTGCTTCAAAAAAATGTATACACACTTTGAACTTCCATAGAAAATTTATTTACCGTTCTACAAAGTTAAATTTCAGGAAAATAGAAAGCTGAAAGTCCAATGTAAATGAAACATAAATAACAAATGTTAATACTGTTCAAATTGGTGACCTGCAGCATCAATACAATTCTGAGTACGAGTCACCACTGATTCTGTACATCGTATCAAAACGTCCAATGAGATTTCTCTACACACTGCTTGAATCTCATTCCAAAGAATGTCTAGGTTACGTGGTTTACGTTTGTACACCTCATCTTTTACTGTGCCCCACAAGAAGAAATCCAGTGGTGTAAGGTCTGGAGAGCGTGCTGGAAACTCGATTGGCCCCCTGCGTCCTATCCACTGGCCCGACAAATTTTGATCCAGGTAAGCTCGTACGTCCCTGTGATAGTGCGGCGGGGCACCATCTTGTTGAAAATAAAAATCATCATTACCGTATAATGCACGAATGGCAGGAAATATGGAATCAGCAAGCATTGTTAGGTAATTAATACCAGTTACAGTGCCTTCAAATCGAAAAGGTCCAATGAGTCCCCTTGAAGACAAACCGCACCACACATTTACACCAGGCAAATTTACAGCTTTTTCAATTGTAATGTGAGGATTACAAACGTAAACCACGTAACCTAGACATTCTTTGGAATGAGATTCAAGCAGTGTGTAGAGAAATCTCATTGGACGTTTTGATACGATGTACAGAATCAGTGGTGACTCGTACTCAGAATTGTATTGATGCTGCAGGTCACCAATTTGAACAGTATTAACATTTGTTATTTATGTTTCATTTACATTGGACTTTCAGCTTTCTATTTTCCTGAAATTTAACTTTGTAGAACGGTAAATAAATTTTCTATGGAAGTTCAAAGTGTGTATACATTTTTTTGAAGCACCCTGTATATTTTTATCATGGTGTATGAGGCACCATTGTAAAAATCATGATCTTGAGTAAAATTAAGCTGGATTATTTAAAATTAACTTTAAAATGACAGTGATAGAGAGCGCCAAATTGGCAATACTTTGTGATTTTGTACCTCTCAGGGATTAAAAAAATGTTTAATTTAAAATTATGGAAAAAAATCTAGAAATTTTTCCATTCTCTTCGTATCAACGTCAAATAAAAACAATTTTGTTTTCTTAAGTATTTTAAAAAATATAAGATATAGATTTATAATTAAAGTTTTGAGCATCTTTTTTTTTTTTGAAAATAGTTGGTAGTTTTTTCAAAAAATCAGCTCGGCTTCAGATTAACCAAGATGTATTTTAAAAGAGAAAGAATTCAATCAATTTTTTTCGGACAAATTCTAAGATTTTAGTAGAAATATTATTAAATTGCGATATCAGAGGGATTCATCCCCCAGGAGTCGAACCTGAGAACTAACACGCTATCCGGGCAGTCAGCCCACACCCTCGAGACAAAAAAAGAGGCTAATCTGAACCCGAGCTGATTTTTTGAAAAAACTACCAAATATTTTCAGAAAAAAAGATGCTCAAAACTTTAATTATAAATTTAAATAAGAGGACTTGTATGAAAAACTTTTTTTCATTTTAAGCTAAATTTTTTAATTTCCGTTCTAGAAGAATGGAGTAAAAAATTTCTGTGCTTATATCATATATTGAGATTCAGAGAGAGGTTTTTGTCTCGAGGGTGTGGGCTGACTGCCCGGATAGCGTGTTAGTTCTCAGGTTCGACTCCTGGAGGGATGAATCCCGTCTGATTTTTTTTATAATGATATTGATACAAGAAGAAGTTGCACCAAGAAGGTACAACCTCTGAAGTCCGTGGTGGACCCTTGTAACGTGAAGATAAGGGGAGATTTAGGGATTGGGTAGAGGTCGAAGGTATCTGTGGATGCTGGTCTTGAAAGTTTGAAGGTTATAAGTAGCTGGAAAGACGGTCGGGGGAAGAGAATTCCAGTCTCTAGATGTCATAGGGATAAATGAATTGGCGAATGCGTTTGTTCGATTAGTATCTAGTTTAAGCGCGTAGGGGTGTTGAATTTTAGAAAATCGTGTATTTCGGGCAAATGAGGCCTTTGGTGGGATTATCGATTTTATTTCGTCAGAACAAAAGCCATGGTAATATCTATAAAAAAGGGATAGGGCGGAGACAGATCTACGATGGGCTAGGGAGTCGAGAGTGTCAGTTAATGTAGGATCGCCTATCAGTCTGATATCGCAATTTAATAATATTTCTACTAAAATCTTAGAATTTGTCCGAAAAAGATTGATTGAATTCTTTCTCTTTTAAAATAAGATATAGAAACCAAATTGAAAGTTTTTTGCCGAGAGTGAATCAATTGTAATAGACTGATGAAGAGGGCAAAGCTCTCAAAACTTTAGTCTCGTTATAAATAAATTAAAAATTTATAATTCCAGCAGAAGACACACTCTTTTATTGTCTCCTTCAAGATATAGAACCCACGGTACTTACATTTGGCCGCTTATTATTAAACCTGATACGAAGCCCGCCTTCTGCGGGCATCTTGCTGACCAAAGGGCTACGACCCCTGGACTCCGTAGTGAATTTTCAAGAATTTAGAAAATTATTTTTCATCTTTTCGAATTAAAAATATTAGGCTAGCACTTATTAGTAACTAAAATTAACACAGATATTAAGCTAAGATAATATGTTACTATTTTGATTAGTTATGTCCATCGATTAAATTATTAAAGTTGTTATAGAGAAATAAGGACTATATTTTTTATTGCCAACGTTTCGTCAACATTGTTGAATTAAAAAATTAAATGCAACAAATAAAATACACTAAAAGGTATAAAATAATTATTATCTTATTTAGTTACAACTAAACGACGAAATATTAACATGAAATTACTTTTTGAAGTCGGTACCAAACAAACTATACCTATAAGCGAGCGTACCCGCCAAACGTACTAAGTAAGATCCGTCGAGTGCGATTCACAAAATGTATATGTTTGGCACCGACTTCAAAAAGTAATTTCATGTTAATATTTCGCCGTTTAGTTGTAACTAAATAAGATAATAATTATTTTATACCTTTAGTGTATTTTATTTGTTGCATTTAATTTTTTGAAGTCGGTTTTTATTTTTCTTAAAAATTATTTTTATTTTTCTCTTTTTAGTGATGTTATTAATTGTGATCCTATCATCAGAACTTGACCAAATTAATATGACACCATCCCTAAGACACGCCCTTTCGGATAAAAAAAGAACCATCGAAATCGGTTCATAAACAAAGAGGTTAGGTCTAAACAAACCTAATAAAAAAGGTCTAATATAGTTCCTATGAAAAAAACGAAAAAAAAAATGGGACCAATCGGAAGCTAGACTGGACCCAATGCAAAAAAAATTTCAAAATCGGTTGACAATTGGCGGAGATATGAGGTAACATAGGCACAAAAAAAAAAAAAAAAAAAAATTCAGTCGAATAGAGAACCTCCTCCTTTTTGAAGTCGGTTAAAAATGACAAATATACAGGGAAGTTAACTATTTGAGCCCTGACGAAACGTTGGTAATAAAATATAAATTATCTGCATACAAAATATAGTCCTTATTTCCCTATAACAACTTTAATAATATGTAACTTTATTATAAATTTGACAAAGTATAGTTTGACTTGATAGCTTAATAAGATCAATTATAATTTAAAATTTAACTTAGAAATTAGTTTTATTCTAGTTTTTAGAATAATTAAACTGATAGAAAAAAGTAAATCCATTCAAAATACACAGATACATACCCATAATAAAAGTTACACTCAACAGTTTTTAAGCACGACAATATGTTTTTAAAATATCTCAATTATTAATTAATCCGTGATTAATTATTATTCAGGACATGATAATTAGTTATAGTGGGTGGTAATTAAAACATTCGTTAAAAATATTATTATACGAAACATCAGTGAATGTGTAAGAAAACAATCAGATTCAAATAATTAAGTCACGTGACTGTTATGGCTGAATTCGATTATTGGGGAGAATATTTGAATATTTGAAAATATTTGACCGATAATATTTGAAAATCCGCCGTGTGTGTACAGACGTGATTTTTTTTTTTAATTTTAAAACCCACTATTAGTTTATGGCAAATAAAATTTATTAAAATTAGGAAATTTAAATTATTAAAATGGAGCTTGGGGGTAGGGGATCGGTCTAGGAGATGGATTACCAATCGACTTGATTGGGGAATAATGGAATTGAAATAATTATCGGAAAAGAGGTTTTTATCTAATTAGATTTTTCCTCTTATTAAAAACAAGGACTCAAAGATGAATAAGGACACTCGATGGTGGAGAAGCAATCTCCGAAATCGAAGCTAAAATACAAGGTATACATTAATTAATGTAAAATAATTGGTTTAATAAAATTTATAAAAAAAAAAAAAAAAAAAAATTATTAAAATGGAGCTTGGGGGTAGGGGATCGGTCTAGAGATGGATTACCAATCGACTTGATTGGGGAATAATGGAATTGAAATAATTATCGGAAAAGAGGTTTTTTTATCTAATTAGATTTTTCCTCTTATTAAAAACAAGGACTAAAGATGAATAAGGACACTCGATGGTGGAGAAGTTATCTCCGGAATCGAAGCAAAAATACAATGTATACATTAATTAATGTAAAATAATTGGTTTAATAAAATTAAAAAAAAAAAAAATTATTAAAATAATAATTTGGGTATTTCTTTTGAAAATAAGATGGATTTTTTTACTTTACCATACAGGGTTTGGTCAAGTATTGTAATCGTGCATAACTTGGAAACAAATTTTATTTAATTTTATGTTTTTATTTCAGATCCTATACGATTATTTTTTATTATTATTATTATTATCGTATTTATTTTTTTATAATGTTTATGAATATGAACGAATGTAGGCAAATTGGTGTACGAGTAAACAAATATACATCTAATATATAGACCACTAGAAAGCTAGAAATGCAAAAACTGGGTGCGGAGTGGGGTGGATGTGGGAGGTGCAGGAGGTGGGGTGCAGTGGTGGGGGCGAGGTGTGTGGTTATGGGAGGGGGTGGGGTGGGGTCAGGGGTTACCTTGCATCGTTCGGTGGCTCCAGGTACTATTGCATTATCAGAGAGATATAAAAATATTCTACTTATATCAAAGCATTTAAGACCTTAAAAAATAAATTCTTTTTATAAATAATTCGGTTGTTACCCCGAGTTGTATTTTTGAAAAAAATCTTATTTTCAAAAAAGAGATTATATTTTTTGCTTTAATTAAATTAAATTATTATTTTAAAACCAGTCGTAGCCCCCTGGCGAGCAAGATGCCTGCCGAAGCCGGGCTTCGCATCTGGTTTGATTACTATATTCTCAAGTGAATTTATTTTTATTTAGGAACAAATCAAAGATTTTAGTAGAAATATTTTTACATTGCATATCAGAGGTTTCGTCCCCTTGGGAAACGAACCCAAGCGCTAACTAAGCTTGCCGGGCTGTTAGCCAAACCCTTAAGACAAATCTCTCTCCGATTATATATGTTGCATATCGGAGAGAGATTTGTCTTAGGGTTGTCTAGCAGCCCGGCAAGCTAGTTAGCGCTTGGGTTCGATTCTAGGGGATGAAACCTCTGATATTCATGTGTAAAAATATTTCTACTAAAATCTTTGATTTGTTCCTAAATAAAAATAAATTCACTTTTCAATATTATATAATTGAGTTTGATTTTTGAAAAAATTCCATCTTTTTTCAAAAAAGAAACTCAAAAAAGATGCTTAAATCTTTACATTAATACTATATTCTCGTTGGATTTTTCAACAATGTTTCCTGATCCAGATTCTTTGTGTATTCAATGGCAAATTTTAATTAATTTTATCGAGTTTAATTTGGCAACTGAAGTGCAAAGATAAAATTGAATAAAAAACTTTTTTCCCCCGCTTATCTTTTGAAGAAAATAAAAGTTTTCTAACACGTCTCTTCTTCTTTAAGATTATTAATTACTTTCACTTTTGAAATCTTTTAGGTTTATCATTGGCAGGTCAACAGGTAGCCGATCTACTCATTTGGACGGAGAACATACGCAAACAACGAGCAAGCATCCGATTAGAGATCGAGGAACTTCGTGGTCGATTGGAAACCTGGAGAACGTTGTGCCTCGCACAAGACAAGACCATTTGTGAAGAAGTTGCAAATACAGTGCAAACTTTGGCACAAATCATGCCCTAACTAGATATAGTAAGTATTCAATCTATGAATATTCAATAACTTTTAAGGAGTTCGGTGTTGGTTCTAGGTGAAACATTTTAATATAATAATAAAACTAAGATACGAGGTAGGTTTCACAAAAAAGAAATAAAACAAAATTGAGTTTTGAATTCGATATATTTCGGGGGTTAGCCCATCATCAGGAGTCTAAGAAAACTGATTACATATTGGAAAAATAGTTTTACAAGTAAGAATTTTAAAAAAAAAAATTTTTTTATAAAAATGTATGTGGTGGGGGGAATGTAGGGGAAGAGGGGGGGTAGTTGTTCTAAGGATTAATATTTTCTATTGAGATTTGAGCTGGCTGAAAGGTTTATAATATTTATAATAAAATCAAACGTAAATTCACTATTTCACACTTACACTCATTAGAATCGGGAACTGAAAAAATATATAGAAGAATACCCTTCATTTCTAATCATCTGACATCTCCATTAGCTTATACCCTTAGATCATATGGAATCACTCCTGCTTTATACAACAACAACAATTTAGGCTCTCAATTAATTAACAATAAAATAGACAAAATTGATAAATTAGACAAATCAGGAGTGTATAAATTAACTTGTCAAGATTGCGACGCTTTTTATATTGGGCAGACAGGTCGCGCTTTCAAAATACGTTACTCCGAGCATGTAAGAGCCCTTAACCACCTCAACAAATCCGATAACATTAATTTAGATTCGACCTCAGCCTTCGCAATTCACTTACATGAATCTAACCATTCACCCTCTAATAATAACCCTATCCCCATTCATTTCGAAAGAAAAGGCCTTAAATTGGACCTCCTGGAATCCACCGAGATAAAAATAGCCCTCTCTAATAATTCAAATATTTTAAATAATCAATTGGAAGTGTATAAAAATACAATTATTGATTATATGTTATAATAAATTAAATAAACATTCCTTTCATTGTTTGCACATTATACTAGGGTAATTGCACTCTCTTATATACCTTTTAAGTTGTACCTTCTCAGGTACTTGTCCATTCGCTATTATAATAGCAGGTATAGATCCCTTTCACCCAGCTCAAATCTCAATAGAAAATATTAATCCTTAGAACAACTACCCCCCCCTCTTCCCCTACATTCCCCCCACCACATACAATTTTAAAAAAATAAAAAAATTTTTTTAAAAGTTCTTACTTGTAAAACTATTTTTCCAATATGTAATCAGTTTTCTTAGACTCCTGATGATGGGCTAACCCCCGAAATATATCGAATTCAAAACTCAATTTTGTTTTATTTCTTTTTTGTGAAACCTACCTCGTATCTTAGTTTTATTATTATATGAATATTCAGGGTGTCCTGTATCACAACGATAAACCGTGAACAGAGGATAGGCCAATTTACGACGGCCCTAAATATAAAAAAATTTTTAATAAAAGTCTCATAGTTTTCGACTTAGAGGTATTTTTTGAAAATGGTGAAAATCGCTACCCTGCTCTAAATATCGAGATGCTGTGGCTACAAATTTACATATTTTATTATTCTAATTTTTGTTACGCAATCCTGAATAATCCTGCTATTGACCAGAATTCAAAATAAAACCATAAGTACTATACTTTTGGAGAAAAAAAATATTTTTGCCGGACTTATGTTTTAAAAAATTTTCATCAGACCTAACTTTGAATCATCTTTAATGTAAAAAAAAGTCTAGTAAACAAGCATGGCAAGTTATTTAAAAAATTGGCCCATTTAGTCAAGATTTCAAAATGGTACAGCACTTTGTACTTCCTTCTTTAGAAAAAAAATATTTGATATTTTTTGGCAAAATTAGCTAATTTAAAAACATATTTTGATAGTGTTTTTTTATTTAATATGTTAATCAATTATGTCGCATCTTAATTGATCTAATCTTTGGCTATTATAGACATTAATATTAGCTATTATAGTATTAATAATCTACTCTTATTAAACGAGCAAAAGTATATATAGTATATTTATTTATATATATTTATTTATTTATATATATATTTATTTATTTATATATATATTTATTTATTTATATATTTGTATCTTGGTTCTATTTTGAAAACGGCCCTACCGATTTTGATGAAACAAAATCTATTAACAAGTTTTGAGGATGAGAAAACGATCTGGCTAGGTCTGGACCTCATCAAAATTCATCTTAATTGATTTTTTTCTTAATTAAAGTAATTATTGATAGATCAAAATCTCAATAAAAAAAATGATTTGCCGCATGTCAGATTAGAACCTGAGACCTCTTGCATCAGAGGCATAGACTTTACCAGTAGACCATAGAACTATTTTAAAAATCTTTGCTTTTTACTTTTACTAAAATGAATATTTTTGAATTAGACTTTATTATAAGTGTGGAAATAATTGAATATATTATATATAGCTATGTATTTTATAAATAGAATTTATTGAATAAATTGCGGCGCGGCAAATTTGAAATATGTATAATTGAATTAAGCTGAAAGAAAGACAACAATTAATATACTATACCTATATATTTGTATTTTTTTTAATTTGAAAACTGCTCTCAAATAAAAATCGACCTTTTTATCAGAATTTTAAATTAAAAATAATATTAAAATAAAGCTTTTAACTGAAGAAAAAGTTACCGAGCATCGCTCGGTGCCTCCAGAGTACTGTCTATAATAGCCAAAGATTAGATCAATTAAGATGCGACATAATTTATTAAGATTAAATAAATAAACACTATCAAAATATGTTTTTAAATTAGCTAATTTTGCCAAAAAAATATCAATTTTTTTTCTAAAGAAGCATCAGGGTATGGTCAAGTATTGTAATCGTGCATGAAAAAAGTGTTGTTTTTTTTTTCGTTTTTTCGAAATATCTCTAAAACGGCAGAAATTCTTTTGATTAAAAAAAAATTAGGCGAAAGCATGGCAATTCGGTCTACAAAAAAGCCTAATAAATAGACATCGAAAAAAATATATTTGTTGAGATAATAACTGTTTTGTCAAAATGTCTGATAGTACGTTAGTCTGTGCGTTATCAAATTTTGTGGACGAACTATTTATTAACTAAAAATTAGTGTGAATATCAAAACCAAATTTCACACGTAGTTTTTGTGAATTGAGATTAAGAGCTGATTAGATTTTAAAGCATATCGACTCAAAATTAAGGGGGGGGCGGGGTTTAAAATTAAAATTATAATATTATCAAACTAAAAAATACAAGACAAATGAAATATACTATAAAATGAACCTATAGTAAGGAAATATTTTTTTCTGGGACCAAAAATTGGGGGGGTAAAATAAATCTAGGTCCTTTGAGCAAACTCCACCAAATTAGGTGACCAGAGGCCATTCTCCTTAAATTACACCAAAAAAAAATATATAAAACTATTTTTACAATAAAATTTAAAAACATGGGAGGAAGGGGTTGACCTACTAAATATTTATTAATAATTTTATTAAATACTAGCTTCAAGGCCCGCCTTCGGCTTCGCCCTCTGGCTGCTTTATTGATGTTTTATTAGTTACAGAGAATAAATATATTATATATATAATATATATATTTGGTTTTAATCTTTAAAATATATTTTTAAAGAAATTCCAAAAGCTAATGAATTCCTTTCAGTTAGTTTAGTTAGTATAATTTCAATAATCCTTTATAATTAACTTTGAAATAAATAAATAATATTGAAATGAATGAATGAGCTGGAATACAAAAGCCAAAAGTCTTAGTTCTTTTGAAATGGCTGAGGGTCTTAAATACGATAGAAAAAGAATGAGGTAAGATTCCTAAGGGTATTTTTAAGAAAAATGATTTTTAAATAACATATTTTATTTTAAATTAAATATTTTTCATCTATATATATATAGCTGAAACTTTTTTTGTATTTTTCTACCCTATTTAAGACGGTTTTCAGAATTTTTTAAAAAATTTTCACCCAACCCAAAAGAAGTTAGGAATTTTTGTAAAAATAGCTTTATTTAAATAACCATAACTTTTTCAAAAATTTAGTTATCATGACGTTTTTTTTAAATTTACTTTAAAAAATAGATAGTTTTTTAAATCTTTGTTGTAATATTAAATTCTTCTTCAACAATAATGTAGTTAAAACTATTGAGAATGAATGACACTCAAAAATCTGACAAACAGGGCCGCCAACACATGTTTAGTTTGCTAGTTTAGTTCTTTTATTGTTTGGCAAGCTATGTTGGCTGACCTGAATTTTTTTTTAGTTTTTCCTGAATTTTCCAATTTTCCGGGCAACTTTTCCAATTTTTTTTTTACGTATTAACCTGAATTGGACTATTACGAACATTTAAAAAAAAATTAGACAAATCGGTCCAGGCATTTGAGAGATCTGCGCTTACAAAGAACCAGAAATTCATTTTTATTATATAGATTAAATTAAATATAAGAGAGGGGTCAGGGTGTATGGTAAAGTCATGTGGATGGCCACATCAGTTTATTTTTTATTCCATTCAATAAATAACCGTTTTGGTCCCGAATCAAATTAGGTTCATGCACAAAACTTCTCTATTTCTTTACTTTTCTTTATTTAATCAAATTTCTAAATATATATTAAATTAAAAAATGAATAGTTTTTATTAGTAATTTTTTTTTAAAAAAGAAATCATCCACATGTAAATTATTTCATTTTAGTTTTTTTTTAATACATTTTCAATTGATTCGCGTATAATGTGAACAGAAAACACTTTTATAAACTTTTTCACTCTCTCTCTCTCTCATTTTATTCGATTCGAAAATAAAAAATAAAAAGGAAAAGGAAAAGAAAGAGAAAAGTAAAAAAAGTAAAAAAAAGACCTCTATAGACAATTCCCAGCCTCATTTCTCATTGGGAGCACATTTTTGAAAAATCAAATTATCTTTAATTCCTTTCAATTTAAAGAACTTCCTGTGTCAAAAGTTTCTTTCAAAAACACAATCAAATTTTAGACTTTTATTTTATTTTATTTTATTAAAAAAAATATATCGTAAGATTTTTACTTTATTAAATGCTAATTTATAATATAATCTTGATGTTAATTAAGGTAGTTGTTTCGCGACAATACTAGCAAAAAGTTAATGCTGGAGTATATAGTACAGACAATAAGAAAAACAAACAAAACTTGTTGCTGTTTATATACCACTAATACTAAAATTTGGTGCATTCTAAGATATTTGAGTACCAATTTTCAGCACATCAACTAAAACCTTTCAAGATTAGTATTTTGTACTCTCAGGAAACGTTTTGAGGTAAAAAGTTAAAATATGCATGGTTTTATAGAAACTCTGAATTTGATTTGAAAAAGTCTGATTTTGAAGCTAAAAACCTATATATACAATACTCGAAGGCATTCCAATTGTACAGGATGTCTGGTGGCAGATTTATATTTTTAAATACGATTATTTCAAAAAGTAATAAACGGTGTGGGGAGAAGGTGGCGCCGTTGGAATTATCGTTCGTGCGGATTTGTCAGTCACGATGTCGCAGTGGTCGAGTGAGCATCGCGCGTTCGCTGTGGAGACATTTTTAAGAGTAATGATTCTTACGTAATTGCTCGTTTTCGCACTGTAAATCCCATTTTTTGGAGCGACGAGGCTCATTTTCACTTAAACGGCCACGTCAACAAGCAAAGCTGCCGTGGTCTCCAAGAACCCGTAACCATCGATTGAAACATCAAAAACCATTGCATTGCCCCAGGGTAACTGTTTGGTGTGACTTATCCACGCATGAGAGCGTGGGGATCAGAACACAAGGCTCCGTTTTGAACAGTGTGTTCAACTCGACGGAAGACATCTGGATGACATACTATTTAAAAAATAAAATCCGCATTTCTATTCTTTCATTCAATGCTCTTAATAAAACTTTATGTCAATTATTACGTTTTTTATTTAAGTTTGAAAATATAAATCTGCTACCAGACACCCTGTACTTGAATGCTTGAATACCCATTATTTATTATTTATTTTAATTATCTCTATCTTTGGCCTGCCTCCGGCCCTAGCGAGTAAAATCTCCCATTTTATTTTCCTTTTATATTCTATAAGAGAGATAATATTTTCTATATTAAATTTAGTGTGGGGTAGATGGATGATCCGATTGAATTTTGTTCCCTTTTTGATTTGCTTAGTTGTTGGTTGACACTCGGCTTGCAACCTTAGCGCGATTGGGTCGTCGTGCGAACCCCGAGCTTCCGGAAGGAGATAAGGACAAGAGCCAAGAGATTGGGGCTTTAATCCAGGCTTTGAGGGAGGCTCAGATGGAATTGAGAGCCCTTCCCAGCCAGGTAGAACGAGACACCTATCAAGCCAGGCAAGGTAGGTCTATCTACTTACACAGTGAAAAAATCGTCGCCTTAGGGCCGGTTGTATGTCGCAAAGTAAATGCTTTTTACCACTGAAAGTGCCTGGGATCTGATTGGCCATCCCAGTCCCTCCATTTACCATTTACCCTGTGTTAGTGGTAAAAAGCATTTACTTTGCGACATACAACCGGCCCTTAGAGAGTAAACCTGCTAACTCACAACAAGGAAATTTTACAGGGCAGAGAAAAAACAAGCAAAATTTAATATTGTTGTAATGGAAAGAAACTATTTTTTACATTTTTTTTCTACAACTTACGATCGTAATTTTAAGTAGCAATTTTATTTGGACGATGCTGCATTTCTTTTTTTAAACGGTATTAATATGTCATATATGATAAAAAGTGGAGTTACCAGGTTTACACTCTAAGGCGACGAAATATATTATAAACTTTTAAGAAATAAATACAATTCTTTTATAAGACAATCATTAATCCATGTAGTCCAGTCAAATTGTGTTTTTATAAGAAAAGTTTTGGGGTAGATCTGATTTTTTTCATATAAATGTTTTTTGGGGCATTGAATCCAAATCTCAGGTCTCCCATCAAAATTTTGTGACGCAACATTGTAGAAAATAGAAAAAAATCAGAAAATTTCCATTTTTTGGGCGGTTTTTTCTTATAACTCAAAAATTATAAATTTTTCGTAAATAACCTTTCTATTCAAAATGAAAGTTCATAAAATTTCCTACAAGTTTTATTTTTATGTTTTTTTCTCAGACCAACTGTTCGGGTTCAAGCGCAAAATCGATGTTTTCAACCTTGAATCATCTCAATGAAATTATAAGTTTAAAAATTGCCCGAGGAAGCGGAAAAATATACTGCGAAATGTAGCAACATTTTGAAAAATTGTAACTTCTAATTTATTTCAAGTCCAAGTACCCAATAATCAGTCATAATGAAATTATTCAACATGGACGATAACAACACAAATATATTAGGTTGATGCATAATTATGGAACGTTTGCATTGGCGCGTTTTTCTTTAGCCAAAAATGGCGTTTTGTTTATTTTTTTTATAAAAACAATCTTCTCTATTTATAGTTAATAAAAATGCGTGTCGAAACCCATATTCCCATATTCATATTCGTCATATTATGCTCTACCACTACGAGAAAGGATGGAGGGCAGCACAGTCATTTCGCGATCTCAACGAGACTTTTTGACGAAGGAACAATTACTGATAGTGCAGTACGGAAGTGGTTTGCCCGTTTCAAATCAGGTGACACTAGTTTGGAGGATAAAGAAGGAACAGGTCGGCTATCGGATTTTGATGATCAGGCACTTCTGACAGCTGTGGAAGAGGATGAAAGGCCTTACAACACGAATGCTGGCTGCGAGACTTCAATGTCGACCAATCAGCGATCGTTCGACGCCTCAAAAAGCTTAGCAAGGTATGGAAATTGGCTGGATGACCCACGAACTCTTCGAAAACAACAAGGCTGAAAAGACCGCGCAAAAAGAACCACATCGTGTTCCATCACGATAACGCACGTCCACATGTTGAGCGCCGGGTCGTCGAATTCATCGCCAATACGGGCTGGGATCTACTCCCACATCCGCCGTACTCACCGAGCGAAGCACCGACGGACTATCACATCACTCTTTGAAAAACTGGCAAAAGACTAAGATCTACGACGATTTGGATGACTTGGTGGCCGATGTCAAAGCGTGGATTGCCTCCAAGAATCGTGACTTCTTCGCCCGTAGAATCGACTGTCTGCCAATCAAATGGGAAGCAGTTATTGAACTAGATGGTGAATACGTTCCCGAATAATCATTTAAACATGTTTTTGTTAAATTTTATTATTTTTTTTGCTGAATAAAAATATTTTTTAAAAATGTTCCATAATTTTGCATCAACCTAATACTAATATTTTTCTGATTGAACATGTTTGAAAAAAAATCATCAATAAAAAAGCGTTGATTTATTTAGATTTCTCAACTCGTCAAAATTGTATTATCGCTTATCAAAAACATCTGATGAATAAATTATTATTGTCACTTTCTAAAATTGATATAAAATATTCACTAAAGACAAATGCTTAAAAACTCTTTCAAACATTGTTTTATAAAAAAAATTAATAATTTAATAAAAAAAAAAAAGTTTTTGAATATTCTAGCACGAGAATAAATTAAAGAGGAATATTCACTAAATAGAATAAAAACAATTCTCAGTGGTTGTGTGCAATTCAGAGATATTTTACATTTTTTAACCTACTTCCAAAAAGAGGAGGTTCTCAATTCGACTGAATTTTTTTGTGCTATGTTACCTCATATCTTCGTCAATTGTCAACCGATTTTGATGATTTTTTTGCATTGGGTTCAGTCTAGCTTTACGGTTGTTCCCGTTTTTTCTTTGTTTTTATTGGCATTGGATCTTTTTTTATATGTTTGTTCAGGCATAACTTCTTTGTTTATGAACCGATTTTAATGATTCTTTTTTATTGGAAAGAGGGTACCTTAGGGGTGGTACCATATTAATTTGGTCAAGTTCTGAAGATATGATCAATGACGAAATAACGTAAATCTCAATTCTTATGACCAAATAATCGAAATTATAATAAATAAAATCTTTTATAAAAAAACTTAAAACATTCATTTAAAACCCGCAAACGTTTCGAGAGAATTCTATATTTATGAATTGAATTTTATTATCATTTTTCTGATTCATTCGCCCGACGCTTTCTCTTACGAGATGCATGCAAGGTATTATATTAAGTCGCTATTAATAACATCCCTAAAAAGAGAAAAATAAAAATAATTTTTAGAAAAAAAAATAAAACGGACTTCAAAAAAATTAAATGCAATTGGACGCGCAAAAGCGGTCCTATGAAATGGCGGACGTATTCTGAGTGAATCGTAGTTTGACTCTTAATTACTATCTCTATGACACCAGTCACATGATCCAACACAATGCCAATTAATATTTATTTTTTCCATTATTAATAATTAGTTGTTAATAAACAAACAGGCAACATTGAAACGACCCACGTTGAACCTTTCCACACATTTTGCTCTAGTTAATTTCATCCCTGAGGCCTAGAAATCAGTTCACAAGTTACCAAGGGATTAGACAATTAATTGTGTCCAGCTTCCACGAAGATTTCGCCTAGGAATTTCGTCCAAGCGGTGATTCATCGGATCTCATACAAGCCTCTACCAAAAGGAAAAATTAGTTGCTATTATCTCTTGCCAAAGGATTTCTGCCAGCCAGCAGTGACCGTCCGTCTAGGAGTCCTGCACATTGCTTAAAGGTCGACGATTTTCTTTTTTCCTCACCTACACACATTTCGTTTCTCATTGTATTAACACACGCTATTTCTATTAATAATGGAAAAAATAAATATTAATTGTTTTGGATCATGTGACTGGTGTCATAGAGATAGTAATTAAGAGTCAAACTACGATTCACCCAGAGTACGTCCGCCATTTCATATAACCGCTTTTGCGCGTCCAGCAACTAGTAAAATAATAAGAACTTTAAAATAAAATAAAATACACTAAAAGGTATAAAATAATTATTATCTTATTTAGTTACAGACTAAACGACGAAATATTAACATGAAATTACTTTTTGAAGTCGGTGCCAAACATATACATTTTATGAATCGCACTCGGCGGATCTTACTTAGTACGTTTGGCACCGACTTCAAAAAGTAATTTCATGTTAATATTTCAGTCCTTTAGTTGTAACTAAATAAGATAATAATTATTTTATACCTTTTTAATGTATTTTTATTTGTTGCATTTAATTTTTTTGAAGTCGGTTTTTTATTTTATTTTTTTATAAAAATTATTTTTATTATGCCTCAGATTGATTCTCTAATATTTTTGTCATTGTTTCCACAAAAGAGCACGCAATTTATTCACTACTTTTTTAGAATTACAAATTCAATGGATCTATTGCTTTATGAAAGGATTTAAAAAACAACGATAAGTACGATGTGATAATTTAGTAGGCGAGGTAAATAATTCTATGAATCCTAAAATTAATATTTTTACTAAATTTTTCTCTTTATTTGTAGCCTAGGATCAAAGAATTCGAAATTGTCTCCTAAATTTTAATAAATTTCCAAAAATATTTATATTTACTTGCTCGGTAATTTTTTGATTTAGTTTAAAGCAGCTGCTTCTAACTTTTATGCTACTATGCATCCCCCCCCCAAAAAAAATGGAAAATTTTATAATTTTAATTTTTTACCCCCCTTCCTAATTTTTTGTTCGATTTCAACCAAAATCTAATCAACTGTGTCGGGTTCTGTGAGAGTTGAGGCCATCACACTCTCGTGGAAGGAAAGTGGTGGCATAAAGCGGTGACTCCCCATGTCACCCTGAGAATTTCCCAGAGAACTTTATGCGATATGACCTTCAGGGCAATGAGGGGTTCTTTAATGAATTTTTACAGCTTCAACAGGAGAACTTATAGGGAAATCGCCATGCGCTAGAAATTGTATATAAAAAGAAAAAAAGATAAAAAAATTTGTAAATATGTTATGTAAATGTTCCTATAATTATGTAAATACTCCTGTAATTAAATTCACCCGACTATGTAAATATTTCTTGTTAGTGCAGGCCCCCACCTGCGTGCCCCAATAAACGAAAAATCAATGCACTAAAACTACATGTAAAATTTCGTTTTGAATTTCACATCCAGTTTTTGATCTAGAGCGTACACAAAATTTGGTAACGTACAAACAGACATTTTGAAAAAACAATTATTATCTCAAAAAATATAAGTTTTTTGATGTTCAGTCATTAGGGCTTTTTTGTAAGTCAAAGCGCCATGGTTTTGATAAATGTTTTTAATCAAAATAATTTCAGCCGTTTTTGAAATATTTTGAAAAAACGAAGCAAAAAAAAACAACACTTTTTTCATGCACCACTACTATACTTGACAATAATCTTTATGGTAAAGTAAAAGTACCTAGATACAAAATAATTATTTGATTAAAATTGTAATACTATTTTTATATTCTGGACAAATGAATATATTAAAGGAGACAATAAAAGAGTGTGTCTTCTGCTTGGAAATCTATATATATATATATATAAATTGTATCTCGTTTTACTTTGAAAAGAACTCTAAAGAAAAAAATTCACTTTTGTTCTCCAATTTGTTCATTATTCGTTTACTTAATGATTTCTTGATTAATACCTATAAAAAAATGATTAATATTAGAACTAAGTAACCTTCATATCCTTAGACAATGATTGATTGACTATTACTACTACTACTACTACTAATACTAATACTACTAATACTACTACGAGCCCCGTCCCATCTCAATTGGCCCACCAATATTTTTTCTTTTTAAATAAAATTATGCTAATTCACGGTAAATTTAATTTAAATATTTATTTTTATTATCATTTGGAACAACATTTTAAACAATTTAAAACATTTTATTATAACATTTAACTTAAAATTATTTTTTAATTGTTAAAAACATATTTTTATATAAAAAATAGTTCTTTGCTTTTCACGATTTTTTTTTTAAGAATCTTTGAATATGTGAAATAATCAAGTAGGCTTTGCCTTTTTCCAACAAAAGAAAGTTTGTTTTGTTTATTATTAGTAAAAATGACTCGTGGAAAGGTTGTTGATGAAAAAATTCGCTCAATTATTATCAATTTATTTAAAAAGGGAAAATCAAACGCGGAAATTGGCGATCTAGTTAATTTATCAAAGTTTACTGTCAGAAATATTATTCGAGTTCATAAAACAACGGGTACAATAGCTACAAAACCTCGGTATGCGTCGAAATCCAAAATATCAGATGCTGATAGACGGGCATTGAAGAAGATTATTAGAAAAAACAGGCGTTCGAACTATGGTGAATTATCTGTTCTTTGGTGCGATGCTGTGGGGGAAGTGTTTCAAGATTCACGTGCCATAGAGAAGCCCTTAAGTTAGGTTTTAAAACTTACAAGGTAATTTTATTGCAACTTATTCCAAATTTTTTTTTTTTGTAATTTTACTAATTTTTTTAGCCGAAAGAAAAGCCACTCTTGACATTAAAACAAAAGAAAAACCGGCTTAAATGGGCTAAAAGTCACATTAATTGGACGAGTGATGAATGGAATAGTGTCCATTGGAGTGATGAGTCTCGTTTTGAAGCGGAAACAATCGAAGCAGAGTTATTCGTCAGAAAAATGAAGCTTTCAATACAGATTGTTTAAAAAAGAAAGTAAAATTTCCTGCTTCAGTTATGGTATGGGGTTCAATGTTTGATAGAGGTGTTGGAAAACTTCACTTCTTTGATGGAATTGTAAACACCAATAAATATTTAGAGATTTTAAAAAAATCGTTACTTCCAACAATGACAGATGCATTGCAGAATAATAATAATTTTGTGTTCCAACAAGACGGGGCGGCCTGGCATACATCAAGATAATCTTTAAAATGGCTTTCTGATCATAATGTTCCACTTTTGGAGTGGGTGGCAAACAGTCCAGACTTGTCACCAATAGAAACTCTTTGGCACACAATGAAAAAGCTATTACGAATACAACCAGCTAGAAACCTAGTCGAATTAAAACACAAACTTCAAAATATTTGAGATACTTTCACTCAAGATGAGTGTCAAAACTTAATAAGTACGTTGCCCAAAAGAATTCAAGCCGTAATTAAAAATAAAGGCGACGTCACACAGTGGTAAAGATTTTGGATTTTGTATGTTTTCCTTGTTTTTAACAATTAAAAAATAATTTTAAGTTAAATGTTACAATAAAAAATTTTAAATTGTTTAAAATGTTGTTCCAAATGATAATAAAAATAAATATTTAAATTAAATTTACCGTGAATTAGCATAATTTTATTTAAAATATAAAAGTTTTCTGGGATTTTATAAATAATAAGCGAAATACTAATGGCTATCCATCTAATATGTTTTTAGATGATATTAATGGCTATGATAATGTACAAATGTCCAACCTTTTTGCTGAATTCTTTAAAGAAGTCTACGGCTTGGCCACAGCAAATACAGTGTTTAATCCTGATACTATTACTAAAAACTGCGCTAATGTTCTCGACATCGGCGCCCAAAATAGGAATATTTCAATTTCTGAGGAGGAAATCATCTCCGTGATTAGGGACTTGAAACCATCTCTCTCTATAGGAGCGGATGGGGTCCCAGCCTTCCTGGTCAAGCGCTGCTCTTCCTCACTTATTGAGCCTCTGCATATTTTATTCAACCTTTCACTTTTAGAAAGTTCTCTCCCAGAATTATGGAAAAAGACTTCCATCACTCCAATTTATAAGAACGGCTCTCGTAACAATATACGAAATTACAGACCAATAGCTATTATAAGCGCTATTCCGAAACTCTTGGATAGGATTATGTACAATAAGATTCTTCTACTTTGCTCAGAAGCTATCTCAAGTAAACAGCACGGATTTGTGCCTTCTCGTTCAACTGTTACAAATCTTACTCTGTTTATAAACAAAATCTTTTCCAGCTTCAGTAAAAACAAGCAGCTTGATGCTATTTACCTAGATTTTAAAAAGGCCTTTGACCTCATCAACCATAAAATTTTGTTATTAAAGCTAAAACATTATAATTTGCCTATTAATATTATTCTCTGGATTGAAAATTATCTCTCTAACAGATTTTCCTGTGTTCGGATTAATGGTGTTGAATCCCGAGAATACCTAGCACCTTCTGGGGTCCCTCAGGGTAGTCATCTCGGCCCTTTACTATTTCTCTTATTTATTAATGACTTGGCCCTTGTAAATCTTTATAGCAATATGCTTTTATTTGCTGATGATATTAAATTGTTCTTTGAAATCAGTGATGTTCAAGATTGCACAAAAGTACAAAATGATTTGAATAAACTAATTGACTGGTGCAAGGAAAACTTATTCTTTCTCAATTTTGATAAATGTTTCTCGATTACATTTTCCAGAAAAGACGATTTTATTTCTTTTGAATACCAGCTAAATAGCAATTCATCCTGTATCCGAGTCACTTCCATCAAAGACCTCGGGGTCACATTTGACACTAAACTAACGTTCAATGAACATATAACCAAAGTGGTTAGTAAGGCAAACCGAATCTGGGGATTCATCATTCGCAACACTAAATTCTTCACAAACACGACTAGTATCAAACACTTGTACATAAGCTTGGTTAAATCTGTATTGATGTATGGATCAACCATTTGGAGACCTAATTTGAAAATGAATATAGCAAGGCTTGAGAGAGTTCAGCATAAGGCGTTGAGACATCTTGCGTATCTATCTGGCAACCCTATGTCTAGATTCGACCACGATTATACAGCAATTAGTGAAACCTTTAGTCTTCCAACAATTCTATCTTCCATGGTTGCTTCTGACAATGTATTAACTTACAAAATTATATCAAACAGAATCCATTGTCCAGAACTAAAGTCTCTTTTTACTTTAAATAATCCCACATATGTACTTAGACACAACCAGCCTTTCTACCCTAAAGTACCAATCACGCGTCACGCTGAGAATAATCCAATTTATAGACTCTGTGTTTGCTATAACGCTCTTTCCTCAAGAATTAGTGTAATAGATTTGGCTTCTCATCCTAATAGAATGACTAAAGCAATTAAAGAAAATACGCTATGTTATGATTAAGCTTTAAAGTTTAAAGTTCATTTGTTTGTTATTTAAAGAATTTATCTTCACTTAACATATTACCTATTCTATCTCTCTGTCTTTCTACATTATGTATGTATAATATTATGTTTAAATGCAACCAATTTGTAAAGGCCTCTTGCCGTCGAAAATAAAATAAATAAATAAATAAAAAGAAAAAGAAAAAATATTGGTGGGCCAATTGAGATGGGACGGGGCTCGTACTACTACTAGTACTACTAAGCCAATGTTTTTGTGATTTTCAGCCCTTGTAAGTTCGATGTCTGTCCAGCGGGCTTCGCTCGCAGATCGGCTCTGGCCTTTGACGGCAGCCACTCATCAAATGACTCGGCTTCTTGACAGAGAGAAATCGAGACTCCTCGTAGCCCAGGAGGCTTGGGCAAGCGCAGAGAATTCCCGATGGATCTTTTGTCTCGGTAAATACCATACATCTATCTATGATACACCCAATATTCACTCTGTCTCGTTTTTTTCTTTTCTTTTTTTCATTTTTATTCAAGTTGAGTCTTTTTTAAGATTGAATCCCACAAGAAGAGTCATTTAGAAATTAAACAAAAAAAAAAAAAAAAAAAAAACGAGCAAATATTCGTAAGAGAGAGCTTAATGTATTTTCAACACCGCATACTGAAAAAATGTATTTTAATCATGGAAACAAAAATTTTTTAATTTATCACCTGGAATTATATGGCGGTAGATTTTTTTTATAATACCCAGCAGCCAAATGAGAAAAGCGAAAACTCAGTTTTTAAAAGCTAATATTTTGAATTTTATTAATTTTTTTTATCATAAATTGTAATGAACACGCTTAAAGATCTACAGAATAATATTTTCCGGAAACATCGTGTTATTAATGAAGTGATGTTTAAGGGGGCTATTACAACTTACACTAAAAGTGTAAATAATGTCAATCCACCACAATTATGTAAGGTAAATATTATTTGTTCGATATTACTCGTTTTATAAAAGAAGTACTTGGAGGCACCGAGCGATGCTCGGTAACTTCTTCCTTCAGTTAAAACCTTATTTTAATATTATTTTTAATTTAAAATTCTGATAAAAAGGTCGATTTTTATTTGAGAGCCGTTTTCAAATTAAAAAAAATACAAATATATATAGTATTCGCCCACTGTACCCCCCACCCCCGAAACCTCGCCCTACCCCCGGATCCCCCACCACTTCACCCCACCTCCTGCACCTGTTTTGATTCAACCATATGATTCATTTTTATTCATCCAATTGTTAATAAATAAAACCTATCAAAATGGGTTGTTTTTTCAGAAAATTGAGACCTGCTTATGCGAAATATATTTTAAAATAAATTCTTGATTAATTTTTATTTTATTAAATAAATAAAGTTCTTTATAAAAACAATTATAAAACGTTTATTAATATTTCTAACGTTTATGTAGAACAAAATATGTTAAAATCCACAATCACAATACTTCTTCAAGGCCTTTGAGAACAATGAATTAAGGCAACCCATTGTCTGCCTGGGTACAAAAGGAAAAGAGTAACCTTTTTTTAAAACCCTAAGAATGGGATTTGTCTACCTGAGAATAATTAATTTGATTACGAAAAACTCCATCAAAAACAATTTTGTCGAAGATGAGAACGTGACAGATCGAATTGTCACCCCAAAAACCCCCTAACCCGGCAATTTCATCAAAATCGGTAGAGTCGTCTTCAAAATATAACCAAGATACAAATATATATAGAAACAAATATATATACAAATAAATATACAATATTTGCTCGTTTAATAAGAGTAGATAACCTGCTCTTTGCAAGCCGAAGACACAGCCCCTGCAGGTAGCTGCCCTAGGGGGAGGTGTCTCGGATTCCCTTTAAATATTGGCCCCCGAAATAAGAAGGCCTCTCAGGAAAACTTTTAGAACAAAAGAGATAATGTAAATTTATATCAAAAGTATAAATTAGTGATGTTACGAATGTCATATTTTCGACATTCGCAAATGCGAATGTTCAGGAAAACCATTAGAAAACCAGATAAAATTTGATTTAATCATCATCTTTATTAATAACTAGCTGCTCGCGAGCCGCATGAGGCTCTTCCGTTAATCTCATACGGTTCTTGAACCCTCTTGAATAATACTGATTTTAAAAAGTACAGGGGGGCATAAAGATCTACCACATTTTAAAGAGGTATAAAAAAATGAAAAAATTTAACTAAAAAGAAACTGAATATATTTTTGAAAAGAACATAAAGTATTTTTTTTAATGTATTTTAAACATTATCAGACAAAAAGGGGGGGGGTCAACAATAAAAATTCTAGCCCCTTCGATCAAAATCAACCAAATTTTGTATACATATTCTGTGGACCCTCAGAAGGCTAGAAATGCAAAAACTAACCACCCAAAATGGAGGGAGGGTCAAAAATGAAAATTCTAGCCTTTTCGACCAAACTATGTATACAAAATTTGGTTTGTTTTTGCATTTCTAGCCTTCTATCATTGTATACAAAATTTTGTTAAGTTTGGTTAAAAGGGCTAGAATTTTTTTTGACTCTTCCCCCTCCCTCCCCTTTCTCTGCTAATGTTTAAAATACATTTTAAAAAATTTCATTTATTTTATTTTCAAAAATATATTTAGTTTTTTCTAGTTAAATTTTTTCATTTAATATACATCTTCAAAATGTAGTATATCTTTATGCCCCACCCTGAATAAAAATTAAATTAAAAAAATAATAATACAAAAATTAAATTAATTTGTAATTTGTAATATTATAAGTAAGTAGAGCAAAAGATATATGTTACTTCATTTATATTTTATAAAATAAAAAAAAAAGGTGTCTTTTTTTTAATAAACCATTAATTAATCTCCAAACAATTTGGCTCGCTTTGAAACAGTTTTATAAATTTGCGGCTCCCAAAGTTAAGGTTAGTGGCCACCCCTGGTATAGATAGATATTTGGTTAAATTTTATATCAATGGGCTCTTTTCGGCAACGATCTCTCTCTAAATACTACATCTGAATTTGTTATTCAACATCTTTCTAAGCCAAGTTCTTGTTTTTTGTTTTTCCTTCTCCCGATATTTTCTTATCTTTTTTTCTTCTTTTTATTATTGATTACTCTCTCCCTCTTCTCAAGTTTAATCACTAAGCAGAATATTATTGAACTAACCATTGAAATATTGAAAAGAAATGGTTCATTTTTGGCCCCCGTGAGTTATTAATCGTTCTTCATCATATATCTTGATGCCTATGCAATCATTAGCAGCAGCCCTAGCCCTGCCTGCCTCAATCAATATTTTCTTCCGCAATCAAGAGAGCCTGCCTGCTTAATTGCATACTTGATTGCTGACTGGGTTGTAGAGGAAAAGAAAAACGAATTCGAGCCCTCCTTTATCGATCAGCGATCATATTTCGAAGCCAAGATATTGCCATTTGAATTATATAATGATCCTACCCGAGGGATTTTTCGCCCTCTTTTTTTTATCAACTCTTCAAAATAATTTAACTTATTATACATTATTAATTTTTTCTTTCCAAGTGTGAGAAATTTAAGGATGCATTACATTATTAAATATATAGCTTTAAACTGAACGATCTAGAAAAAAGAAATATATAATAACTAGCTCCAAGGCCCGACTTCGGCTGCCCTCTTGCTAGCCAGGGTTTGAGTTTGCTTCAAGGGCAAGAATTTTTAATTTTTTATCCTCCCCCTTTCTGGGTGGTTTTTCGAAGGATTTTTTTTAAACAAAAGTTGTCAGAAATCACATCTCCTACAACTTTACTTATTACAAAATTTTCCGTAGAGTTAATAGTTTAGGAGTTATTTGATTATTTTTAGTGTACCCTCCCAAACCCACTTTTGAGGTCAAAATATCAAAACGTTATTTATTCTGAAGTATAATTAATTCTTCATAGATTATTCATTAATCAACAGATTAATGATGTTTTGTTGTATGGTGAAATTGTTTTTTGACAAAGAATGATAAAAATGGGGCACTGAGGAAGTAAAAATAAATTGACGAAACGTTTGACCCATTTAATAAAAACTCTATTTGTTTTAATTTTGTCCAATTCCTTTTTTTTTTTTTTTGCTAATAATCGAATGCAAGAAGGGGTGCACCAGTAAATGATGTAGCCCCTGCGGATCTCGAAAGACCCTTGCATTACCGAAGAGAAGGGAAAGTTGATTAAGAGAGAGGTGTAGACGCAGTGTCTATGCACCCTTTGGTTTTGAAGGCTTGGCGATCATAGGTGCTGGGAGAAGATGGATGGCTGGGAGAGAGTCCGTTCCTTGAAGTCATGGGGATATATGTAGCCTGCGAATGAAGGGTCCGCACTTTCCAATTTGACCCAGAAAGAGTGTTGAGTCGGCAGGCACGTGTGCTGGTGCAAAGCATAGCTTTGGGGGAACCATTGACTTTATCTCGTCAGAGCACCTGCCGGATAGTGGACCCATGGAAAAGGGAAAGGGCAGAGGACATCTCTTCGATGAGCTAGCGAGTCGAGGGAGCCAGGAAGGTGGACTGTCAACTAGCCTGACTCGCCTCGTTTCTGAATTGCATCATAGGTAGCAAGAGAATATTTGGAGGTCCTCCACAGACGAGTGCCGTATTCGAGACAGGGGCGATTGTGGGGCCCCAGTAGATGGTGTAGAATGGGGGTTTGCAAAATCAGCGGACCTGAATAAGAAGCCAATCTCTCCTTGCTGCAGATTTCGCCACAGAGGAGATGTGTTCTATTCCAAGACAGAGTCAGATGTCGACAGTTACATAGCCTGTTACACATGGAATTTTTCTGAGATATATTTCATATCAGAGATTTACTCATTGAACCAGTATCTATATCTATATATACTTTGGATTTTGAAGTTATTTCAGGGAGAATAGAGTAGTAAGAGAGTATAAAGTGTAGTTTCTATTGACTTAAAGAACGATTGAATAGACTAGGGGGGGGGGGGCTTTTGCTATATAAATCTTTATTGAAGATGGATGTTAAGGGTAAACAATCCGAGTGCTCTGTGTGAATGGGCTTATTTGAGAGGGAGGGAAACGAATTTCATTCCAACAAACTATAGAGGAAAATATAAATCTCCCCGAAGTGGACTTTAGTATAGGATGGAGAGATATTGCTAATGTTTAAAAGTTTACATTTAGTTAAGCTATTTTTTCCTACTTGCATGTGTTTGTTTTTTCAACATAAACTAAACGATTTATTTCCATATTATATACTTGTGGGTGTGTATTATGCAAACAGTTGAATATCTGAATTTATCAAGCCCGACTGGTCCATTCGATATTTTCCAAACTATAACTGAATTGAGAATATTTTTTATTTATTTATTCCACACACACACTAGAATTACTTTTTCTTTTTTCAATTTTCAAACTATATTTAAAATTATTGGATAAAAATACTTGGTAGGTTTCACATTAAGATATAAAAAAATAAAACGAATTTATTTTTGGAGAATCTTTAATCTCGATATATATATTTCGGGTGACTAACCCATCTTCAGGAGAAACAGAAAGTAACTGACCTGGATAAGTCGAAATTGAATACAAGTCAATGGTAAAATTTATTTTTTAAAGATAACAAAAGGGTAAATATTTAAAATTAGTGGAGGGAGAAAAGGTAGGGAGTCTACTTTTGTTTAATTTTGAGTGGCCTTTTGAGAAATGTGGATTTCGAATTTGAATACAACTCAATGGTAAAATTTATTTTTAAGATAACAAAAGGGTAAATATTTAAAATTAGTTGAGGGAGAAAAGGTAGAAAGTCTACTTTTGTTTAATTTTGAATGGCCTTTTTTGAGCAATGAGGATTTCGAATTATTTAAATTATTATTATTATTATTAATTAAATACAACTCAATTGTAAAATTTATTTTTAAGATAACAAAAAGGGTAAATATTTAAAATTAGTGGAGAGAGAAGTCTATTTTGTTTAATTTTGAATGGTCTTCTGAGAAATGAGAATTTACACACAAAACAAATTTGCAAATATTTAAAGAATGTAATCAATGATTGTACTTTTCTTGACTTCTAATTGATTATTTAGTATATTCGTTTTATTCGAGAGAGCTAATTTAATTTCCGTTGACTCTAAAAAATCTAAACGTAAGCCCTTTCTTTCGAAATGTAACGGAACTAGGTGGCTAATAGAAGAGGTGTGAAACCTACCAAGTATTTTTATCCAATAATTTTAAAAAATGTTTCACCAAGTACCAACACCAAATTCCTTAAAAAAAAAAAAAAAAACCTATATTTAATTTAATTATGATTTGGATAAATCTTTCGGGCTGGACCATTCAGAAATTAAAATTTTCTAGTGATTTCCACGCTGTTTTTACTATGTATTTGATTCTAGTCTCATGATTTTTTTCTCCCATTTGAAAATGTATAAAAGGAATGTTCTATCTTTCGCATCCATAGTAAACTTGTAACAGGAATAGCAGGAAATTGGACAAAAATTAAAACCACCGAGTTTTTATTAAATGAACTAGACGGGTCGGGTTAGGCCGGCGGTTAGCGTACAAGCCTGCTAATCAAGTGGACCCGGGTTCGAATGCGACTCGAGGCAACCGGCTAAAAATCTGATCCCTACATAGATGACATTATTTCATAATTAACTGATGGCTCTCATAATTGACTGATGGCTAGAAGGACCGAAAAGCAAAAAAAAAAAAAATTAGCAAGACGTTTTGTCAATTTATTTTGACTTCCTCAGTGGGCCATTTCATTACTATGTGTCACTCTGTCAAAAAAAAGTTTTTAATTGTTGAAGAAAAGTCCATGATTGTTGATTAATTTGAGCCAGGAATATGTTATAAAAAAAGATTAATGATGTTTTTTCGTGTGGTGAAATTGTTTTTTGACTAAGAGTGATAAAATGAGCCACTGTGGAAGTCAAAATAAATTGACGAAATGTCTATCCCATTTAATACAAAAGGAAGTTTCACTTAAAAACAAAAATGTTTATAAATAATGTTTCGCTAATCGTATCTATCAATATAATTAATTTTATATTTTAAATAAAATCGTAGGGAGTTGGACAAAAAGCAAATTAAAAACAGAGTTTTATCATTTAAATGTACGAACGTTTCGTCAATTTATTTCTGAGTTCTTCAGCAGCTCATTACACAACTCAATTGTTTGATGCCCTAGAAACTATGAGATTAATATATGTGCCCTAGAAACTATGAGAAAACATATTAATCTCATAGTTTCTAGGGCATCAAACAATTGAGTTGTGTAATGAGCCGCTGAAGAACTCAGAAATAAATTGACGAAACGTTCGGCACACTTTAAATGATAAAACTCTGTTTTTAATTTGATATCAAATACACTTAAATGAATGTACATTGTACAATGAACAGCCATACAAAATACTAATCAACAAATTTTGTTTTTGTAACATAGTAGTAGTACTCAGATTTTAACGCTGATTTTGCAATTCTAATCGCGGTTAACCCCTCGATTTGAGTACGTATATAACTTATAAATAAATTAATATTTTGGAAGGCTCATCTGAGCATTCACAGTGCTAGCGTCTGTTATGGTTGTTTTTAAGGAATTTGGTGTTGGTACTTGGTGAAACATTTTTTAAAATTATTGGATAAAAATACTTGGTAGGTTTCACATTAAGATATAAAAAAATAAAAAGAATTTATTTTTGGATAAACACACCTCTTCTATTAGCCACCTAGTTCCGTTACATTTCGAAAGAAAGGGCTTACGTTTAGATTTTTTAGAGTCAACGGAAATAAAATTAGCTCTCTCAAATAAAACGAATATACTAAATAATCAATTAGAAGTTATGAAAAGTACAATCATTGATTACATTCTTTAAATATTTGCAAATTCTCATTTCTCAGAAGACCATTCAAAATTAAACAAAATAGACTTCTCCCTCCACTAATTTTAAATATTTACCCTTTTGTTATCTTAAAAATAAATTTTACCATTGAGTTGTATTCAAATTCGAAATCCTCATTGCTCAAAAGGCCATTCAAAATTAAACAAAAGTAGACTTTCTACCTTTTCTCCCTCAACTAATTTTAAATATTTACCCTTTTGTTATCTTAAAAATAAATTTTACCATTGAGTTGTATTCAAATTCGAAATCCTCATTGCTCAAAAGGTCATTCAAAATTAAACAAAAGTAGACTTTCTACCTTTTCTCCCTCAACTAATTTTAAATATTTACCCTTTTTGTTATCTTAAAAATAAATTTTACCATTGAGTTGTATTCAAATTCGAAATCCTCATTGCTCAAAAGGCCATTCAAAATTAAACAAAAGTAGACTTCCTACCTTTTCTCCCTCCACTAATTTTAAATATTTACCCTTTTGTTATCTTAAAAAATAAATTTTACCATTGACTTGTATTCAATTTCGACTTATCCAGGTCAGTTACTTTCTGTTTCTCCTGAAGATGGGTTAGTCACCCGAAATATATATATCGAGATTAAAGATTCTCCAAAAATAAATTCGTTTTATTTTTTATATCTTAATGTGAAACCTACCAAGTATTTTTATCCAATAATCTGTTATGGTTGTCTAAATACAGGCGTTGCCATCAAGTGCTGCCATCTGTTAAACTCAAAACTATCAAATTTATAGTTCTAGAGACAATTCTATCGTGTTAAGCGGCCCACAGACGATCAACTTGGTCGCCAACCTCGTTGTCGGTTGTTGCCACAGAAGAAACAAGATATCAACAACCAAGTTGTAAACATCATTCCAGAAGATCTGTCCATAGAGACAAGTCCCTGGGTGAATTTTTACTTTTACAAAAATTGATTTTTACTTCTTTATTCATCATTTAGACCAGTGGTTGCCAACCTTTTGTGGCCCATCTCCCCTTTCAGGATGTTGACTAACACCTATCGCCCCCTTTTCATTTTCAGACTATGCCTAATTTTAATATGAAGTAAATTGTAAATAATAAATCAGTTTTATTATTTTAAACAATTTTATTACCGTATATAAAAACAACCAAAGGAGTTTTTATCCGGTCACTCTTTAATAAAATAGAAAAAAATTTAAATGTATTTTACTTACATATTTTTTTAAGAACAAAGAAGTGAAATAATTAACTAAGAACATTGACGGACATTTAAAAAACAAGAGTACATGTTATCATTTTTAAATTGGAATCTGGAAAAATTAAATAAGTTTAAAATTAGCCCAGTAAATAGAGGATCCAAAAAGTGGTTCAGCTTACATTAATTGCGGGAAAATATTTTTTTCTAGGATCGTTTGGTATGGTGTGGGTATGCCAAATCTAAGTTTGCGACTTCGAAAGTGTGGGTGACAATTTTTGTTGGCCGAAAACCACGAAATTTTCGGACTTTTTCCAGTTTCTTGCTTATAACTCGAAAATTAAGATCAAACTTTGTTTCAATTGCAGAAAATTTAATCTAGTTTAAACATGTATAGAGTGGTATTTATCAAAAATGTGCTCCTTCATGGTCAAAATGGGAAAAATCGAAAAAAATGATAGTTTTTGGGATATTCAAAAGTGTTATTTGGATCCCCATTAAAAATCGACTACTAGACCAATTTTGGATATTTTTTTAATCGACGTGAAATTTTGGCCTCTTTAATTTACTATAGGACGGATATTTGCAAAATATGAACTGGTTTTGAATTATAAGCGGGAAACTGGAAAAACTCAGAAAATTTCGAAGTTTTTAGGCCACCAAAAAGTTGTCCCGCACATTTTCGAGGCCGGAAACTTAGATTTCGCATACCCACACCATACCTAAAAAATCGGTTGTCTGTAAAGTCGGTTTACTGACGATAGTTGAACGTGACAACGTCATAAGAAAATACTGATGGAATGGTATTTTCTTATGACGTTGTCACGTTCAACTGTCGTCAGTAAACCGACTTTACAGACAACCGATTTTTCTCCATCTATTGCGCAGCTAACTTTGTTCTTTTTCTTCCTCTTCGTCGTGAGTGCTGTATTTATCCTTTCCATCGAAAATCTCCTTCCCTCTCGTTCTATCTAATTTAAAAGCGCGCGCTCCTTCTTGCGCATTCATTTATCTCCTTCTTGCTTGCTCATGAGTTTCTCCCTCTCTCTGTCCTTTTATAAAAAAGGCCCCCCCCCCCGTTCCCTAGGTTTTTCTTAGTTTTTTAAAAAATCTATAATTATTTAGGATAGATCACTTGTTGAATGTCCATCAGAGGAAGTTGAAAATAGACAGCACATAGTAGGGTTTATATATATATATATATATATGAGTGAGCAAGCAAGCAGTCAGACTAGAGTAGAGCGCTCACGAGGGATAGAGATGGAATACGAGTTGGGCATTGGGGCTAGGGAGGGTGCGAGCGACAGAGAAGATAGAAAGAAACAGCTCATTCCGCGCTCTCACTTGCACTTCAAGCCTTAAATGGAACGCTTCAGATGAGTCATGTTTTTTCGAGCGTGCAGGCGGCTTCATCGATTTATAAGACGTTGTCACGTCAAAAAATCTTTTCCCGCAATTAATGTAAGCTGAAACCCCTCTATTTACTGGGCTAAGTTAAAGTTGGAAAAAATAAATGAAAGTTTGAAAACTTTGTTATTGTTTTATTTTACCCGGTTACTTCTACTGAACAGTTACTATTTTAATTTCGCCCCTTAGAATACGCATCGCCCCCCAATCGCCCCTCACTTATTTATCGCCCCCCTGATAACCCAAATCACCCCCAGGTTGGGAACCACTGATTTAGACTATTATCTGTAGCAGTTAAAATTAAATAAGGAAGTTAAACGTTTAATCTATTTGCCTTTAGCATTAAATAATAATAATAATATTTAATAAAAGAAGCGTTGATAAATATGTCTAGTGCTTAAGTAAGCGAAATCTCTAATTTACTTGCCAAGTGAGGTAGGTAGTGGAGAACTGAAGGAGAGATAATTAACTTGTTGCTAGATTAGTACAATAATGCTAAAAAATATTTCATTTTTCATTGTTAAAAAACAGTATAGAAAAGAATCATATTTTGCTTGCTGTTTTTGGAATAAATGCTTTGTTTACAACGATGTTGTTTGAACTTTTGATTAGGATATCAAGTTGATGATTAAGCTTTTAATAGCCTCCCGCCTCCTGGATATTATAATGAACTAGTGATTAATTAATTTTCTTAATAGAGGGGATGAAGAACAAAAAACAGAATACTGTTTTTTATTTGTTTATATATTGTTGAACAACTAACTTCTGAAACTAATTGAGAAAGGCAAAACGGGATAATAAATTTCATACCTTGGTGTTGACGTTTTGAAGGTTTTGTATTCAACTATATCTTATTACACAGACCCATAACCTAAAATTTGTTCACCTTCTCCTTCCTTTCCTGGTGCAACTCCTTTGCTCATTAATATCATTTAAAAAAATCATAATAGTTCTGGTCATGCTTTATCATACACCTACTGTTGTAACTTTAAATATTCTTCTTCTTTTTCTTGTTATCTACTCTTATTAAACGAGCAAAAATTGTATATTTATTTGTATCTTGGTTATATTTTGAAAACGACTCTACCGAATTTGATGAAATTCACGGGTTAGGGGAGTTTTTGGGGTGACAATTCGATCTGTCACGGTCTCATCTTCGACAAAATTGTTTTTGATGGGTTTTTTCGTAATCAAATTAATTATTCTCAGGTAGACAAATCACATTCTTAGGGTTTTAAAAAAGGTTTCCCTTTTCCTTTTGTACCCAGGCAGACAATGGCTCGGGTTGATCCTTTATTCTCAAAGGCCTTGAAGAAGTATTGTGATTGTGGATTTTAACATATTTTGTTCTCCCTAAAAGGTTTTTCGTAATCAAATTAATTATTCTCAGTTAGACAAATCACATTCTTAGGTTTTAAAAAAGGTTTCCCTTTTCCTTTTGTACCCAGGCAGACAATGGCTCGGGTTGATCCTTTATTCTCAAAGGCCTTGAAGAAGTATTGTGATTGTGGATTTTAACATATTTTGTTCTCCCTAAAGCAGTGGTTCCCAACCTGTGGTCCGTAAGAACTAAAATATGGTCCGCGAAAGATTTCAAACTTTGAATCAACACTCGCTGATGCATAACAAATAGCGAGCGTAGGATATTCTCTCGAGGTGGTCCGATTGTCACCAAGTCAGAATTTGATGAGGAGATTCCATGGAAATCGAGGAAAATCATCAAATTTAATTTTAAAACCCACAAATTACCTAGTGCATTTCGAATATAAATATATAATAAAGAAGTCGGTTAAAAATTAGGAAATATAATTTTAAAACCTACAAATAGTTCATTTCAAATGAAAATATATGTTAATAAGTAAAAATGTTTCACCTAGAACCGACACCAAATTCTTTAAAGATTGAAAATATATGTACAAATTCCGAATAAAAGAATTTATTAGAACGTCGACTGTCTTCCTCATAAAAACTTTATGAATCGGATCATCGTCTATCTTTTTTTCAGTCCTTAAAACTGTCAACGAAGGAACCTCCTTGAATATTAATATTATTTTTAATTAAGCGACTTCAAACAAAGTAGGAACTTCTGTGTTTTTAACTCTTAAGTGTAGAGACTTTTTGTGTTATTTCAAGTCGTTTGAATTTTTTTTCCAACTTTTGATACAATATAAAAATGTAAGTACATGCGTGTAGCTTTGAGCAAAAATATCACCCCAAGAATTCAAAGAACTTGTACATAACATGCAACCTCAAAAATCTCATTGATGCAAACTGAATTATTTACTAAAAATTATATGTTTTCAATAACTATAACACTGTTAATTAATGTTACTTTTGAATTTTATGATTATGTTAAACGTTTCGATTAAAGATTATTTTTAGATTGATAGAGTTTATTTTTTAACCTTGTGGTCCCTGCTAATAATAACGAAATCAAAATGGTCCCTGGTCAAAAAAAGGTTGGGAACCACTGCCCTAAAGGTTAGAAATATTAATAAACGTTTTATAATTGTTTTTATAATGAACTTTATTTATTTAATAGAATAAAAAATAATCAAGAATTTATTTAAAAATATATTTCGCATAAGCAGGTCTCCATTTTGTGAAAAAACAACACATTTTGATAGGTTTTATTTATAGCCCAAGAGCCCACGACTGCCAGACCTTCGTTATTTTATAAAAGCTGAAAGTTTTTCTGTGCATGTCCCCTATACAGGTAGGAACGACCAGCGACTATAGAGTTTGGGTTGTGGTTGCTTTGGCAGGTAACAGGTAATAAAGGTGTATAAAATAGTACTTTAAATTCGTTAAAGTATAAAGCTCAATTTTTTTATATTTTCTTCGGGATAACTTTAGAAATCTCGTCATCCATTGCCGGATACTTATGACAGTTGCTACCCCGCCAGACACCCCTAAACTTTAAGAAACTCAAGCTTGAGTGGTTTGCCATAAAAGAATTTAGTCTTCTTGATTTTAAGTCGATTCTTCCACGTTTTCAGTAGAAGTTGTCATTAATAGCCAAAACAACAAAATGGAATGCAATAAGCGTTATGTCCTCTAGTAATCGGGTGTTTTTTTAAAGGTATAGAACTTCGAATTGAAATAAAACACAAGAAAATCGTTTTAATGTCCATCAATTTGGCTTTATTGGAAGGATAATTTTATGCCATTAATGTTTAAATATGATTTCGGGCATGTGGCCGCCGCGGCTGGCTCGAATAAATCCAATTCTACAGGTCCAATTTTCAACCACTTTTTCGAGCATATGGGGCCGTATGTTGGCAATAACGCCACGAATGTTGGCTTCCAAGTCCCCTAACGTTTCTGGTTTGTTGGCGTAGACGAGCGACTTCACATATCCCCAAAGAAAATAATCCAATGGTGTCAAATCACACGATCTTGGTGGCCAATTGACAGGTCCATTCCGCGAAATTATGCGCTCATCGAATGTTTCCTTCAATAAATCGATTGTGACGTGCGCTGTGTGGCATGTAGCGCCGTCTTGTTGGAACCACAACTCATCCACATTCATGCCATCCAATTCGGGAACAAAATAGTCGGTTATCATGGCTCTATACCGGTCTCCATTAACGGTAACTGACTCTCCAGCATTATTTCGGAAGAAGTATGGCCCAATGACTCCACCAGCCCATAGAGCACACCAAACAGTCAGTTTTTGTGGATGTAACAAACCAGACATGCCAACAAACCAGAAACGTTAGGGGACTTGGAAGCCAACATTCGTGGCGTTATTGCCAACATACGGCCCCATATGCTCGAAAAAGTGGTTGAAAATTGGACCTGTAGAATTGGATTTATTCGAGCCAGCCGCGGCGGCCACATGCCCGAAATCATATTTAAACATTAATGGCATAAAATTATCCTTCCAATAAAGCCAAATTGATGGACATTAAAACGATTTTCTTGTGTTTTATTTCAATTCGAAGTTCTATACACCTACTAAAACACCCGATTAGTTAGATAAGAATCGATGGTTATTTTTGATTTTAAGTCGATTCCTCCATGTCTTCACCAATGGTTATCAATAATAACCGAAATGTCAAAAATCTATGTAAAAACCATTAAAACTGTCCGCCTATTGAGGTAACATTTTTTATAGGTCGCCAAGTAACATATATAAAATTTATCTTTTATATTATAACGAAAGTATAATTATAATTTATTAAAGTTTAGGGTGTCTGGCAGGGGTAGCAACTGTCATAAGTGTCCGGCAATGGATGACGAGATTTCTAAAGTTATCCCGAAGAAAATATAAACAAATTGAGCTTTATACTTTAACGAATTTAAAGTACTATTTTATACACCTTTATTACCTGTTACCTACCAAAGTAACCACAACCCAAACTCTATAGTCGCTGGTCGTTCTTACCTGTATAGGGGACATGCACAGAAAAACTTTCAGCTTTTATAAAATAACGAAGGTCTGGCAGTGGTGGGCTCTTGATCTATTATTAACAATTGGATGAATAAAAATGAATCATATGGTTGAATCAACACAGGTGCTCAGCACCCCTTCGCTGTCAAATTGGATAAAAGTCGAACTCAAACTCTTTTATTCCTATGACCTCCAGAGACTGGAACTCGCTCCCTGCCACCATCTTTCCCGCGACTTATAACCTTAAGCTATTTAAGACCCGTATCCACAGATACCTTCGACCTCCGCCCAACCCATAAAATTCTTTCTTCTTCTTTTCACGATGGAGGGGCCAACCGAGGCCTTTAGGGGTTGCACCTTTTTGGTGTAACTCCTTCTCTCATCATTATCATTAAAAAAAAAAAAAAAAAAAAAGAGTGCAGGAGGTGGAGTGCAGTGGTGGGTGATCTGGGGTAGGCGAGGTTTCGGGGGTGGGGTCGAGCGGGGTGGAGGGGGGGGGGTACAGTGGGCGAATATTATATATTTTGGTATTTTTTTAATTTGAAAACGGCTCTCAAATAAATAACGACCTTTTTATCAGAATTTTAAATTAATTTAAAAATAATATTAAAATAAAGCTTTTAAGTGAAAGAAGAAGTTACCGAGCATCGCTCGGTGCCTCCAGGTTCTTAAATATTAAAATTCAAGAGTAACTGTATAAAATTTGGTCCAAATCAGACAAAATGTTCAAAATTTAAAACACCCCTCCTTCGAATTCCTTCGATTCGAATTAGGACACTCTATCCACTGCTCTACCGGCTCATGAATAGGTATTTACTATTATTTATTATATACCTATATTAATATTCATCACTAGTATGGTATTCCCCCCCCCTTCTCTCTATTCATAAATGACATTCAATTAGAATCCATGGTATGCATAATTAATAGATTCTTCGCGTTATCTAAGGTGTCTTCTAGCAAGTTCAAACTGATTCCCCTATTATACATGTTTACGCTGTTAAGATTACAAGGGCCCTAATGTAGATGTAAGTTAACAAGATTGATATTCGTATATCGACAATATCATAAATTATTCGCTTAAGCGTGACAGTTTGCGATGCGCCATATGCCTCGAGAAATTAACTATAAACTTTCTGCTTAATTGTTCCTTATTTTTATTTATACTTTTTAGTAAAAAAGCTAGCATGATTAATGAATGATTGACAATGAAGTGAAGATTATATTTCGAAAAGTTTTCCCAGATCTTTTGAGCCTAATTGCAGATTTATTGAGATGAGTTTTTAACTGCGTGTTGTTGTGGTCGATGAATTTGGAATGTTTTTAGTTTATAGAGAAATTAACTTTTCTTGAACAATACCATTTTTATTTGTTAGCAAACTCTCTCTAAAAACACTTTTCTTTATTTAAATAAATTTGATTAAAAAATAAAAAGAACAAAGTTTGTTGGCAAATATTGAACGTTTCACGGGAATAATTCCGATTTGAAAACATTCCACTGTTGGGACGTGACCTGGCTGGCGTCTGCGTCTGTATAGTTATGTACCCAACCAAAGCCACCTTTTTTTTTTTTTTAAGATTCCTTTGATACGCGAAGCAGAAGACACATTAACAACAAAAAGGCAAACGCTGAGCTGCTGCTTTTCGGGTTAAGAACAAACAGAAATAAGGAAATTAAATAAGTGGCGGGGCAGGGAATACTTGTGAGATCATCACTCACACTTAGAAAAAAGACTGTAATTCTAAATAATGAAATTAACAGACTAGTTTGTATTTTAACATAAGCGTCTAAAAAATACACAAGGGTGTCTCAAAAAATATATAGTAACACTTCGAATGACGAGAAAAACATGATTTATGAACATAGAGAGAAGTTGAAAGGCTTCAAGTACAGAAGACAAATGTAATTGAAGAATCATGTTCGCAAATGTTCAAATTTATGGCAATCTTGTCCGGTCCAGTCCTAGCGCTCACCGCTAGATCGCACTGCGACCTCATACGAATAGTTTATTCAACAGTACTTTAAAACAATTGTAGTAATAATTCTTTAAGTACTCGACAGTCAAATTGTTAAACACATTGTATATTACGTGAGTCAATCAATCATGAATGAAATAATAAACCAATGAATTAATGAGAGCCGAGTCAACGCATTGAGTGGCGTGAGCCATGATTTTCTTCTAATCGAGTTAATTCAGCTACCACCAAAATATGGTCTGCTCATGTGTTTTTGATTATTCATTATCCACTACCTTATCTTCCCTCGTGGTTGGACAAACAGTCGGGGCAAAGGGGCATTCCCCTTCTCCTCCGACAACCAACCCCTTCCGACATCCTAGTTAGCATCGGACACCTCCACCACTAACACTGGCGGCGTCACGCACCGCGCAACCAGTAACACCATCATTGTTCAAACAACGATGATAACGCGAACAAAGGGATTCGCAAACATATATAAATATTAAAAAACGGCGTGTCTTCGTTCTTCGAATCTAAACCGCGCAGTTTTTATGATCGAAGCATCCGTCTGCTGCCAGAACGTAGGAAAAAAGATTATAGAAAACGAGGGAGAATATATCATTGATTGAATAAAGATTTTTGTTTGCCTAATCGCTGTGTGACTTTTACTCACAAACTCCGCACGAGCTTGCACGCACCTAGTTCCTCCCAGAAAATATTAAATTCCAAAAAATAAAAAAACCAATTCGTTTTGAAAAATTAATCAATTAAAATTAAAATTGCTAATTAAAACATCAATACAAACTTTTTATGAGCTCTTTTCTCAAATTTATCATTACATATTTTAGCAGACGGGCTTCGGAATTTCAAGATAAATTATATGAATAATCTAGAACAGGTTAAAAAAAGAGATGCATTATTTTTACAAACTTTTATACCAATCTCAGCTCACTTGCTAAAAGTATATAAGAGTTGTTCCACATAAAACGATTGGAAAGCAAATTTCCTTCTTGGGAAAATTCAATTGATTCTTGATAAATGTCTAAATAGACTTGTTAGTAATTGAGAAGTCATTTTTTTCTCATTCTTCTATCTTTCATGTTTCCCTCAATGGTCGCTTTAAAACCCTGAAGAAGGAGGAAATTCCTCCGAAAAGTCGGTTTTTGAGTGAGAAAAAATGACTGTCCAATAAATTATATTTTATTCGAAAGAATTTTTCATCACTATCCTTCAAGAGAAATTTTTTTTCTAATATACTTGTTAGTAATATTTTATTTTTTAGACTAATTATAACATAAATTAAATAAATCCCATTTTTCAGTCTCCTCACTTAGTTTGGTGTTCGTGTGGATACTTCTTCTACTTGGTCTTGTCACTGGATGTGGAGCTCATCAAGATAAATCTGGTATTTTTCTTTATGTGTAAGTTCTCTTTTAACAATATTACCTATTATTTATACCTAGTTATTAGTTGTTGTTTTTTTCAAAATAAGGTAGGTAAGTTTAATATTTTAAAATATTTCTGGTAAGAATTAATATGAAACTTTTGAATGTGTAATCAAAATGATATAACTAGGCTTATTCATATATAAAATGCTAATTCCCAATTAGTGTAATATCATTTTGATTACACCTTCAAAAGTTCCCAGCGGCCTCCTAATTGTTACCAGAAATATTATAAGATAATAATTAAGGAACAACAATCTGTGCAACCTATGCTGTATGGTAACTATATGTTAACGAGCTTTTCATGCGTGCCGGCACGCCCTCGGAGCTCGGCCTCAGGGCTGGTGCCCTGGCGGGCAGCGTCTCGGTCCAAAAATTTTATTCCTCTTAAAAATCCACACTCCAAATGTATACCCGTAAACTACCGAAAATACATCGTCTCTTAAAAGTTTTGCCTCTTTAATTTTTTGAGTGGCGATGGGAGGGGGGGGGAATAATTATCAATATATTTAATGTTTCTTAAGAGGCATGACGCGGTGGTACGATGTCTGGCCGATGATTTGATCAAAAGGGAATGCGTGTCGAGTTGGAGTACTTGTACTCTAGCTCGGCAGGCAATAGAAAGCTAGACATCGTGGCAAAGCGATGCGTCGGGGGTGGTGGGTTTTGGACGTCCAGATCGTCTCCGCGCTAGCAGGACTGGGTGCTGCCCACCGAAACAAAATAGAAAAATATAGGGCAACTCCAGTTCTGGTGGACAATATTGGGAGCGATTGGCGTCAGGGCGGGCTCGGTCAGGGTCGAGGCCATCACATCTCGTGAAGGGAGTGTGGTGGCATAAAGTAGGGGCCCCTCATCGCCCTGGGTATGTCGCAAAAACAATAAATAATATGACATATAGAGCGATGAGGGGATCTCTCCTTAATTTTTACACTTTCGGCAGAAGAACATATAGAGCGGGTGGCGTATGATTGTTAATTGTTAATACAAAAAAAAGAAATGTGAAATGTGAGTCAGGATTAATCCTGGCTCTCTCATCCACCCGCTCTGAATCTGAATTTATTTGTTCTGAAGCTGAAAGTGTGAAGTTTGTGTGGTGAACTTTTGTCTTTGTAAGAGGCGGCCCGCTCCTCGGAGGCCCAATAAACAAAATAAAATGAATTGGAGTCTTTCATTTCAAAATTCGAGTCCAAATTACAATTATATTTCAAATTTGCCTGGTTAATGAAAATCGATTCGTTTAAAATCCGAGGTGACAATTATATTTCAAATTCGCCTCGTTAATTAATATATATTTAATGTTTCTTAATTTAAAATCTATTGGTGTTTTTTCCATTTTCATTCGAGTTCAAATGAATACAATATTATCTCGATACAAAGTCTAAATCAAAAATATATAGTTTTACTAACAGAAATCTAGATATAAATATTAATGTTGCATTGGTGTAATGGCTAGAGCTGATACCCTTAGTTCAAGAGTTCGTCGGTTCGATTCTAGGCAAGAGGGTAATTTTTTTAAAGAAAATTCTCTCAGCGTTGTTACAAACTAATCTAGGCTCTTATATATAGTATATTTGAATATGAAAAATTCGTAAAAATTAATAGACATTTTGCCCAAATTAAATTATTAAAAGAATCTTATTATTTCTTCAAAACCTTAACATCTAACAGTAATCTAATTTCTTGTTGCTTTGGACTTGGTGATTGACGAAATAGAATATTTATTCGTGTAGAAACACTCAGAATAATACTAATCCTATACCACTAAATCGCATCTGTACCTACCTATGTACCTATGTCCGTCCCTTAGACCATGAAATATATAGACACGCCCTGGTGTCGATTTGGTGAGGCCAACATCAACTAGAGAATGTGACGTCATCTGTAGGAAGGAACACCCAGAAATAGCATGGCCACTATACGAATTATTATACATTGAGATAAATTTATCGTAGTTTTGATTATTTATTTTGGATTCCAATAATCGCAAATTAAAATTAAATTAATATTACCAAAATATTTATGGGAGAACGTGACGTCATCTGTAGGCGATGTTGGCCTCACTCTTCACTCTGTGTGGAGAGTAGCAGAGGACGTGTCTATATATTTCATGGTCTAAGGTTTTATCTATACATTGGGGTGGTGGGGTGGGTGGGGGGTGCTGGGTGGGTTTCGGGGGTGGGGTCAGGTTCGAGAGGTGGGGTCCAGGGGTCGTCATGGTTACCAATTTAAATAAAATTATCTATTGAAGGAGACAATAAAAGAGTGTCTTCTGCTGGAATTCCAGGTATAAAAAACTAATGAATATTTTTTCAAAGTTATGATTTTGGACATTTTCATTTAAGAATGAAAAACAACATTTTTGTTTCCGAAAATTGAATAGGGTGACATGGGTGACATTTGGTTTCAACACTTGGCTCACACTTGCCACACAGGCAACGTAACAATCGATCTTTTGCTCACTGTTTTTGGAAATCGAATAACGATTTTGTGTTTCATTCATAAATGAAAATTCTTTCTTATAAACTGATAATTTTGAAAAAATTTTAATTAGTTTTTTTTCTAGCCGATTCCAATTCCAAAAGTTAAATGGCCCACTCTATATGCAAAAGTAATCACCCGATGTTCTTTTGCTGTATTTTTTTTTTTAATGATAAACTTTGATTCTGCTTGTGAAATTTGTTTATTTAATCTATTAGAATTTATTCCTTCAACTCGAGAAAATGATATCGGCCAAGTGGCCGCCGCCAGAGTTGATGACCATACGGGCCCGTTTTATGGCATTTTCCATCACTCTTGCCAGAACTTCGGGCGACAGGCTCTCGCATTCCTGGCGAATATTCTCCTTAAGGGCTTCAATAGTCTGAGGCTTGTTGACGTAAACCCGCGACTTCAAAAAACCCCATAAAAAGAAGTCTGGAACGGTTAAATCGGGTGATCTGGCCGGGCAGTGCAAATCACCAAAACGAGAGATTAAGCGACCCGGAAATGATTCCTTCAGAATATTGGTTGTAGATCAAGCAGTGTGCGCCGTTGCACCGTCCTGTTGGAACCACATGTTCTCCAGTCCCAATTCATCCAATTGAGGAAGAAAAAATTCGGTAATCATGGCTCTGTAGCGGGCGCCGTCCACAGTCGTCGTTTGGCCCGCGACGTTCTCAAAGAAAAATGGCCCGATGACTCCTCCAGCGTAAACAGCACACCACCCAGTAGCTTTGAGCGGGTGTAATGGCTCTTCGTGGGTGATACACGGATTTTCGGTGTCCCAGAAACGATTATTTTGTTTATTCACGTAACCGCTAAGATGGAAATGAGTCTCATCGCTCATGATAATTTTCGATGAAAAATCGTCCTCCTGGAATGGAAACAATTATTCCTCATTCAGGCGGAGTAAACCGATTCATGGCTTGTCGATTTGTATTCTGCATTTGTTTACTTTACAAATGTCAAAAATGAATTGACATTTGGCCCCATTTGCAAAAGTTATAGCGTTTTCCAATAGGGTGATTACTTTTGCCCCACCCTATATATATAAAATTAAGGTTTTGTCTGTACATTGGGGTGATGGGGTATGTGGGGGTGCTGTGTGGGCTTCGGGGTGAAGGTCCAGGGGGCTAGCCTCTGGCTAGCAAGAGGGCCGCCGAAGGCGGGCTTTGTAGCTATAGACACTAAATTTATAATTTCATTGTGGCCATAGAGTCTTAAGATTCAAGTTCAAAGCCATCTACTGTTTTTTCCTTAGTTATACCATACACTCAACAACAAAAATCGGACGTTAGATAAAATAAAATAAATTATTTGTAACAATTTCTTTCAAAAAAATTCTGTTTTGAAATTTTAAATAACTGATTATAATTTTTTTTTAATAATTAAGTAGTCAAGATATTAAAAAAAAAACTGACTAATACACTTGGGACTCATATTCCAACTGTTCTGAAATTTATCTTTCAGTCTTACAAACTAATTATTTTATAATAACCAGCAGTGAAGCCCGTCTTGCTGACTGGCCTAAGCCCCCTTGGGACTCCGCAGTGGGTTTTAGAATAATTAATTTAAATTACCTAATTTTAATAAATTTTATTTGTCATTAACTATTAGTGGGTTTTAAAATTAAAAATATCATGTCAGCGTTGTCGCGCAAGCCGATTATATTTTATAATAACCAACATAATTTTCATCGAAATCATTTAAAATAATCTAATTTTCTAAATTTTTATATATTTTTAAATAAAAACATAACGAATTAGTTAAAGGGGGGGGGGCAATTGTAGGGAATTTTGAAGGCTCGTTGTGTCCGAGTGGGAAATTAAATTATGATTTGCATAGTTAACAAGATGTTTGTTTTGGCCTCGGATACAAATGTAAATTTTAATTAATTTTTGTTCTAAAAACTCATTACAAATAAATAAAACTTTTTTTTCAAGCAAAAAATTAATTCATCAACAGCAGAGCTAAAAGTCGGCAATCGAGTACGTTATTACTAATCGGAACGTCTATAAATCACAGGTTCTCGTTAGAGCATTCGATACGGTAGATAATAATGGAAGCAGTGACGTAGCCAAGAAAATTCTCTTAGGGGGTCAATCCTCAAAGCAAAATATTTAGTGGAAATATTTTTTTAATAAAACAAATAGGTACTTCAAGAAATTAAAAAAGAACATAATTCTTGATTAAATATATGAATTATATTTAATTACGGTTAGTTTGCCATAAGAAACAGTTTGCCGTTACTCATCTCATGAGCCCTGTCCTTAGGATGGGGGTTCTTGAACCCCACCCCGTGGCTACGCCTCTGAATGGAAGTGATCATAAACTTGTAGGTAATTGCTAAAATTCCTATATAGTATGATACTTTTAATAAGTGTTATTAGTGTTAAGTACAAAAATCGGGTTATGGTCAATTGTCTTTATACCGGGAGCGAACTTGGGCCTCGCGCTTCAACACGATTTTGTATACATAATCAGTGAGCCCCCAGAAAACTAAAAATGCAAAAACAAACCACCCAAAATGTGGGGGGTCAAAAAATAAAAATCTAGGCCCTTGGACCAAATTCAACCAAATGTTGTATACATAATCAGTGAGCACCCAGAACAACTAAAAATGCAAAAACAAACCGCCCAAAATGTGGGGGGGGGGTCAAAAAATAAAAATCTAGGCCCTTGGACCAAATTCAACCAAATGTTGTATACATAATCAGTGGGTCCCCAGAACACTAAAAATGCAAAAACAAACCACCCAAAATGTATGTGGGGGGGGTTGAAAAAATGAAAATCTAGGCCCTTGGACCAAACTCAACCAAATTTTGTAAACATAATCAGTTGGCCCCCAGAAGACTAAAAATACAAAAACAAACCGCCCAAAATTGGGGATTAGGGTCAAAAAATTAAAATCTAGGCTCTTGTATCAAATTCAACCAGAAGTGTATGGCATGGTAAAGTCAAGTAGATAGCCACATCAGAACGTGCCAATTTATTTGATTAAAAAATATCAATACAATTAGTATACACAAATAGAAACAAAGAGGTTGTCCTCTGCTTGATGCAAATAAACATACACACATATATATATCGAGATGATATATCTGTATATATATTATTTATTTGTTTGAGACTATAGTTTCGAAGACTTGGTCTTCATCATCAGTCTTTTCTTCAATTATAAATGTTTTTCATGGAGTCAATATCATATGGATATTGAAAACTTGGTGTTCCTTCGTCACTGCTGGTCGGCTAGGAACTAATAAAGACATTCTATCCGGTTCACATTCAAATATAACAATATGTTTCCCTTTCTCCTTTCTCCTTAGAAAGGCTGACAATAAAAGGGTTTTTACTTTTTTCTTTTATCTTTTGTCAGCAAACATCTTAAGCAGATTACTATTGGATAACTCTATTTGATTGTTGAAACAGAGTTTTGAATTTCTATTGAATGATTTCAAAATTTCTAAAGATTCGATTGCGCTAATTAATTTTGGGTTCTTTTCTCCTTTTATTAATCTAATACCGGTTCCTTCTGGGAAGGAGTGATTGTTTGAATTTAAATGATCCGCGAAAGAATTTTCACACTTTTTATTTTTAAAATCCCTTATATGTTCATTTAATCGAATTTTCAGATTTCTCTCTGTCTTCCCTACATATATTGCTTCGCAATCTTTGCATTTCAAACTATAAACCCCTTCTTTTTCTATATTTGGTAATTTGTCTTTTTTATTTGAATCTAAATCTTTTCCTAGAGTAATTGAAGTTTTGAATACTCTTTTGAACCCTAATTTTTTCATTTTTTGTTTTAATTTTTCCGAAATTTGTCCATAATATGGGAGAACTATTCTAGGATTTTCTTTTTTCATTCTTTTGTGAATATACTGATTCCAGGGTTAATTTTTTAACAATTAGTATATTTTATTTGCGGCCCGTGTAAGCCAAAAGGTTGGACAGACCTGTTATAATATCTAGATAAATTTACAAGTGTCCCGTTTTTTTTTTTGTTTTCAGTTTATTTTTTACTTTATTTTGTTAGGAATGGTATTTATTCCAAGAATATAATTATTATTTTTTGATTACTTATTACAGGGGTTCCGGCTGTGCCTGTTTGTTATTATTCTCATCCTGGTCAATTTCCTCGTTAACCCTTCTGTTTGCTGGCCAGTTAAATGGTGGACTGTGTGTCGCTCTTTATCAATCGCCCGATTTCCCGAATTGAGTCGTCTTCTAGACGGGGGCAAAGACGAGGGCGGAGACCGATTTCTTCCCAGTCTCCTTTATGGAAATTCCACTTTGGATATTGGAGTGCCTACGCTTATTTCGTAAGTAAATATTTTATTTCCAATCGATTTTATTAACGGAAATCGGAACGTGAAGACTTCCGTATAAATAAATCTACGGAAAAAATAACAAAATTCATTTCAATAGTTACTAAAAAAACCAAAACCTTTACTATATATTGCTGCTTTTTATTTCTTATGTTATTTAAATCAATAAATAATGTTTATATAATATAACATTTACTCACGGATAAAGTACATTTTTCAAATATACTAAAAAAAACTCTCTCATAAAAGCGCATCTTTTAAAATGGATCCTTTTTTGCTATCTGACAGGATGTTTGAATTCAAATTTTCGATTATCTTTACAAATGTATTTTCACTGTTTGTTTGTTTGTTTGTTTGTTTTATCATTATTTGGTCTTGTATATATTTATTTCATTTAGCCAAGAACCTTTGTTGTATGATAATTTTTATCAATATTGTTACTTATAGTGTTAGTGCAGGAGACGGATTCTAGAGGTAGAAATTTTATTCTGCCATGAACGAGGGCTGAAATTAGGCAACCCACTCCATCATCTTCATCATAATCATGACTATGAATTTTGTTCATTATTTTTTTTTAAATAAAGAAAAAAATATTGGCCTTGGGAGCAAAAGCCCATTTGGCCAGCCCTCAAAAAATAATTAAATTACCGAATTAATAGTTTCTTTCAATTTTTTTTTTTTTTTTTTTTTTTTTTTTATTAAAATATAACCTTGTTACAGAGAACATTAGGTCATTAGGCCAAACAAAATACATAAAATTACATAAATATATATACATTACATTATGAAGAAAGTATTACAATGTTTTTTTTACAGTTCAATAAATCAAAGGACATGTAACAAACTAGATGGTATAATATAAAAATTTTATGAGATAGCTTTTTTAACAAATTATAATACATATATTTATAGTAATTACTAATAAATAATAGATAAAATCAGAGTCTGAACTCTTGGGTTAACCAATAATAAATAAATATAAAAAAGAAAAATCACAAGTTTTTACATTCTCGTCTTATTGAGATAATGAATTTATGAAACAACTTTAAATTATTCGGGTTTAGTTTCTTTCAATTAACCCAATAACAAATACACATATTAGTATTCTTTTCCTTTTTTGTTTAATCAAACTCTCAGAGTGCAAAACTGAATAATAAAATAAACTACAACAATAAAATATACTAAATAAAAATAAACAATCAATAACAATAGAAAATAACAATACCATATATAGGGTCCGCCAAATAACTTTTTTTTTTGGGGGGGGGTCCGATAGGCTAGGCAGTAGCGTGACAGCGAGCTAATCCGACTCGAGGCATCCAGCCAAAATCTGACCCCCGGGGGTAGAGACAAATTTTAAAAAAATAATAACTAGTATCGTAATTAGGCTTATGGCTAGAAAGGCCGAAAAGCCAAAAAAAAAAAAAAAAAAAAAAACTTTTTTTTTTTGGGGGGGGTCGGGTAGGCTAGGCGGTAGCATGTCAGTCAGCTAACCAAGAGGACCCGAGTTCGAATCCGGCTCGAGGCATCCGGCTAAAATCTGACCCCCGAGGTAGAGACAAATTTAAAAATAAAAATAAATAGTATCGTAAATGGCTTATGGCTACCATGGCCGAAAAGCCAAAAAAAAAAAAAAAAAAAAAAAACTTTTTTTTTAAAATGCTATAAAAAAAACTACTGAATATTTTCTCAAATTTCTTTTTTTATTTGAAAGTACAATCCTTCCGGTTAATAATGTAAAATAATTTCATTCAAATGGCTGCCTCGGCTGGCCATGCAGTAGCCTACACGATCGGTCCAATTTTTAAGCACATTATCGATTGTGTGCAGCTGTATTTCACCAATGGCTTCACGAATATTGTCCTTTAAAGCGTCAATTGTCTCTGGCTTGTCGGCGTAACACTTATCTTTGACGGCACCCCACATATAATAGTCCAACGGTGTCAAATCGCAGCTCCGAGGTGGCCAAACGACATCAGCTCTGCGGCTGATAATGCGATCTTCAAAAACAGGGCGCAAAACATCGAGTGTTGCTTCGGCTGTGTGGCACGTAGCGCCGTCCTGTTGAAACCAAATGTTGCCAATATCCTCCTCTTCAATTTTTGTGAACAAATGATTTTCAAAGTAATGTCGCAATATTTCCCAGCGTTGTTCAAGCGTATACAAAACCATATTCGTTCAGCGGAAGGATAAAACTAATTATCTGTCAAATCAAACATGAGCTAAGTGTTACCATTCACGAAATAAGCACTAGTTGAAAAAAAAACGTTATATGGCGGACCCTATAGATATAAGAAACTATTTAAACAAAAATAACAAAATATATTAGTAATCACAATCGAATATTAAAGAATCACAACTAGAAAAAACCAATTGATAAAGTGTCTCTGATGGGCATTAATCATGCACTATTAGGACGCAAGATCCAAAAGACAAAAATTGATCATTAATATATTTATTTGTTATTAGGTTTATTGAAAGAAACTATTAATTCGGTAAGTTAATTATTTCTAACTTTTAAGGAGATAGGTGTGGGTTCTAGGTGAAACATTTTTTATTAAACCTATTATTTAATTATTTCTTGCTGGCTGGCCAAATGGGCTTTTCCTCCCAAGGCCAATATTTTTCTTTCTTTGTTAAAACAAATCTATCTATCTCTATAAAATTAAGGTTTTGTCTGTACAATTGCTCCAAATCACGCCAAATTTTGGTTGCACACGTTTCAAGCAAAAGTTATAAACAAAAACACCCTCAACAAAATTCGGGTGGGGTGGGGGTCGGTGGTTGGGCAGGTGTGCATAGTGCGGGGAGCGGGAGGTGCTGGGTGGGGTTCGTGGGTTGGGGGTCCAGGGGCGCGTCCCTGAATAGCAAGAGGCCGCCGAAGGCGGGCCTTGCAGCTAGTGATAATAATATAAATCATCATCATATGCTCTTAATCGCAATATAAAAAACAAATTTATATAAAATTTCCTTTTGAAATTCTTATTGGTTTTTGAAGTAGAGAGTACAGAAAATTTTATCCCACACAGACATTAAAAAATTCACTTTTCTTCTACTAAATCAGAGTGTCATGGATAATTTTCATTACATGACACATAGGAAGTTTTGTATTCCCCACCTGGCAAATGGTACCCGATCCCCAAAATTGGTAATCCGGGCCTATTGGCATTTGTGTTATGCTATTTTTGAGAATCAAGCTCGATCCCCGTGAGGGTGAACACAAAACCCTTCTTATACATGTAATAAAAATTATGCACGATAACTCATCGGTTATCACTTTTATATCGACAGATAAACACAGTTGCTTTTAACTTTTAAGGAGTTCGGTGTTGGTTCTAGGTGAAACATTTTAATATAATAATAAAACTTGAGTAAGATACGAGGTAGGTTTCACAAAAAAAGAAATAAAACGAAATTGAGTTTTGAATTCGATATATTTCGGGGTTAGCCCAACATCAGGAGTCTAAGAAAACTGATTATATATTGGAAAAATAGTTTTACAAGTAACAATTTTTAAAAATTTTTTAACTGTATGTGCTGAGGGGAAAGTAGGGGAAGAGGAGAAGTCTTCTTTATCCAACGCCCGTCCGTGGCTGGTCGGCCATTAGACGCCGTGCTGCCCAATAAAGCCTTGCCCGTCCCTCTAAGTCGTCGTCGACCACCTCCAGGGCACCGCATCTCTTGAGATGATCAGCCGTTCCCTCCTCCTCTGTACATAAGGGGCAGAGAGGAGAGTCAGCAAGACCAATGCGGTGCAGATGGCTCTGGAGGTAATCATGGCCGGTAGCCATTCTAAAGGTGGCAACCGCGACTTCCCTTGGCAGGTTGTTGGGGATGGGGTTGGATTTGACTATCGGTTCCCATCTTTTACCAACAGCGGCTGCCTCCCAGTCAGCCCTAATCGCCCCTCTAATAGTTGCAGTGATGATACCGCAGATAGTTTGGTAAGCAACAGCTCGGTCCTCCTGTGGAAGGAGGCACCCAGCTTTAGCGAGCTGGTCAGCTCGATCGTTGCCATAAATGTCGCAGTGTCCTGGGATCCACTGAAGGCGGACATCTGCCCTTTCTTGGAGCCGAAGGAGACGCTTCTGGCACTGTGAGACAATTTCGTTTTCTTGTAGAGAGGGGGATGAGATGGCCTGTAGTGCAGCCGTCGAGTCCGACAACACCACAATATTCCCCAGCCGGGGAAGGGCTAGCAGCCTCTCCGCAGCCTCACCGATAGCGGCCACCTCACCGTCAAAATTAGTTCCAAGTCTCCCCACCGGGACAGAGCCCTGAAGGAAGGTTGTATAAAAGCCTGCCCCGCATTTATCACCAATGGCTGACCCATCGGTGTAGACATGGGTCCACTCCGTCTGCGGATAGTCGGAAGCAAGCATTTCCAGAGCTGCGGCCTTCAGTAGGTGAGGGGAAACATCTGCCTTGCGGTCCTCAATGCCTGGCAGAAGCAGGCAAACCGGCAGGTCAGGTCCATCTCGAGGGGAGAAGTTGTTCTAAGAATTAATATTTTCTATTGAGATTTGAACTGGCTGAAAGGAAGCTATACATGCTATTATAATAACGAATGGACAAGTACCTGAGAAGGTACAACTTGAAAGGTACATGAGAGAGTACAATTACCCTAGTATATTCAATGTGCGAACAATGGAAGGAATGTTTATTTAATTTATTATAACATATAATCAATAATTGTATTTTTATACACTTCCAATTGATTATTTAAAATATTTGAATTATTAGAGAGGGCTATTTTTATTTCGGTGGATTCCAAGAGATCCAATTTAAGGCCTTTTCTTTCGAAATGAATGGGGATAGGGTTATTATTAGAGGTTGAATGGTTGGATTCATGTAAGTGAATTGCGAAGGCTGAGGTCGAATCTAAATTAATGTTATCGGATTTATTGAGATGATTAAGAGCTCTTACATGCTCGGAGTAACGTATTTTGAAAGCGCGACCTGTCTGCCCAATATAAAAAGCGTCACAATCTTGACAAGTTAATTTATACACTCCTGATTTGTCTAATTTATCAATTTTGTCTATTTTATTGTTAATTAATTGGGAGCCTAAATTGTTGTTGTATAAAGCAGGACTGATTCCATATGATCTAAGGGTATAAGCTAATGGAGATGTCAGATGATTAGAAATGAAGGGTATTCTTCTATATATTTGTTCAGTTCCCGATTCTAATGAGTGTAAGTGTGAAATAGTGAATTTACGTTTGATTTTATTATAAATTTTGTTGATAGTCTAAATGTTATATCCATTATTCAGGGCTATATTCTGAATGATGTTAAGCTGTTTATTGAAATTTATAGTATTCATGGGTATACTGAGGAGTCTATGAATCATTGAATAGAATGCTGCAAATTTTGTATTAATGGGGTGATTAGATGAGAAGGGAATGACTGTGTCCGTGAAAGTGGGTTTTCTATATATTTCATAGAGTAATTTTTGATTGGAAATAGTTTTTTTCCAATATATAATCAGTTTTCTTAGAAAAGTTTTTGTTTTGCCGAGAGTAGCAGAGTTGTTGATTCACAAAGAGAAACAAAGAGGTTGTCCTCTGCTTGATGCAAATAAACATACACACATATATATCAAGATGATTATATCTGTATATATATTATTTATTTGTTTGAGACTATAGTTTCGAAGACTTGGTCTTCATCATCAGTCTTTCTTCAATTATAAATGTTTTTCATGGAGTCAATATCATATGGATATTGAAAACTTGGTGTTCCTTCGTCACCGCTGGAAGGCTAGGAACTAATTAGTGTAGAATTATTATTCCTCAAGTATTAGATAAGAATCGATTGCTATTTTTGATTTTAAGTCGATTCTTCCATGTCTTCACCAATGGCGTACCAATAAATTAAATTCTTCTTCAACGATAATGTGGTTAGATCTCTTTTATCTATGTTATTAAGAATAAATGACATCTCAAAAATGTGACAGATAGGGCTGCCAACATATGGTTAGTTTGCTAGTTTAGTTCTTTTATTGATTGGCAAGCTAGCTTGGCTAAACAGATTTTGTTTTAGTATTTCGTGAATTTTCCAATTTTTCGGGCAACTTTTCCAATTTTTTTTTTACGTATTAACCTGAATTGGACTATTACGAACATTTAAAAAAAAAATTAGCCAAATCGGTCCGGGCATTTGAGAGATCCGCGCTTACAAAGAAAAGAAATTCATTTTTATTATATAGATCTCATCATCATTGAGTATACAGTCCTAAGACTGGTTTGATGCAACAATCCGTCTCCATTCGACTCTGTCCCCCGCCAGCTGTTTAACCTCTCTAAATGTCTGGCATCCCATATCCCCAATTATTTGGTTGAAATATTCTAATTTGGTTCTTCCCCTTCCCCTTTTCTTTCCCACCTCCCCCTCCAAGATATCCCTAAGCAGTCCCCCATGTCTCAGTGTGTGCCCCATCATCTGACCTCTTCTCTTCTTCAGACTCTTCCACAAGGTTCTTCTTTCTCCGATTCTTCCAAGAACTTCTTCATTTGTAATTTTATATATAGATCTATAAATAATAAAAAAATTAACCCTATATCTTATAGAGTTTTGTTATGTTACGTCATGAATAGAGTAAAAGCAATTATAATATGTTTTTTGTTATTTCTCTTAAACCCCATTTTAAAGGGAGTGTGCTGCTGGAAAAGCAGCAATTCCAGCCTTACGTCTGGAGGCCCTCTACAACCCGATGGAGTGGAGTTCGTCAGCTACAGCCTCCTGGGCTTCTCATCTGGCTGATTTGCAATTCAATGCCTCGCGTATTAAACAACAACTGACACCGTGCGTACTTCGGGAAATTAAGACTTTAATCCAGGATGCACTCACCGCCAATATCACCCATCTAAGATTCCAAGTGGGTTCTCTCTTTTAACTTACCATCAGATAAATAAAATTATAAAATTCAAGCGAAACTCTCTTGAGGTGAATTAACTTTAAGTTTGTTCTTTACCAAAATAGAATAATTGATATTTCAAGAAATTATTCATGAATGTATCAGCCGAAAGAATAAGGATCCTTATTCAATATTTAAAGTAAAAAAAAAAAAAAAAAAAAACACTTTCCACTTTTATTTAAAACTTTAGTTAAAAGTGAAAGATTAGTAAGTAATTCTATTTTTAAAATTTAGTCTTCAATAAAAATAACTCCAATTAATTATTAAATATATTACGTAGAATTATAAATGCCGTATAAGTTATCACTTCTGTCATGTGGTCTTAATTACTCCCGAATTACTTTTATTATAAAAACAATCGCTTTAGTGGAAATAAAGTAGAAAAAATAACCCGGTTTGTAATTATTTGCGTTGCTTTTATAATTAATAATAATCAGGGTAATAGAAATTTTTAACCATCTTTCCCCTGTTATGCTCTGAATAAGTACTTTTTCGTATTTTTTTTAACCACTAACATTGATTCGACGAATTAAATATGAAAAAAATTGTAAAATCTTCAATTTTTAATAAAAAATTACTTTTATAGGCAAAAATTGGTGGAGTCTCACTTCTAAACTATTATCAAAAAGATTTTCATTTACATTCAAAACTGAAAAAAATGAGAAGTTTTTTGGAGGTGCCCTAGATTAGTGATGACTTTAGTAAATAAAATGATAAAAATTAAATATGGAAATTAATAATATTTTACATCTTAACCGCGAAAGCATAAATATTTTTTATATTAAAGCACAAACGAATGTTAGCTTTCTATTATTAATATAAAAAAATTCAGTTTTAGTAATATAAATATGGTGTGCCGCCCTAGGCCCGCCCATCGCGGGTCTAAGCGTAAATCCTCGCCATCACTTGATCAAAGTACAGTCCCTCCATCCCTAACCCGACCATCCAACCCCTAGCGAATCATTTCTTATATAGGCAAGAGCTAGCCCCCTCCACGGGCAGTCGACTGATAGCGGAATCGCCCGAGGAGTCCCGGAGGAGAGAGAGGTGGCCTTCGGGGGGTGGGGGTAGGGAGAGAGCCTCGCCTCAATGTAAAAAATATCTCCAATTAATTAAATTTCCTAATTTTAATATATAATTATAAACTACTAGCTGCAAGGCCCGCCTTCGGCGGCCCTCTTGCTAGCCAGGAGTCACGCCCCCTGAACCCCCAACCCACGAACCCCACCCAGCACCTCTCGCCCCCAGCACCCGTGCACAACCACCACGCACCACCTCACTACGCTTCTGGACCCTCACCTGAACCCCCCACTCCACCCTGCACCAACCCACCCCCACCATCCCCCGGACCCCACCACCGCGCCCTCCACCCCGCACCACCACTCCGAGGAATAGTTAGTTCAAGAGAAAGGGTGGAGGGCGTAGGTGTTGAAGTTTTGAAAGTTTGAAGGTTAGATATATGTGTCAGAAAGTTTGCAGGTAAAAATTTATATATAATGCAAATGGAGTCGAAAATAGACCTAAATGGTAATTATTTCCATGGTAATCTTGAATTTTAGTCAGTGGCGAACCTAGGGTGGAGGGGGGGGGGCGCTCCGCACCGGGCGGCACATATTTTAGGGCTGCATTTTTTATATTTAGTTACTTGTTCACTTCATACGTTTACTATTCGATTTCCACGAATTATTAATTACTATATGATTTCGAATATTTTTCCTCGTCGTCAAGTCTATGTAGGGTAGAAAATATTATCTCTAAAAATTTTGCTCGAATTAGACAACAATTAAATATGGCATCCAATGGTAAAAAAGATTGTTATGACTTTTTAAGGAACTATACATATAAATCTCAATGTTTTAAGGAAGTTTATAAAATTATGTTGGGCCGCATGCGGTTGGACACCCTGGGCCTAGATTTTAATTTTTGACCTTACACTTCTAAATGATTAAAATATTTTATTAAATCTACTCTTATTAAATGAGCAAAAATTGTATATTTATTTGTATATTTATTTGTTAATATATATTTGTATCTTGGTTATATTTTGAAAACGACTCTACCGATTTTGATGAAATTCACGGGTTAGGGGGTTTTGGGGTGACAATTCGATCTGTCACGGTCTCATCTTCGACAAAATTGTTTTTTTCGTAATCAAATTAATTATTCTCAGGTAGACAAATCCCATTCTTAGGGTTTTCAAAATGGTCTCCCTTTTCGTTTTGTACCCAGGCAGACAATGGGTTGCCTTATTTCATTGTTCTAAAAGGCCTTGAAGAAGTATTGTGTTTGTGGTTTGTTGTTCTCCCTAAACGTTAGAATTATTAATAAACGTTTTATAATTGTTTTTATAAAGAACCTTATTTATTTAATAGAATAAAAAATAATCAAGAATTTATTTAAAAATATCTTTCGCATAAGCAGGTCTCAATTTTCTGAAAAAATAACACAGTGGTCGAATACATTATATATATTTGTATTTTTTTTAATTTGAAAACGGCTTTCAAATAAAAATCGACCTTTTTATCAGAATTTTAAATTAAAAATAATATTAAAATAAAGCTTTTAACTGAAGGAAGAAGTTACCGAGGATCGCTCGGTGCCTCCAGGTACTATTAAATAATTATAAGAGAGGGTCCATGGGCCACATCAATTTATTCTCGTTTAATAAGATTAGATAGAGGGTATATGCTAGTTAGAAAGAGAATTTTTATTAATTTTTTTTTCAGATTTCATTTCCGACTCAGGGACTTGGAAGTGTGACCCGTCAATTAGAGTCAATCGTCTTCCGGTTGACGGACACGGAGGCCAAACATCGGCTGAAGGCTTTTGTGGAAAGAGCCCGATCATTAGATCAATCATACGCTAAATCACTTCGAGAAGACAGGGTGAGTGAGCTCTACTCTATTATTACTAAACACACACACACACACACACCCTTAATTAATTTTCGCTTATTAGAATAAATAAATACATGCCCGAATAATTCCCATTCATCTCCCCCCCCCCAGTCGGCGTTTGAATTATCATATCCATTCAAATGCGTTTGTCCAATAAAACGAAAATTTTAGCATATGTCTTTATTTTTGCGTTTGATTAAAATTGAAATTACGCTCGTTTATTATACAAAATATGGTAAATATGTATATGGTAGTGTGTTTTAAAATAACAATTCATTTATATTGATAGAGTTAAACAATAATTTATATGATGATGAATTATGTCACGCGAAATAAATATTGATATTTACATCAAATAAATTGGCACCCAATTCTCAAATACAAATAATTTAATAGTACGACAATAATTATTAAATTTCATTCACTGATGGTTTCACAATAGCTTTCAATTTTATTAGTTCAATTAAAATTGATATAGTTATATAAATAAATTTAAATTGAAAAGAAGGGAAAGAAGATATCAAATTGCGTATTTGTGGCGAATGTATCGATATATAATTTATTCTTGATTCTGATAATTATGATTTCTAGTATCTACTCTTATTAAACGAGCAAAAATTATATATTTGTTTGTATATATATTTGTATCTTAGTTCTATTTTGAAAACGGCTCTACCGATTTTGATGAAATTCACGGGTTAGGGGTTTTTGGGGTGACAATTCGATCTGTCACGGTCTCATCTTCGACAAAATTGTTTTTGATGGATTTTTTCGTAATCAAATTAACAGATAGACAAATCCCATTTTTAGGGTTTTAAAAAAGGTTACTCTTTTCCTTTTGTACCCAGGCAGACAATGGGTTGGGTTAATCCTTTATTCTCAAAGGCCTTGAAGAAGTATTGTGATTGTGATGTGTTGTTGTCAATCATTAACTAAACCGGAACAAAGCTCGGTCTTCCAGGTATATATATAAGTTTAAAAATTTTTGGATAAAAATACTTGGTAGGTTTCACATTAAGATATAAAAAAATAAAACGAATTTATTTTTAGAGAATCTTTAATCTCGATATATATATTTCGGGTGACTAACCCATCTTCAGGAGATACAGAAAGTAAAAAATGTTTCACCAACACCAAATTCCTTAAAAACTATATATATAGGTATTTGTATTTTTTTTTTTTATTTTAAAAACGGCTCTAACGATTTTGATGAAACAAACTCTATTAACAAGTTTTGAGGATGAGAAAGCGATCTTGATGCGGAGCGGGGGTGGATGTGTTGTATGTGGGGGACAGTGGTGGGGGATCCGGGGGTAAGGCGAGGTTTTCTGGGGTGGGGTCGAGAAGGGTGGAGGTGGAGGTACAGTGGTCGAATACTATATAAATATATTTGTATTTTTACTTTATCCAATGCGAAGCATGGGAGAAAGTATTGGAATCGCTCTCGCGGCAAGCGCGACTTCAAAGGGTCCTCAGGTAAAGACTACGGAACCCATAGACTCAATTAAGGTCTCAAATTGAAGTATTCAATGAGATTGAATTTTAGCACGTGACGGTTTTGCCAAAAATTACCTGGAATCTCGTCGAGAGGCCAAAAAGTGTCATTTTTTTTGGAAGTGCGTGCAGATGGATGGATGGATGGATGTGTGTGTGTTATCGTTTTTTTCGTCCACGATTTTTTCCACACCTTTGCACCGATTGAAATGAAATTGAAAACCTACCATTAGTTTAACAAAATGAAGCGCTGATTAGTTTTTGGTACATATCGGTCCACAAACATTAGTACTTTATTTCAGTACTTTTTTAGTTTTTTCTAAATATCTTGAAAATGACTTAACCAATTTTCATGAAATTTAATATCCTAATTAAGTACCTTGGGGACCACAAAAAAGGTTAAATAAAGTTTTTAGTAAAATTATATTTTAAAGTACTTTACTCAAGAACATATTAATATTTCAAATGAATTTGGATAAAGTTTAGCAACGATCCGTTGCAGTTTATTTTAATTTGAAAACGGCTCTCAAATAAAAATCGACCTTTTCATCAGAATTTTAAATTAAAAATAATATTAAAATAAAAGATTTTAACTGAAGGAAGAAGTTACCGAGCATCGCTCGGTGCCTCCAGGTACTAATTATTAAGAACGAGCTTTTCATGCTTGACTTAGGTTGGCACTCCCTCGAAGCTCGGTGCTCCGGTGGCCCTGGCGAGCACGGACCAAAAAGTTTATCCCTCTTAAAAAAATCACACTTCAGAGTCATGTCTACTCCCAGGTAACCACAATATCCTAAGAATATTCTAAGAATATTCTATGGACATTTAAATCTTCTTAGAATATTCTGAGGATATTGTGTGTTACCTGGGCTAAGCTTAACAAATTTTTTGGAGGTGTTATTTTTAAATATATTATTATTATATAGAATTTTTATATTATTTGTTTGTTTGTTTTTTTTTTGTTTTTTTAAATGAAAGATTTTGAATTCAACTGGTGTGTTCACCACACGATTTTCACATCTTCATTTATTTGAAATCATCGCAACACTACTAATTTACATCGCCTTTATTTCGTTTTTTTTATTTTCTCAAAAACGGCTTTAACGATTTTTTAAATTAGTGTATTTATCAAGTGCCATGAGTTAATAGTTGTGTCAAATTTTTAATCCGATTGAAATAAAGGAAGGGGTGTAAAGTAGGAGTGTCGCGGCGCGCCTGATTAAACATATTAGCCCAGTATAGGAGGGCTTAAGATTACATTTTTTTTTTTTTGGTTTTCTAGGATCGTTTGGTATGGTGTGAATATGCGAAATCTAAATTTACGACCTCGAAAGTGTGGGGGACAACTTGTGGTGCCCGAAAAACCTCGAAATTTTCCAGGTTTTCGCTTATAACTCGAAAACGGTCAATATTTTGTAAATAACCCTCCTATAGTAAATTAAAGAGGACAAAATTCCGCGTTAATTAAAAAATTCAAAAGTAGTTCCATTTTTTATGGGGATCCAAAAACAGATTAATATATACCCAGCATTTTCCGGAAAGTATATGATCCGAATCCTCAAAAGCATCATGGAAAAAGCAGTGTATCTATAAATCTGATAGTTTTATCAATAAAAAAATGATCTAAGTAAACGTTCAAGTCAATAAAATCTCCTAGAGAATGAGACAGATATCAAGTTTCTAGGATTAGTAGTTTTCATTTTATAAAGGAAAAACTGCGAAAAAAAATTGCAGTTTTTCAAAACTTCAACCTCATTGCGGCACAAGTTGTCATTATTCAATTAAGATCAAATTTTATTTAAATTGTAGCAAATTTAATTTAGTTTAAAAATATATAGAATGGTCTTTGTCGAAAACGTACTCCTTCATGGTCAAAATAGGAAAACTTAGAAAAAGTGCGAGTTTTTGGGATAGTCAAAAGTGATCCGGGGGCTTTTTTTGGATCTCCATAAAAAACCACACTACTGGGCCAATTTTGCATATTTTTTTTTAATCGACACGAAATTTTATCCTCTTTATTATATTATAGAATGTTATTTACAAAATATGAACTGTTTTTGAGTTATACGCGAAAAACTGGAAAAAGTCCGAAAATGTCGAGGTTTTTCGCCCACCAAAAGTTGTCCCCCATACTTTCGAGATCGCAAACTTAGATTTAACATACACACACCATACCAAGCGATCCTAAAAAAAAAATATTTTTCCGCAATTATTGTAAGCTCAACCACTTTTTGGGTCATCTATATGTGACCTTCTCCGAGAAAAGGGACCTAGTGTGTGAAAATGAAGTTTTGAGAAAAACGCATTTAAAGTTTCATTTTTTTTTTTTTTTTTTTATAATGATACTGATACAAGAAGAAGTTGCACCAAGAAGGTACAACCTCTGTAGTCCGTGGTGGACCCTTGTAACGTGAAGATAAGGGGAGATTTAGTGATTGGGTAGAAGTCGAAGGTATCTGTGGATGCTGGTCTTGAAAGATTGAAGGTCACAAGTTGCTGGAAAGAGAGTTCCAGTCTCTAGATGTCATAGGGATAAATGAATTGGCGAATGCGTTTGTTCGATTAGTATCCAGTTTAAGCGCGTAGGGGTGTTGAATTTTAGAAAATCGTGTATTTCGCGCAAATGAAGCCCTTGGTGGGATTATCGATTTAATTTCGTCAGAACAATAGCCATGGTAATATCTATAAAAAAGGGAAAGGGCGGAGACAGATCTACGATGGGCTAGGGAGTCGAGAGTGTCAGTTAATGTAGGATCGCCTATCAGTCTGATAGCTCGCCTCTGAATTGCATCTAAGGTATTAACAGAATACTTGGAGGCCCCTCTCCACAAATGCGAGCAATATTCAAGACAGGGGCGAATTTGAGCCTTGTATAATATAAGGAGTTGAGTGGGGGTGAAAAATCGTTTGGTTCGGAAAAGAAAGCCAAGCTTACATGCTGCAGCTTTTGCTACTGAGATAATATGGTCATTCCAAGAGAGGTCAGAACCTAAGGAGACACCTAACAATGATATTTTATTATGAAATTCCAATGAGCTCGAATCAAAGGAAATGTCCGGAAGGTTCTTATCTGCGCGCCTAGAAATTAGGCAGCATTGTGTTTTACCAGCATTAAAGTTTACTAAGTTGTGAGATCCCCATTTTTTAGCATGCTTAAGTCTGAATTTATTGAGGAGGCTATGTTTGCGCGATTGTCTAGTAAGGATTGAGCGTTGTGGAGGGTGCTATCGTCAGCGTAACAATGTATTGGATTGGAGGGCAGATTTAATAGGTCATTAATATAGATAATAAAGAGCGTGGGAGAAATGACTGAGCCCTGAGGATCTCCAGCATTAGTATTAAAGGACGAGGATGATATTCCGTCAACCTCGACTTTAATAGAGCGGTTTGAGAGAAAGCTCTCAAGCAACTTGCAGAGGCTCGGGGGAAGGCCAAATGCAGGTAATTTGGCAACATAACGCATTATCACTTTGAACACACCTTCAGTTGGGAGATGCGATTTGGTATGGTCAGTTATGATTGGGTGCCGACTTTGGTGACGTCATGCCTATCTGGTGACGTATTTTTTGTAAAAATAACTATAAGAAAGGAAAAGAATAAAGTGACGCTTCAGTCTTGTGCCAACTGTATAACGAGTGTTATTAATATCTCAAAAGTTGTTTCGCAATTTTGGTTCTTTTGTAATTTTGTTACTAAGCTGATGTTAATTTGAAGTAATTTTTATAATCTTATTCTACACCCTTTTAGGTACCAGAATCCACTCTTTTTAAGTCCAAACCCGTTTTTTGACACACTAGGTCCCTTTTCTCGGAGAAGGTCACATATACTGGGCTATACTGAGAATGAAAAATTATTCCTCTTCAATCTATTCATTGTACTTTTTCATTTTTTTATATTATATAATCTTTTATATAAACATTTTATGATTTGTCCACTAACTTGATAACAAGAACTATATATTTATATATGTATGAATATAAAGGTTTAGATCCTATTAAACAATTTTATTAGTATATATATTTTACCATCTATATATTTGGTTTAATGTAAGATCATGAAAGAAACCATCATCATACTTATATTTTTATGAAATCATAAAAAAAGACGATTGAAATAAAATACTACACCTAATAATATTTTTATTTTAGACAATTTAAATAAAAGGAGAATTTATGAAATTATTCAAGTGCAGCAGCTAAATGAGTTTTAGAAGAATTTAATATTATATTGAATAATTTTTTGCCTAAAAAGCTATAATAATTCTAGTAAATGGTCCGTTTTAAGTACCAATTTTATGGTCGGACAAAACATTCGCTCTTTAATCAGCAGAATCATCTGAGGTGACCTCTTTCAATTGATTTCTTTTAATAGTTTGAAATGTAATTGATGGAATTCTTATTATATTATAAATTTCAAGGATCATAAATAACCATAATTCATCTATTCAATTCTTAAAGATAATTTAACAACTAATGGTTTTATATGTGTGGAAAAAATTTTTAAAGGGAATTTTGGTTTTATTAAACGTTAGAAGGTTGTTTTTTAAAAGATTTGTATTTAATTTATTAAAATTAATACAAAATAATATCAAATCAAATTATGTTTTAGTGAATAAAGAAAATAAACTGATGTGGCCATCCACATGACTTTACCATACTCTCTTATATTTAATCTATATATATAAATTTAAGGTTTTGTCTGTACATTGGTCCAAATCACGCCAAATGTTGGTTGCACACGTTTCAAGCAAAGTTATGAACGAAAACACCCTCAACAAAATTCCTATTTGTATGTCTGTCTGTTTCCGTCGTTTCCGAAAAGCTGCTCACGATTCACGTAAAAACGGCTGAAGGGATTATTATGAAATTTCATATTTAAGTCAGATGTCTTCTAACTTACGTTTTTAGCTATATAACGTTTTGATAATTTGACTCCAAAAGGGGGTTTGGGGGGAGGCGCACGAATGAAAATTATCAAATAACTCCTAAACTATTAGCTCTACGGCAAATTTTAAAATGAGCAAAGTTGTTGGGCATGTGATTTCTGACAACTTTTGTTTAAAAAAATTTCCCCAAAAAAGGGGGGTCAAAATATGAAAATTCTTGCTTTTAGATCAAACTCAACCAAATTTTATATACATAATCTATGGGTCACTAGAAGGCTAGAAATGAAAAAACTGGGTGCGGGGGAAGGTGCAGGGGGGGTGCAGGGTGGAGTGGAGGGTTTAGGTGAAGGTCCAGAGGCGTAGTGGGGTGTTGCGAGGTGGGGTCCGGGGTGGGTGCGGGGGCGGAGTGGTGGTGCGGGATGGAGGGCGCGGTGGTGGGGTTCGGGGTATGGTGGGGGTGGGGGGTTCAGGTGAGGGTCCAGAGGCGTAGTGGGGTGGTGCGGGGGCTGAGGTGCGTGGTGGTGGGGTGGGGGCGGTGGTTGTGCACGGGTGCGGGGAAGGAGGTGGTGGGTGGGGTTCGTGGGTTCGGGGCCCAGGGGCGGGCCTTGCAGCTAGTATTTAAAAATATCGAGATGCAAAGATTTAAGCATTTTTTTTTAGTTTCTTTTTTTGAAAAATGATGGAAATTTTTTCAAAAATCAACCCAGACTTATACTATTAATAAATGAATTTACTTAAGGACCAATCATAGATTTTATAGAAAATTTTTTACATTGTATATCAGAGAGGTTCGTCCCCTTAGCAATCGAACCCAAGTGCTAACTAGCCCGCCGGGCTGTTAGCCAAACCTTTGGTCTTAAGAGACTTACAAAATGAAAATTTAGGCCCTTGCACCAAACTTTTATTCTTCTGGAGGCCCACTGATTATGTATTCAATATTTGGTTGAATTTGGTCCATGGGCCTAGATTTTCATTTTTTGCCCCCCGATTTTGGCCCAGAAAAATAGAATAATCTTTTCGTTATATATAAGTTCATTTTATAGTAATTTCATTTTTCTTTTCTTTTTTCTTTTTAGTTTGAAAATCTTATAATTTTAATTCTTTAACCCCCCTCCCCCTTAATTTTGGGTCAGATTTCAACCAAAATCTATTCATCTCTTAATCTCAATGCAACAAAACTACATGTGAAATTTCGTTGTGATATTTACCCTAGTTTTTGAGCTAGTGCTTCTACAAAAATTTGGTAACGCACTAACGTACTAAGAAACATTTTGACAAAAGAATTATTATCTCGAAAAATATAATTTTTTCGATGTTCACTTATTAGGGCTTTTTTGTAGATCGAAATGCCATGGTTTCAATTTTTTTAAATCAAAATAGTTTCAGCCGTTTTTGAGATATTTTGAAAATACGAAGCAAAAAAGACCCACTATCATAATACTTGACCAAATTATGGTAAAATAAAAATAATGACTTTTATAATCTACTCTTATTAAACGAGCAAAAATTGTTTGTATATTTATATATATATATATATATATATATATATATATATATATATATATATATATATATATATATATATTTGTATCATTGTTCTATTTTGAAAACGGCTTTAACGATTTTGATGAAACAAATTCTATTAACAAGTTTTGAGGATGAGAAAGCGATCTGGCTAGGTCTGGACCTCGACAAATTTAATCTTAATTGATCTTTTCTTAATTAAAGTAATTATTGACAGATGAAAATCTCAATAAAAAAGTTTGTTTACATTTTTTTCAATTACGTTTTATTTTTAATTGTTTTTTTAATTTTAAAACCCACTAATAGGTTATAGCAAATATTAATATATTATATTAAAATTAGTAATTTTTTTGTTTGTTTTTAATTAACAGGTGTCTAAATCAAAATAAAACAGGTGTGTTTACAAATAAAGTGGTTCAAGTGACTTTTTTTATTTAACTTGGAAACAAATCTTATTTAATTTTATGTTTTTATTTCAGATCCTATACGATTATTTTTTTTATTATTTTTTTCCTATTTATTTTTTATAATGTTTATCAATATGAACGAATGTGGGCAAATTGGTGTACGAGTAAACAAATATACACATATAATATGTGGACCATTAGAAAGCTAGAAATGCAAAAACTGGGTGCGGGGTGTGGTGGATGTGGGAGGTGCTGAGGTGGGGTGCAATTGTGGGGGATCCGGGGGTGGGGTGCATTGGAGGGGGCGAGGTGTGTGGTTCCGGTGGCTCCAGATACTTTTATTTATACGAGAATTTATAATTTTTGGTTAAGATCTTTTGAATTCTCATTAATTTTTAAGAATAGTTAAAAGTTTGAAAAAAGGTTTTGCCAAGACTTTTTATAGTAGGTATGAATTAAATTTACACTAGATATTGATTAGAAATATTCAGCGCCGCCTGAATAGTCAAAGGCAGGGGTGTCCAACCTTTTTGGCTTACTCGAGCCACATTTGAAAAAAATTAACTATACTAATACTATTAATATTTGTTAATCAAAAAGATAGTTAAACAAAGAATATATTATGTAGATATGAGGTGTTTTTTATTTTTGTAATCATTAAATTATCCAAAAGATTTTAAAAATTGTATTTAAATTTTGTACCTGATGAAGATTTGAACAATTCTCCACAATGCATAAGTAAACAAAAATATACAAAACGCGACACACATAAAATACAAATATTAAACACTTGACCCGCTGGCTGTTCGACTCGGAATGAAATAAATATATTTCAATGCAAAAAACAGAGCAAAGAAAAAAGAATCCCGTTACTTGATTAGATATCAGAAAGGAATAAAATAATTCCAGATATTGAAATAAAAGCTATATTCAAGATATTCTCAATTAATTTGAGATTGTTTTAAAAAAACTAGCGTGTTCGTCAGTCAGGTGATTTTCACTTAACTTTTCATAATTAATTAAAAATCAATATTTTAGAGGAATAAACATTTAGATAAATTAACAACTTTTTAAATTGAAGGGTTTTTTAGTCACAAACTAATAAAAGACAATAATTTAACTGTTTTAACAAGTTTTCTTTTTGTTATGAACTCAAACTACCTTTTTACTTTCACATTTATATTCTATAGAATATAATGGGAGAGTATTGCGATGGCCAGTCTGGTAACTCTTTGAGAGCTTGTATATCAGAGATGAAAAAAGTTTAATTCTTTTTGTAACTTCTAGGTAGAAGGAATCGTTGCCCTTAATCGTTGGAAACCGGATTTAGGGCATAAAACCGGAAATTGTGGTCCCCAGAGGCCAAAAAGGGGTCCAAAATCCATTGGTCAGTGCGTATGTACCCCCCCCCCCCCCCCCCCACCCCATCTGCGTTTCGCAACCATAAGTCTCAGAGCTAAGAAATTCGAAATTTAAGCTTGAGATAGGCTAGAACAGTAGTTTCCCAAAGTGGGGCGTACGCCCCACAGGGGGCAATTTAAGAATTGACATGACATATTTTGAACTTTTTTAGCCCATAAAAAATGAGTGGAACAGATTAACGACTTCTGTATCCGTTGGTTTATCATCAAGTATATTCTTTTTCATCCTTTAATTATACCATGGGTCGATTATCGCAGTGATATCATCCAAATCATAAATTTTTTAAACAATTCTGCATTCTTATGCAAATCTGTAATACTAGTTTTGGTCATGTACAAGGGATGTATCTTAGTTAAAGCAAAAGCTGGAGTATTTTCTGGGGTAAATCTTAACCATGACGTGAGTGAATCGATGTATATTCAGAGGAATATCTAAAATATGGATTCATACCAGCAGTTAATGATGAGAGGATGCCGTTTGCTTAATATGCCAGCAATGTTTGGCGGCGACGATATCTGTGGAATTGGGCCGTGCTTGGTGCACATCCGAAGGCCAAACTCAGGGACCATGCGCGCCCGTAGCGATTGTTCCCTCAAAACTACATTAAACAAAATGACACTCAGGGCGATGCTAGGTTCCCTTTTTAACTTCTCGAGCTATATGAGGTGGACATTCCGGACGGGGCCCGGCCTTAGTTAATAATATTAACAATTTTAAATTTAATGTGCAGTGCTGGGCTGGCCTTCCCCGACAAATGACCTTTCTGCGGTGGCCAGCTCATTTTGAACGATTTATTTTATTAATACTACTTATCATATTTATTTATTGTTTTTTTTTAATTTATTTATCTTAATGTGTTAATCGCACTGTACAGTTGTGGGGCACTGTTGGTGCTCCCAACACTCTGGCCGCTGTTCTGGAGATATTGATCTACCGGCGCCCATATATGCATTAGTCTAATTATTAGCCACAACATCTGGCGCTTTGTTTGGACGGCTGATGAGGTGTTTGTTAAATGATTATTTGTAAAAAATCTGTTATCTTCTTTGTAAAGGGCTGCCCCCCTCTGCGTGGCACATTAAATCAGTCAATTGAAATCGGAAAACCGGAAGTGGACATTTACATGAAAGATTTTTCGTTTTTTTTTTATTTTCTCAAAAACGACTCTAACGATTTTTTTTTTAAATTAGTGTATTTATCAAGTGTCATGAGTTATTAGTTGTGTTAAATTTTTAAAAAATCGTTGAGCCGTTTTTGAGAAAATAAAAAAAAACGAAATAAATGAAGGGGGTGTAAATTGGTAGTGAGGCACTGACTTCAAATAAATGAAAATGTGCTTCTTCAGGAGATTAAAAGGGTCAACGAAAGAACCTCGGTGTATATTAATATTATTTTTAATTGCAATTACATTCAAAACTTTGTGGCCTTCTTGAATCTTGATGATGGACAAAGCGGGTGTAAACGTTGGTAAAAATCTAAATTAAATTGAATGTAATGGAAGGCAGCCCAGAGGTAGTGTGGAAAGAAAAAATAACACATATCAAAATAAGTGTAATTTATTGAATCCTTTCTCCTTTCCTTTCAAACCGACGTTTTGAGAATTTTTCCCTCCTTCTTCAGGGTTTCAAAGGGTCAATAGAATGAAACGAATAAAATAAGCTTCCTTCTTACTCTCCACAGTAGTTAGTTCAAAAAAAAACTTTCTTCATTTTTAACAAAGGCATAGAAAAACATTTTTTTCCTCCTTTTTCTTAATTTCCGAAACGTCGGTTTGAAAGGAAAGGAGGAAGGATACCAATAAATTACACCTTATTTGATATGTGTTAATTTTTTCTTTCCTCACTACCTCTGGGCTGCCTTCCATTACATTCAATTAAAATTTCTACCAGTCCGTCTCTCTCCAGAGAAAATTTCGTTGCATATAAATTAAATTTTATTTCAATTGTATTATATTTTGGCTACGATTAAAAATCGCTCTTTTTACCTGAAATTAAAAATAATATTAATATATTGATTTTATCTGAAGCAAAAAATTACCGAGCATCGGTACTTTTTATTTATATGAGAATTCATAATTTTTGGTTAAGATCTTTGAATTCTCATTAATTTTTTAAGGATAGTTAAACGTTTGAAAAAATGATTTGCCTAGAATTTTTGTGGTGCGTATTAAATTTACACTAGACATTGATTAGAAATATTCAGCGCCGCCTGAATAGTCTAAGCTTATGCATTCGAATAGAACGCCATATGTTGCAGGTTGCATCCTTAGGAGTTAACATTATAATACACTACGGTGCATAAAAATCGAGCAAATTATTTTTAAAATTGTTATAAATAACCATTTAATTTGTTCTATTAACTCTCAGGCTAACATATTCAATAAATAATGTTGATAATTTTTGAATTGTGTAAAAAATAAATAAATATAAATTAAAAGATAGAATTACAAATTATCATACTTTCTCAATATCACTAAATTTTAATAAATTTTTAATAAAAAGATCAAATTCCATTTGAAATCTACTCTTATTAAACGAGCAAAAATTGTATATTTATTTATATATATTTATTTATATATATTGTATCTTGGTTCTATTTTGAAAAACGGCCCTACCGATTTTGATGAAACAAAATCTATTAACAAGTTTTGAGGATGAGAAAACGATCTGGCTAGGTCTGGACCTCATCAAAATTCATCTTAATTGATTTTTTCTTAATTAAAGTAATTATTGATAGATGAAAATCTCAATAAAAAAATTGATTTGACGCATGTCAGATTAGAACCAGAGACCTCTTGCATCAGAGGCATAGACTTAACCAGTAGATCATAGAACAATTTTAAAAATCTTTGCTTTTTACTTTTACTAAAATGAATATTTTTGAATTAGACTTTATTATAAATGTGGAAATAATTGAATATATTATATATAGCTATGTATTTTATAAATAGAATTTATTGAAATATGTATAATTGAATTAAGCTGAAAGAAAGACAACAATTAATATACTATACCTATTTATTTGTATTTTTTAATTTGAAAACGGTTCTCAAATAAAAATCGACATTTTTATCAGAATTTTAAATTAAAAATAATATTAAAATAATGCTTTTAACTGAAGAAAAAGTTACCGAGCATCGCTCGGTGCCTCCGAGTACTATCAATAAAATGAATAATTTTGAATTAAGCATCATTGATAGAAAGATAATATATACAAAATGGATATTTTTGAAGTTGAAGCAGTTCATATTATCTGCCTAATTAATCAAGGGCTAAGCAACGACAAGTGGCAAGTACACTTGAAATAATCAATAATTTCAATAATTTATAGTTGTGAAAAAATCAAAAATGATTTACTATTTAATAAAATTTTTATTGGTGGCTCGATTTTTTTGCACCGCAGTGTAGTTTTAAAATTGGTGGCAAAGCTGAAAAGAATGGAGAAATATTAACTTAAATATGAAACAAATTTCTGATTATTTTTCTAAAATAACTGTATTAGTGTGTATTTGTTGTAATAGTAGATATGTTTCTTGATTGTTTTAGGATGAACTGCTGTATCGGTTGGCCTCTCTTGAAGTTCAGCTGACACCCCTTCGAAGAAGAGCCAATCAATCGCTCAGTCAATGGGAGGCCATTAAATTCTATCTGGACAACCAGGCTGACAGCATTGCTGCCCAAGTATATTTATGTCCCTACACCCACCACTACACCCCACCTCATGGTCATTCGCTCTCTCTCTCCATCAGGGATTGAATCCCCAAGGAAAACTAATATAAAAAATATTTTTCACTTTTATTGAGCCCTTTATTGAACATTTTCTCACTGTTGGATCTCAAGAAAGGAAGAAAAGGTGATAGTTGGCTGGCTTTTTATGTCCCCGAATACCACATGCTTTTTACACCCAGGCCCCGTAGTAAAAAAATAATGAAATTTTATTAAATATAGACAATTTTTTATTATTATTTAAGTACCTATTTATTAACTTTTAAGGAGTTCGGTGTTGGTTCTTTTTTTTTTTAATGCAATCGAATGCAAGAAGGGGTGTACCAGTAAAGATGCAGCCCCTATGGATCTCGAAAGACCCTTGCATTACCGAAGAGAAGGGAAAGTTGATTAAGTGAGAGGGTGTAGACGTAGGTGTCTATGCACTCCGGTTTTGAAGGTTTGAAGATTATAAGTGCTGGGAAAGATGGAGGCTGGGAGGGAGTTCCAGTTCCTTGAAGTCATGGGGATATATGAATTGGCGAATGAAGTGGTCCGGCACTTTTCTAATTTGACCGCGAAGAGTGTTGGGAGTCGGCAAAACGCGTGCTACGTGCAAAGCATGCTTTGGGGGGAATTATTGATTTTATCTCATCAGAGCACCTGCCGTGATAGTATCTATAGAAAAGGGAAAGGGCAGAGACATTTCTTCGATGAGCCAGCGAGTCGAGGGAGTCGGTGAGGGTAGAATCGTCAATTAGCCTGACGGCTCGTTTCTGAATTGCATCAAGGGTAGCAAGAGAATATTTTGAGGCTCCTCTCCATAGATGAGAGCCGTATTCGAGACAGGGGCGGATTTGGGCCTTGTAGATGGTGAGAAGTTGTGGGGGTTTGTAAAATCGCTTGGACCTGAATAAGAGGCCAATCTTCCTTGCTGTAGATTTCGCTACAGAGGAGATGTGTTCATTCCAAGACAGGTCAGATGCGACAGAGACGCCCAACATGGATAGGCTGTCACACATTTTCAGGGTATTCGAATCGAAATGAATATCAGGGAAATCTTTATTTTCGCGCCTAGAAATTAGACAGCATTGAGTCTTGTTTGAATTAAAGTTAACTAAATTTTGAGAGCCCCATTTATTCAGTTTGTCTAGGTCGAGAATAATTGAGGAGGCAACATTGATTCGATTATTCGGGAGTGCGGGTTTGCCGTGCAGAGTGCTATCGTCGGCGTAGCAATGAGTGGGGTTTGCCGTTTGATCAGGGATCTAGGTGAAACATTTTAATATAATAATAAAACTTGAGTAAGATACGAGGTTTTTTGTGAAACCTACCTCGTATCTTACTCAAGTTTTATTATTATACCTATTTATTATTATTATTATCTAGGGTAGTGATCCTCAAAAGTGGAGGTCCCGAAAAATATTTGGGGGATAGCAGAAAAATTGATGACGGATCAATTATTTTTTTTTCAAATATTTTGTAAATTTAAAATATCCATAGGTATATACACTGTGGTGCAAAAAAGTGGAAGACTTGGGTGATTGGGTGTGAAAAGAGGGCCTGTCGCTGGTCTCGTTGACATCAACCCTAATTCCCGGAGACGTCTTCTGATAGTCCAAACACTTAGGTTGACTTGTCGAGTTTGTAGAAGCCGCTGTTGAATTTGCTCAACTGCTGTACAATGCCGATCCCTCAATAGGTATCCAATAGTATGAATCGGTCATCTCTCTCATTTGAAGCTCTAATTCTCCTGGCATAAGAGTTTGTTTCTCTATATCGTTTTATCCACAGAGCTTTGTGGATTCTTCCAACCGATGCTTTAAGTCGTTGAGCGACATACCTACAGATACGATCTTCCATCATTTATTAGAGCTACAGCTTGAGCTACTTCCTGGGTCTTTATAGGCATTATGCTTGGACAATATTTCAAATGAAATTAAATTAAAAGATGAGATATTCAAATCGAACTGAGAAACATTAAAATATTCAATTTAATTCGATATTAGACGATTAAAATTTAATACAATTATTCAATAAAGGGATCAGATTTCAAACCTGAAAATTTATGCTAGTTTAAATAAATTTAATTTTAAATGGTTTAAATTAAAGTAATACATTGTTTTCACTCTAAAAATGTTTAAAACTATTTCTACAATCACATTAAAAGTTTCAATAAAATATGTTTTTTCTGAAAATTATTTGAAAAAACTAAATTTTTCTAAGTTTTCCACTTTTTTTGCACCACAGTGTATAAAACACAGGGTGAGAGACAACACACAGACAAAATCGCTCTACCTAAAGGACTGAAATTTTGAGAGTGCATTCCTATAATGACAAAGATAACCGTTTAGAAGTTTTTTTTTTGAAATTCGAACCCTAAAGGGGGAAAACCTCCAAAATGTGTTTTCAAAGTTTTTCAAGATTTCTTAAACGAGAAAAGATATTGACATGTCACGTTGTATTTCTTCATTGACCTTTCAAAACCCTGAAGAAGTAAGAAAGAAACCTCCGAAATATCAGTTTTAAATAGAAAGATCAATTTTAATAGACTGATGAAGACCTCCAAACTATAGTTTAGTTATAAATAAATTAAAAATTTATTTTTCAGGAGAAAAACACACTCATTTATTGTCTCCTTTAATAGAAGATAGATATTATAATTTTCCTTCTTTTTTGGACCTTGGACTATTTTTTATGGTGGAAAATCTTTTATAGGCACTAGGATAAATCACCTCTTTCAAATTTTCTCCACCCTAGAACCTCGAATATCTTCAGGGAGGTGGGCGGTCTATTTTGGTTTTCTTCCATTTCTATAATCTTCATTATTTTCCCAATGAATTCCTGCAAGGCTTCCCATGTCTTCCTGTCTTCGATCATGAGACCCACCAGACTTTATGAAGAAATTTTTCTTCTGGTGTTCTCATCAATCTGGTCCCTCTCTGGCTTCCATCTTTCGCATTTAAAAATTGTGTGTGCCACTATATCTATCCCATCGCAGTACGTGCAAACATCACTCTCGGACTTCTCTATCTTTTTTACGAATGTCCTGAAACACTCACTTACTCTATTTTACTTTCTATGTGATAGCTTAAGGAGTCCAAATCACTACCCCTGTCCCTAAATTGAATTTAACTAACATTGGAGGGTTATTAAGAATCACTTAGCTATTTTTGACGATTAATTAATCCCAAAGGCATTGCCCGTGTACACCGCGTGGAGGTGGATTCGTTCAATTTGGTTCTAGCTATATCTAAGAAAATATTAAATATACCCATTTACAGTTTGCTTTGTGAGTGGCCTGGTTGTAGTAACCAGGGTTTTTTCTAGGTATGCGCAGCACAGAGTGATGCCGCACATTTACATTTCTTAGGTTCTAGTTCGCTATAAATAGTATGCGCAGTTGCACGAACTGTGGGTTCGTGGAGCTACACATTTATAGTTAAATATAAAGGTTATGCTTATTTTTAGTTCACAATGAATATTTATGCGTTTCTGCACTATATATGGTATGTATTCGCGGAGGTATACATTTACAGTTCACATTTAACGTATATGGAGATATACAGTTTATATATTAAAATTAATAATATCACATAGTAGAACTTATCCATTAAATCTCAAGTAGAATGTGTTGGTATTTCTTACACGTAGATGTGCGGATTTTAATGTCCGCGCATCTTCCCATTTACATTGTTATTATACTATTTTCTATCAGCTGGTCCAGCCCGGACTCGTGGCTTATCACAATAACAATAACACATCGTGAATGTGTTGTTTCCTAATTTGAAATGCTGCTTTGGCGAAATTTTGAAGTTTTTTGAAGAGATTTTTGTTTTCAATTACATAGTTTCGAAACATCGTTTATAAAACCTGTCCTAAAACAGCCATGTCCCGTAAGAATCTGAGTTAAGTAATAATTCAGCCTCCTGTGTGGGCAATTCAGTCATACATCGATTTAATAACTTACGGCGCACCGATATGGTTTGAAGCTGCAAATAAGACACAATACAAGAAGAAACTGACAACAGTTCAAAGAAAAATGCTCATTATAGTTGCAAGTACTTACAGAACAGTGTTTTCAAGAGCCATACAAGTGGTTACTGGAGTTGTTCCAATCGATCTGTTGATCGAGGAGAGGAAAAGTCTCTACAACAGAGCAGAGAAATCGTACCATCCAGGCATGACAGGATCTCTGGGGCCGCAAGAAGATGTGGCACAGTGGACCAAGAAGCAAATTCCACAAATCGATGTATTGGACTTTGGACTGACTCATCTGAAAATTTAACAGTAGAAGGAAAAATAATAATTGATGAATTTGGTAGTGAAGTAAAAAACCCTCTTACTAAATTGGAGAGCGTAGGTCAAAAACCAAGAAAATTACCACCTTGAGAGAGGACAAGGAGATTTTTTATCTCTGACCAGGTTATTGGCTCGAGGTATTTACAGTTTGATTACGGTCATTAAATTGTAACGGGCTGTGAGAAGGGGATAAGAACCATTGGCCTATTGGCCACCCTTTCCGGGGTAGATAAGAAAGCCATCCAGCTCAATGGCGGAGATAAGCTGCCCATTTTCAAACCAAATGATTATTTACTTCCTTCAAATGACATTTTCCAAAAAAAAAAATCAATTTTTTTTTATTGTTATTTAGTAAATTATTATTTAATTACTTTCTTTTAAGCAAGTAATAAATCAATTCACTTTTTGAGGTCGTTTAAATCAATTAAGATAAAATTTACTTACAAGATTAAAAGATAGTTTCTAAAAAAAACAATGTTAGTTGTCCGTCCTCAAAGTCTAAAGTCTCATCGGGGTGTATATACGTGTGTTTTTTTTTTTTTTTTTTTTTTTATAGAGGTTTAGGAAATGCCTTCGCACCATGGCAAATAATTTTCAGTACCTGCCGAGTGTCGGACTTGCACCGACTAAACCCTTTCCTCTGCGGCCTTTTAATTCCCCCGCGGGACGACCGCTAGGTATTGCATCGCGGGGAGGCCTTAGCCGTAGCTCTTGCTTCCGTTTCGTTTAGACTACGTTTCTTATCCTTTCCAGGCGACGCAGCTCCTGCATGATCTGCGACGCAAATGTTTGGACCGCGGACCATTTGGCAATTGATTCCAACATGCCCGGGACCATCCCTTCCACACACAGCTCATCACCCATCACCTCTCGAAGCTCGTCTCTATGTTGTGAGAAGCGCGGGCAATAAAAAATTATGTGTTCCGCATCCTCGATAACGTTTTCGCCGCAACCGGGGCATCCTGGTGCACTCTCGTGGCCAAACCTGTGCAAATATGCACGAAAACACCCATGGCCGCTCAAAAACTGAGTAAGATAAAAATCCACCTCACCATGGGTGCGTCCAATCCACTGTTCTATACTTGGGATCAATCGATGTGTCCATCGACCCTTGGTCGACCGGTCCCAATATACCTGCCACTCTCTTAGGAAGCTCGATCTTATCGCCCCCCGGTCACCTCTCTCTCTTGATATACCCTACAGCGCTCCTTTGCTAAGGTGGTGATGGGAAGCATTCCGGCAATAACGCAAATAACATAACGTATATACGTGTGTGTGTGTGTGTGTGTGTGTGTGTGTGTGTGTGTGTGAAGACCTATAAGGACCGTTTATTTTGAAAATGGTGTAAGTTTATTTTTTGTTATTTCGATATATTTATATTTATATAAATAAATTTTTATAAATACATATATTTATCAGTGACGGGCGGTTATAAGAGATGCCGTCCAAAAAAACCCTTCAATTTTTAAAATTTTATTTTATTTTTCACTTCTTTTTGAAAAATTTATCGATAAACTCAGAATTTTTTGTTATTATTCAAGTTTTATATAGGTATTAGATTTTTCATGACACGGTATGAAAATACTCTTGACGTTTTGAAATTGTATGGATACACAGCATCCATGGACTGCACCCCACTATTTATATATTATGTTATATCATTCGCATCCGTATTAAAATTCATATAAGGAATCGTAAAGAAGTAAATAAATTAAAGTTCAGAGTTTTTTTTTTAAATAAGCCAGAGGTTTTGTCAATTTATTTTGACTTCCTCAGTGGCTCGTTTCATCTCTCTTCCATCACATTTATATCTACTTACTAATTTAAATTTGGAAAGAAATATGTCGGTAAGTCAAATTGATTAGAAGGAAAAAGGAAAGAATATTATTGAAGATATGATAGACAAGAATTAAAATGATCCGAGAATGATGTGGAAAACTCTAAAAGAAATAATAAAAAAAGGAGAGGAGACACGGGGACAAGGAAGATACATAATGTCCGATTTTGAAATATTAAATAATACAGAGGAATGTGAGTTAGCAGATAAATTTAATTTATATTATACAAAAGAGTATTAAGGATATAACTAAGACAATAAATAGAAGCAACAGTCAAAAAACTATTTATACTAGAAGAAAACAAGGGAATGATAGAAAATTTTGAATTGGTTGATGTACACCAAGTTGAACGATCATTACTGAACTTGCCACACAAGAAAGGAACCGATGAAGAATAAGTAGTAACAATGAAAAACAAGCGTCCCTGAATTATAAAGAAGAATTAATGGGTATAATAAATGATGAAGTAGGGGCATATGCCCTGAGGATGGAAAACATCCAACAATTATGCCAATTCCTAAAATAGCAAAACCAAACAAAGCAAGTGAATATGGTAATAAATGTATTGCCGATTGTAAGTATTGGAATTGGTGGTAAAAAACAATAAAAATCTATAGAAAACAACAAAATAATAACGGAACACCAATCGGGATTTGAAAAATCACTCTTTAGTAATACAAACTGTTATGATGATTGAAACTCACAATAAATTGAAGAAATAATAGGAGTCATATTTCTGGACTTGAAACGAGCATTTGAGACAGTAGATAGGGAAATATTATTAGATAAATTATATCAATATAGATGAGAGGAATGGTAACAAAATGGTTAAAGTCATATCTAAATAATAAACATAAAGGATTAAATTTAATAGCAATGCTCTAAATCTATTATAACCAAGTACAGGGTCCCACACGGGATCTGTATTGGGCCCACTGTTGTTCTCATTGTATATAAATGATATAATTCAGATTTGCCAAAGATACACAATAAAAATGTTTGCAGATGACACAATTATATATGTGAAAATTTAGCAGTGCTGAATTGAGACAGAGACTGAATGAAGTATTACATTATTGAAAAGTGGATGAATAATAATGGACTGAAAATGAATGCTACCAAGACGAAATATATGTTAATTAAAAGTGTGCGAAAAAGAACGAGGAAAAACACAATATAAAAGGTTTTAGATGGCACAGAAATGAAGAACGTGGAAAAGATAAAGTATCTAGGTGTTATTATCGATAGTGAACTTAAATTTGATGATCACTGCATTACATCTAAGAAAATAGGGAAAAAATTAGTTTCTTAAACAGAATAGGAAATAGCATATCTGACTATACTAGATGTATAGTCTATATAAATCAATTAACAACGCCACATTTTTGAATATTATTACGACGTTATTTAAATCAGAATGGGAGAAATTTCTTCATCAAACTGGATAATGCAAAATCGAGCTATGAGTAATAATACGAACTAGGTATACTAAGTTGGAAAAATGCTACAAGTAAATGCAATTTATGTCTATAAAACGGAAGTTCTGTCATTTTGTATTTTATTTTTAAAAATTATAAAGGAATTCTGCCCATAGAATTAGAAATAAAAAATAGTATTAGTGGAGGGATCGAACGAGCAATGAACTAAATATTATGAAATTAATTTCAGAAGAACGAAAAGTGCGCAAAAAAAGTTTGTTGAGGCATAAAAATGTATATTGACATTCCAACAGAGTTAAAAAACGATGTGACAGTCTTATAATATTTAAACGAAAAATTAAAAGAATACATTTTACAAAAGATAATAATCTTTATTACAACGGCGTATACATCTGTATTTTTCATTAATATGTTCCTATTATATTGAAACTGAGTAATGTCGAAGGAATTATATTGATATTTATTTTCATTAATAGAGATGTATAATAAACTATATATGAAATATAAATGTAAACTATAAAATGCCAAAAAGCAGCATAGAAGCTAGCAATAAAGATCAATCAATCTATGGAAACTATTGGATTGGCAACTAAGTAGTGGTTGTTTAGAAAATCAAAGCAATTTTTCTAATGAACTAATCGCTTTGTTAATAATGTAATGCCCATTTGATCAATGACCTTTTGCTGCACCAGGCAGCATCATAAATCGTTCATAAAACTTCTGGTTTTATTAGCAAAACTGAATCAGAAATTGCAGTTGACATCATCATCATTATTGAAATTTTTACCACATTCAAGGGTTTGTAAAGATCGAAATAAAAAGTAATCGAATGGTGCAAGGTCAGGACTATATGGTGGATGTGGCAAAACGGCAACCAAGCTCAACCAATTTTTACCAGTGGCTTCAAAGATATTAATGCATGGCCTTACATTGTCATGATGGGGCCATAACACCTTTTCGTTGTCAATTCGGCCCGCTTTTCTTCAATTGCATTGTTTAATTTCACGTTAGTTGTTCAATGTAGACAACAAGATTGATCGTTCGGTTGGGTGGTAAGAGTTCAAAGTAGACAATTCCTTTGTAATCCCACCAAATGATATAAAATATGCGTGTTGTTTGGGCTGGTTCACCAGCTGCTCACGAATCTTTTCCGCTTGATATTGTTGAGCCCGTATCCACAGATACCTTCGACCTCAAAACCCATAAAATTCTTTCTTCTTCTTTTCGATGGAGGGGCCAACCCAGGCCTTTAGGGTTACCTTTTAGTCTCCTTCTCTATCGTATCATAAAAAAAAAAAAAAACAACCCATTTCATCTTGATTATCAGTCGTTTTTAAAAATGGATCCATTTTCATTACGTTTCTTTGTGTAATCGCAGCTCTTAATGCGTTTGCGTTAAATACGTTTCTTTCAGTTCGTGAGGAACCCGTATCGAGTTTTTTGAACATAGCCAAGTTGTTTTAAGTGATTTTCAATACGTGTATGCGATACATGAAGCTTCTCTGCAATCTCGTGTTGTACTGTGACGATCCGAATCGATTATTGCTTTGATTAGGTCGTCATCAACTTCCAACTGGACGACAAACGTTTCATCTTTGAATTGAAAAATCACAAGTGAAATTGTGGAAACCAATTTTGACACTGCCGTTCTTTTAAGGCTTCGTCGCCATAACCTTTTCTTTGTGAGTTTGCGATGCATTTTCCACTTTGCGGAAATAAAAAAGCAAATATGACGAAAATGTTCGCTTTGGTTTTCCATTTTCAGCGACGCCAAACGAAAACTACAACACGATCAAGCACCACTGATTGACAGCTAGTGCCAAGTATCAAATAACAAAATGTGTTTTACATTTGGACGCAAACAATACAAAATTCAACTGAATCCATCTATGAGTACAACCAATCTGCAATTACTTCGTTGCCAACCTTATGCTACTTTTTTTCCTTTGAACAACTAAAAATTGTCACCTTCACATAAAAAAATATACAAAACGGCCATATCAATTTTTTAGTTGTTCAAAACAAAAGTCGTTTCCTGTCTACATTACCAAGCCATGAATATGCCGAGAAGAGAGAGATGAAACGTGAATCACCGAGGAAGCCAAAATAAATTGACGAAACGTCTGGCTTATTTAAAACAAGCTACTGAGTTCCCTACGATTTCTTATAATATTTCGACATTTTTTATTTTGACGAATTCATGAGGATATTGTGCGCATATTGACTGGGATATTATAAATATGAAAACAAGACATCTATGTCTAAATAAGAAGCTGATATTAACTCATTTTTTCAAAAATTGGACTTATGGCTCTTTCAAAGTAAACGGTCGTAATCATAGAAATGCTTAGTCGTAGATTAAAGAGTTTTTAAACTTAGGCACAGGTATCGTCTAAAAGCAGAGGTGTCCCTTATTTTGCGCATTTTAATTATTTTTTGCCTTACGCAAAATCCTTCCTTTTATTCGTTTTATCATGTAAAAAACACTAGGAAATGAAATTTTTTATTATTTGGACTGAATGTTGACCCGTATCGAAACATATCGCTAATTTTTCAAAAAAAGAAATTTTTTCTTTATAAAATATAAATCATTGATCCTGGAAACGTTATTCTTGTCTCAGCTTTGCGGAAATTACTTTTTACTAGAAGAACAAAAAAATTGCCGAGCAATCTCTCGGTGATTTCCAGTTACTTTTAATATTAAAATAATTTTAAAAGAAAATAAAACCGACTTCAAAAATTAAATGCAACAAATGAAATACACTAAAAGGTATAAAATAATTATTATCTTATTTAGTTACAACTAAACGACGAAATATTAACACGAAATTACTTTTTGAAGTCGGTGCCAAACATATACCTTTTATGAATCGCACTCGACGGATCTTACTTAGTACGTTTGGCGGGTACGCTCGCTTATAGGTATAGTTTGTTTGGTACCGACTTCAAAAAAGTAATTTCATGTTAATATTTCGTCGTTTAGTTGTAACTAAATAAGATAATAATTATTTTATACCTTTTAGTGTATTTTATTTGTTGCATTTAATTTTTTGAAGTCGGTTTTATTTTTTTCTTAAAAATTATTTTTATTTTTTCTTTTTTAGTGATGTTATTAATAGTGATCATATCATCAGAATTTGACCAAATTAATATGACACCATCCCTAAGATACCCCCTTTCGAATAAAAAAAGAATCATCGAAATCGGTTCATAAACAAAGAAGTTAGGCCTGAATAAACCTAAAAAAAAAGTTCTAATACCGATAAAAAAAAAATGGGACCAATCGGAAGCTAGACTGAACCTAATGCAAAAAAATTTTCAAAATCGATTCACAATTGGCGGAGATATGAGGTAACATAGGCACAAAAAAAAAATTCCTTCGAATAGAGAACCTCTTCCTTTTTTGAAGTCGGTTACAAAAGATATGCAGCATCGTCCAAGTAAAACTGCTACTTAAAATTACGATCGTAAGTTGTAGAAAAAAAATGTTAAAAATAGTTTCTTTCCATAACAACAATATTAAATTTTAATTTGTTTTCTCTGGCCTGTAAAATTTCCTTGTTATGAGTTAGCAGGTTTACACTCTAAGGCGACGATATGTTTTTGTTTAATTGTTGAAATTCCTGCCTTGTCGATGTGTAAAATAAGAATCTCTCTCGTTTGGTTTCCCTAGCCCCTGTGGTCTCTGTGATTGGTTCTTCTTGTGTGTTGTTTGTGTGTTTGTCTGCCTTAGAAATCGACAGAATACCAGACGCGTTTGCGTGCCTATCTGGAGCAGCATCACGCGTGGGTGGGTCTTGCGGCCTCAAGGCTCATTGCGCCCTGCAGACCTCTCTACGAGGCTTTCGATCAAGCCAGAAACACCCTGTGCAGAAAATTCTTAACACCACACGTACGTGACTCGAATTAATAACAATCCTACAATCATATCATATACTTCATGCAATCAATAAAGGAAATATATTTTTTTACAATTTAATATGTAGATATTTTAATTTAAATGCAATAAGGGCAGCCTTCTCCTAAGGGCCACTTGGAATAATTTTACAATTGTCTAAAATACTAAGAAAACATTAAGACTGTGTACATCTTAATGAGCTGACAATAAAATATCAAAATAAACATCATCCTAATTGTTTTGAAAGTATCGCTTCTTTTTGTTATAAGGGTTGTAAGGCCTCAAGGAAGCTGTTTTTTTACTTTATAATAAAAGAAATGTTTCGATAGGGGCTATTGTGATTATCTAGTTAATTAATGCTATACATATATGATATCCTGTAAAAGAACAAAAATGGAGGGAAGACAAGGTAGTTCTCTTCAAAAGTGGATGAAATAAAAGGTAAACAATTTAACGTTTATATAAAATTTATTCAGTAATTAACAAAGGGGAAGGTTTTATATTTGTGGAGGGGTGTAGATGGATCAAGAAGAGTGCTTAGGAAAGGTACAGGCCATTTGGAGCCTGGTTCCCGTTCCGCGATGCCTTGCGTAAAATTGAATAGGCCGTGTGTGGGCTGTGGGCGCTGCTCAATCAAGATATTGAGCGCCAAAATGCCCTTTTCTGAATCTGTTCAGAAAGAAAAAGGTTAGTTTCTTGCCGCCTGGGTGGGCAAGGGAATATATAGTTGTTGTTTGCCAAGCGATTAGTGCGAACAAAACATACATTTGGCTCAGCGTGGCTTAGTTATGTTATTAATTAACCTTTCAGGCGCATACAAGTCTAGCGAATAACACACATCGTAGTAATTTTATGAGATGTTTACCCTGTGGTAGTTGTATGAATAAGAACGAGTTTGGCGCGGTCACCATGGTCTCGAGAGCAAACAAGGTGGTGGGGAGTGAAGTTGTAAATTCCGACAATAGAGGGTTGGAGTGCGATGGTGAAGATTACTAATTTGAACTAGTGAAAAATTGTAGCAATTTTGAACATCCTAATGAAAAAAAAATGTTTTGTTAAAAAATAACACTATTTCAGAATCCATTAAAAATGGCCCAGTAAATAGAGGGGTTTAAGCTTTATTTTTATTTATTTTTTTTTTGCTTTTCGGCTACTTTCTATGCCATAAGCCATTTACGATACTATTTATTTTATGTTAAATTTGTCCCTACCCCGGGGTCAGATTTTAGCCGGATGCCTCGAGTCGGATTCGAACCCGGGTCCCCACTTGGTTAGCAGGATGACACGCTACCGGCTAGCCTATCCGACCCCCTTCAGATTTTTATAAATTCGGGGAAAATTTTTTTTTTTCTAGTATCGTTTGGTATGGTGTGGGTATGCCAAATCTAAGTTTGCGACCTCGAAAGTGTGGGGGACAACTTTTGGTGGCCGAAAAACATTTCCAGTTTTTACCGTTCTAAGTGAAGTAAAGGACAAAATTTCGCGTCGATAAAAAAAAGAAACACAAAATGGTCCAGATTAAGTTTGATTTTTAATAGGGATCCAAAAACAGCTCCCAAGATCACTTTTGAATATCCCAAAAACTAGCACTTTTTTCGATTTGTTTCCATTTTGACCATGAGTAGCACGATTCCGACAAAGACCACCCTATAAATTTTTAAATTAGATTAAATTTTGTGCTATTAAGCAAAGTATCATTTTAATTGGATAATGGTAACTCTGCCCCAATGGGGCTGAAGTTTTGAAAAACTCGTAATTTTTGGAAAAATTGCAGTTTATCAATCATCAAAAATGAAAACCACTAATGCTGAGAAACTTGATTCCTATCTCATTCTCTGAGATTTTGTTGCCTTGACGTTTTTGATAAAATTCTTAGATTCATAGATATCCAGCAATTTCCATATGACGGAAATGATCCATTTTTCAAAAATATCAGTTTATCCATCATAGAATGAAAACCACTCATCCTAAAAACTTGATTTCTATCTCATTCTCTAAGAAATCTTATTTACTTAAACGTTTACCATGGACTACTTTTTTTATAAAACTCTTAGAATTATGAATGTATACATTTTCCGGACAAGATATGATCCAAAATCTCGAAGCGTCATGGAAAATGCGCAGATATCTATGAAACTGCGATTTTTGCAAATGTTTAACTCTCATTGCGGCATGGGTTACCATTATACAATTAAGATGAAATTTTGTTTTGGTAGTAGTAAATTTAATCTAGTTTAAAAAATGTAAAAAAGTGGACTTTGTCAAAAACGTGCTTCTTCATGGTCAAAATGAGGGAAAAATCGAAAAAAGTGCGAGTTTTTGGGATATAGTATTCAAAAGTGATCCCAGGGGTGGGGGAGTTTTTAAATCCCCATTAAAAATCGAACTACCTTACCAATTTGTCATTTCTTTTTTTTTTTTAATCGACGCGAAATTTTGTATTCTCTTATAATTTGCTAGGAACAGCTATTTACAAAATGCAAACTGTTGTCACGTTATAAACTAAAAACTGGAAAAAGTTGGAAAATTTTGGAAACTGATTTTTTTAAGAAAAATGCTTTAGTGCGGAAAAGTTGCATATTGTAAAACGGGATAAAAAGTTAAAATCGCTTAACATTTTCTCGCATTTAACTTTAAACATGAAAAATTGCAAAAATCACGATATTTTAGTTATATTTTTCTTTATTACGAGTATTAAGGTAAAAACCGTACAAAACTTATTATATACCTACAATATTTTCAAAATATTTTTTTATATTTTAGCTACCCGAAAAAAGGTTGGAAGCACTGCACCTATCTGGAACCTACAATAATTCAGATTGTTAATATTTACTAGAGCTATCTCTTGATGTTTATATGAACTAATTATTCCAATTATAACAATTGGTCATTACGCCTATAAACAAATAATAAAAAAATTAGTTCTAAAATATTTTTTTTTTTACCTATTCTCTATATCATGCTAAATGGTGGAGGATATAATGTGAAGTACTGCCGTAAATAAATTTATTTTTTTATTTTTCTAGCTATGGTTTTGGGCGTCTAGTTTCATTACACTATTACTCTTCGCTTCTCACTCTCGCACTTGGAGTTGCTTTGCGGTTGGCCGAGTTTGGAGAACTAGCCGGTGAGAATATGAACACTTTTAATGCTGAAAATATATCTACTCTTATTAAACGAGCAAAAATTGTATATTTATTTATATATATATTTATTTATATATATATATTTATTTATATACTAGCTTCAAGGCACGCCTTCGGCGGGCCTTTTGCTAGCCAGGGGGCTTCGCCCCTGGACCCCATGTGGCTGTTTTATTGATGTTTTATACACGTGTAAAGAACACTTTCATATATCAACTCTTGTGAATTAATTGTAATAGATTGATGAAGAGGACAAAGTATATCTCTTTATGAATGAATTTAAAAAATTTATTTTTCCAGCAGAAGACAATATTTTATTGTCCCCTTCTGCTACTCAATTGTTCGGCAAAAAAAGAACCTTTCAACAATTTATCAGATTTTAAATGAAAGTCAGACGTCGAGTACCTACATGTAAACTAATTTACTTTCAACCTCATAAAATCAAAGTATTTTCCATAAGATAGCGAAAATGATTCAAATATGAAATCTGGAAAATTCTATTCATATTCTAACGTTAAAAAGTTCCATAAATTTTAAATTAAAGCTAAGCGAAATAAAGCTAAACGAGATTCATATATGACACGGTATGAAGATACTCTTGACGTTCTGAGATTTTAGGGATGAGCCGCATCCACAGCATCCATGCTACCGCCCGCCCCTTTGATATATTGATAATTGGGTCTTAAAAAATATATTCCTCCGCAGCTTCTAAGGGCACAAATATTTGAATAAATCGTTTGCACCAGAACTATTTTTAACCGTCCTTCAAAAAAGGAGGAGGTTGTCTAATCGACTGAATTTTTTTTTTATTTTTTGTGCCTATGTTACCTCATATCTCCGCCAATTGTCAACCGATTTTGACAAAAAAATTTTGCATTGGGTCCAGTCTAGCTTCCGATTGGTCCGATTTTTTTCGTTTTTTTTTCATAGGTATTAGACGCTTTTTTATTAGGTTTGTTTAGACCTAACCCTCTTTGTTTATGAACCGATTTCGATGGTTCTTTTTTTATCCGAAAGGGTGGTGTCTTAGGGATGGTGTCATATTAATTTGGCCAAGTTCTGATGATATGATCACTATTAATAACATCACTAAAAAGAGGAAAATAAAAATAATTTTTTAAGAAAAAAATAAAACTGACTTCAAAAAAATTAAATGCAACAAATAAAAATACACTAAAAGGTATAAAATAATTGATAGAGTTTTTCTTTAGGAGACGGACTGGTATAAATATGCAATTGGATGTTGATGAAAGCAGTCCACGGTGGTTGTAAAAAATAAGACTATAGAGGTTTTTATTATTTTACATTTATTTGTTAAACCGACGTTTCGGAGGTTTATTCTCTCCTTCTTCAGGGTAACAAAAAGTCAATGATTTGAACTACTTTCACTACACACACTATACCACTGGGCCCAATAGAACTATTTTAAAAATCTTTGCTTTTTACTTTTACTAAAATGAATATTTTTGAATTAGACTTTATTATAAGTGTGGAAATAATTGAATATATTATATATAGAGATGTATTTAATAAATAGAATTCATTGAATATATTGCGGCGCGGCAAATTTGAAATATGTATAATTGAATTAACCTGAAAGAAAGACAACAATTAATTTTAAATCCAGAAACATTCAATATATTAATAATTATTCCTTTGCCCCCCCCCCTCCCCCTACTCTTTTAATTAAAATTAAATATTCAATTCTCTTTTCTCCGGGCAATTATCCTTGAAATTGTCTTCCTAAAAAATACTTGCTTGGTGAAAGTTATCACTTCTGTCGCGCGTCCCGAGACGTACATATTTTTTAATTTTATGTTTTTATTTCAGATCCATATACGATTATTTTTTTTATTATTATTTTCCTATTTATTTTTTTATAATGTTTATCAATATGAACAAATGTGGGCAAATTGGTGTACGAGTAAACAAATATACACATAATATGTAGAACATTAGAAAGATAGAAATGCAAAAACTGGGTGCGGGGTGGGGTGGATGTGGGAGGTGCAGAAGGTGGGGCGCAGTTGTGGGGGATCCGGGGGTGGGAGGCGCAGTTGGGGTGGGGTAAGGCGGAGTGGGGGTGCAGTGGTGGGGGCGAGGTGTGTGGTTTGGGGGTGATCAGGGGTTACCGTGCATCGCTCGGTGGCTCCAGGTGCTTGTATTTAAAGTATCGATTATCAAATTATTGATAAACATTTATTTATAATTGATTGTTCTTTTATTCGTCAGCCATCCGATATACTGTTTGATTGCGGTTGCGGTGATTGATTTCTCTGAAAAATTTCCATCAGAAAATAATACCTACCTATTGATTTAAAATAATTATCTATTATTAAGTAATTATTCAATTATTTACAAGCAATTACTTCAATTTATTAGAATCACCCATTAGTATTTTAATTTGATAACTGATAATGAAAACAATTACAAATTCACATTAGATATTTAATTAAAGTAAGGCGATATTTAAAAATTGTTTCGAGTTATTTCAATACATATGAACAATATATAGAAGTAAATAAGTTATAGACCCAAAATTATAGTAGCTTCTAAATCTGTAAAAATTTTGAGGGACAGAGGTTCATATGGTTCGAAATAAATAAGTCGTCTATCTCAATTCCAATCTGTACTACGGCGATAGTAAGTTTCCTATCTGTAGGAAATTAATTGTTTAATTAAGCATTTAATTTAAAAGTGAATTATATTGAATTCTGTTTAAGATCATATGTTTGACAGATGTCCGCCTGGGCCTTGTACCCTTGTGAAGGCGGCGTTCTTTCTTCTGAACGGCTGGTGTCGCCTCAGGCTGTTAGCATGTATTAAATATTTTTATTACTTTGTCTGGCCTTAGTATAATTAATTTGATTGGCGAAAAACCCATCAAAAACAATTTTGTCGAAGATAGAGACCATGTAGATCGAATTGTCACCCCAAAAACCCCTAACCCGTGAATTTCATCAAAATCGTTAGAGCCGTTTTCAAAATAGAACTAAGATACAAATATACAATTTATTGCTCGTTTAATAAGAGTAGATAATAGGTATTTTGTATTTAGAATTTTAATTTCAGTGAAGGGTCTGTTAAAGTGTTGTTCGAACCTTTTTCTGTATTATGTTATACCTATCCTAGTGATTCTTATAATGGAATTGTGTGTTGCAGGTCTCTTACGGAACAGCCCAGTGAGCATAGCACCTGGCTTGAGCCAGGGTAAGTTGAATTCTTCATAATCTTGCAATCAACCATTATTCTTAATACTTTATTCGGCCATTTAATCTGAATTATTTTTTAAAACAATTTAATGTTCATAATTCCGAAAATTGCAGGAATCGCATTATTTGTTAATTAGTGTTCAATTTTCACCTGGATTCAATTGTAAACCCAGGGCACGTAGCCAGGAATTTTGTGCGAGAGAAGATCCTAGCTTATTTATTAATTCATTAGGGGCCGTCCATAAATTACGTCACACAGTAAGGGGGGAGTGGGCATGTCAGATTTTTAACAAAATGTGACCCCCGGGGTACCCGAGGATCTTAAAAATTGTGATGCCACAAAAGTCAAATTAAAAAATTTTAAAATTTAGAATTCAGGTTATTATTATACCAACCTGAAAATGTTGGTAAAATAATTCTAGACAAAAAATTGTAAGCAATTTTTAGAAAAAATAAATAAATTTTCTACAATTATTAAATTGTAGGGTATAAAAGTGATAGTGTGACGTCACGATATAGAGGGGCTCAATGAAAATGTGACAGAATGTAACACAGGTGGAGTGTGACGTAATTTATGGAGTGGCCCCTGATTAATAAATTTATAATGAAAAAATCACGAGAATCTCCTCTAGTGAATCAGAAATTTTAAAGATTATTTATTACATGTCAGAAGAGTTGACGACATGATTTTTTTGGTCAATACTTGAGACACTCTTCTAACAAACATTCATAATATCACTGCCATGCATCTTATTTCACAAATTAGACTCGTGTGTTAGAATGCAATGCCTTAAAAGACTTGAATTTTAATATAATAATTAATAATTTATTTTAATCAGTACACCCAAACTGGCTACGTGTCTTAGTACCAATTCTTTTCTATTTTATACAGGGAGTCCCGTATCACTATATTTCCTATTATTATATATATCGGGAAAAAATATTTTTCTCTAAAAGTATAGTACTTAAGGTTTTATTTTGAATTATGGTCATTAGTAAGGTTTATTCAGGATTCTTCTTCTTCTTAAGAGTGCCGATATGTTGGCTATCATCATGGCAATCCTCACTTTATCAACAGCAATACGGAAGAGTTGTTGGGAGGTCTTGTTGAACCAGGTCCTGAGGTTCTTCAACCACGATATCCTTCTTCTTCCGGGACCTCTTTTTCCGAAAATCTTCCCCTGCAGAATAGATTGAAGCAAAGTATACCGGGTTTCGTTCCTCATAATATGACCCAGGTACTGCAATTTTCGGGCCTTGATGTCATCCACCACTTCGAGGTCCTTCTTCATTCTTTGCAGAACTTCGGCATTAGTCATTCGTGCTGTCCAGGGAATTTTAAGGATTCTTCGATACAGCCACATCTCGAACGCGTTTATCCTCTTAATAATGGCCTCGTTCAAGGTCCAAGACTCTACACCATACAAGAGGACAGAGAAAACATAACAACGCAGAAGTCGTGTTTTTAAATCAAGAGAGATATTGTGGCTCTTGAAGAATCTGGTCATCTGATTGAAGGCGGATCTAGCTTTCCCAATGCGAGATTTTATTTCTTGAGTGTCGTTCCAGTCCTCATTCACGATGGTGCCGAGGTAGTTGTAGTGGTCCACTCTCTCAATTGCAGCTTCGTTGACATAAAGTTGACCTCCCGTGATCTTCTGCTTACTAATTATCATGAGCTTGGTTTTGTTGTCATTGATATCCAGGCCATACCGCTTGCTGTGATGAGTTATTTTGTCCATAAGAAATTGTAGGTCTACTAAGTTACTGGCAAAAATAATGGTATCATCCGCATATCTGATGTTGTTCAAATGGTATCCGTTTATTAGAATGCCCTTTTCTACCCCGTCCAAGGCCTCAGTGAAGATTCGTTCGGAGTACAAGTTAAAGATCAAGGGCGACAACACACAGCCCTGTCGTACCCCACGCATTATTTTGACGTAATCTGTGTGCCCTTCTCCCACTCTAAGGTTCGCCGATTGATTCCAGTAGAGGTTTCCAATTATTCTCAGGTCTTTGTCATCTATGCTTACCTCCCTTAATATTTGGATTATGTAACAAAAATTAGAATCATAAAATATTGTAATTTGTAGCTACAACATCTCATTATTTAGAGCAGGCTAGAGATTTTCACCATTTTCAAAAAAATCCCTAAACTCGAAAACTATGAGAATTTCATTTATAAAATTTTTTTAGTTTCTGGACCGTTATAAACTGGCCTATCTCCTGTTCACGGTTTATCGTTGTGATACGGGACACCCTGTATATTTATAAATTAATATTTAAAATATTGATACGGTATTTTTTTTAATTTCTTAAAGCCGTAGTATTTGTTTGATTTCACTTTTCTCTTTTATATGCTTCGGAGGTTAATAATGTTAAAAGGTATCGTATAAGATATCAAGATTTTGAAAAGAATTCTATTTCCAATTTTCGTTTATATTTTTGTTAGGAATATATATAATGAATAGTAGAATATTAGAAAATAGAAATATCAGATGTTTAATATTTTCATTACATAATTGAATCAGAAATTGTGAAGCTAGAGAGGTCAAATCTATTTAATTATTTGCTTAGGGATTCCCTCATTTTGATCCTAGAACGAACTTTCTATGACTTTTCGTCCTTGAGTTCGAAATCCAGAAAAGATGTACACAGAAAGAAAAAAATTTATTAAGGGAAATTTTATAATTTCATCTTATTAATATGTATACTTTTACTGTTGAATCGAATAGTAAAAATAATCATGCAAAAAATATCTACTCTTATTAAACCAGCAAAAATTGTTTGTATATTATATTTATTTGTATATAAATATATTTGTATCTTAGTTCTATTTTGAAAACGGCTCTACCGATTTTGATTAAACAAATTCTATTAACAAGTTTAGAGGATGAGAAAACAATCCGGCTAGGTCTGGACCTCGACAAATTTAATCTTAATTGATCTTTTCTTAATTAAAGTAATTATTGACAGATGAAAATCTCAATAAAAAAGTTTGTTTACATTTTTTTCAATTAGCTTTTATTTTTAATTGGTTTTTTAATTTTAAAACCCACTAATAGGTTATAGCAAATATTAATATATATATATATATATATATATAGGATTGGATGAGGATTGGGGACGAGATTGGAACCAATCGACTTGATTGGGGAATAATGGAATTGAAATAATTATCGGAAAAGAGGTTTTTTATCTAATTAGATTTTTCCTCTTATTAAAAACAAGGACTAAAGATGAATAAGGACACTCGATAGTGGAGAAGTAATCTCCGGAATCGAAGCAAAAAATACAATGTATACATTAATTAATGTAAAATAATTAGTTTAAATTTATATATATATATATATATATATATATATATATATATATATATATATATATATATTAAAATTAGGAGAGGGGACGAGATTCGAAGAATAGGAATAATGGAATTGAAATAATTATCGGAAAAGAGGTTTTTTTTATTTAATTAGTTTTTTCCTCTTATTAAAAACAAGGACTAAAAGATGATCAAGGGCATTCGATGGTGGAGAAGTAATCTCCAGAGTCGAAGCTCAAAAACAATGTATGCTTAAATTCATGTAAAATAATTGGTTTAATAAAATTTATTATTAAAATTAGGAGAGGGATTGGAAAAGAGAGGGAGAATCATGAAATTGGAATAATTATCGGAAAAGAGGTTTTTTTATTTAATTAGTTTTTTTCCTCTTATTAAAAACAATGACTAAAAATATGATCAAGGACGAGTCGAGGGTTGAAATTTGATACAGTACAATGTAAAAATAAATAGATTTGTACTGAGTTTTATTAGATAAGATTATTCAAGTAATTGGCAATTTATACTCACATGAAATGTTTTCAGATATAAATCAAAAAATTTTGCATTGCAATGCAAAATAAAATAATAGTCTCGTTATAAATAAATTAAAAAGTTTATTTTTCCACCAGAAGACACTTTCTTTTATTGTCTCCTTAAATTTTTTCAAATTTATTATAGCATTCGATCTTTACTTTACCATACAGGGTATGGTCAAGTATTGTAATCGTGCATGAAAAAGTGGTTTATTTCCTTCTTTTTTTTCAAAATATCTAAAAAACGGCTGAAACTATTTTGATTAAAGAAAAATTGAGCGAAACCATGGCATTTTGCTCTACAAAAAAGCCCTAATAAGTGAACATCGAAAAAATTATATTTTTCGAGATAATAATTGTTTTGTCAAGATGTCTGTTAGTCTGGTTGTTAGTCGTAATACCAAATTTTGTGGACGAGCTAGCTCAAAAACTAGTGTGAATATCGAAACCAGATTTCAACGTAGTTTTGGTCCATTGAGATTAGATTTTGGTGCATATCGACCCAGTTAAAAATTAAAAATCTAGGCCATTTGACCAAACTCGACCAAATTTTGAATACATAGTCAGTGGGACCCCAGAAGTCTAAAAATGCAAAACTAACCGCCCAAAATGGGGGGGGTTGGGGGAAAAAATTAAAATCTAGTCCCTTGTACCAAACTCAACCAAATTTTGTATACATAATCAGTGGACCACAGAAGACTAAAAATGCAAAAACTAACCGCTCAAAATGGAGGGGGGGTTCGGGGAAAAAATTAAAATCTAGTACCAAACTCAACCAAATTTTGTATACATAATCAGTGGGACCACAGAAGATTAAAAAGAAGGCAAAAACTAACCGCCCAAAATGGGGGGGGGGGGGGGTTCGGGAAAAAATTAAAATCTAGGCCCTTGTACCAAACTCAACCAAATTTTGTATACATAATCAGTGGGTCCCAGAAGTCTAAAAAGCAAAATCTAACCCCCCTCCCCTACATGATTATAAATAATTTTATTAAATATTAAATATAAGTGAGGGGCAAGGTTGTATGGTAAAGTCAAGTGGATGGCCACATCAGAACACGTCAGCTTATTTTCAAGTGATATTATAAAGACAAAGCGGATAGTCCTAAATTAGGAAATTTTGAAAATTATTTTCATATTCTTTTAAATTTTCGATATTTTGAAGTCGATTAGTTGTAGGTATTTACTGAAAGAGTTTCTTAGAATAATGAATTTCCTTACGTCATATTCATTTCTTCAAAATCGTCTTTATTATCATCTAATAATTTTAGGGATGCGCAACATCCACAGCACGCCTCTGATTTAAACAGTGTGCGGCGCCCTGGAACTTGATTGAACTCGTGTCCCCGCAGCTTAGAAAGCTTAAGTGCTTGGCTTACGTTAAAATTTCAGCAAAGCCACCAAAGATATGATCTGTCGGAGAACTGATATCTACACACACACATACACCCACGATTGTATTTATTTTCAAGGGATAATAAAAAACTCATTTTTGATAGCTAACAAAATCACAATGCGTATCGGAATAAAGGCACAGTAAAAGTCTGAAGGGCTATTATTATACTACTAAATCATAATGTTTATAATGATAAATAATGTTATAAACATTCTAGTATGCTATCGAAAGTTTGGGAAACGGCTTCTTATTTATTGATTTTCCATACTCTAAAACAGTGATTCCCAACCGAGTGGTTCGCGAACCCCTGGGGGTTCGCAGTGTTTGCAGAGGGGTTCGCGAAAATAATATTGTAATGGCGGATTTTTTAAAACGCCATTAAAATCAAAAGCAAAAAAACAAACAAAACAAAAACACAAAAATTAAAGAAGACACCCACTGTAAAACAGATTGTTCGCTGATCATCATCATTGAGTATACAGTCCTAAGACTGGTTTGATGCAACAATCCGTCTCCACTCGACTACTCGAAGAGAATCGTCATGTTGCATATTCTCGGGATTTGTAATGTGGTGGTTTCCCGTTGCCTTCCACATGTTGAAGAGAAGAAAAATGAAAAAGGAAATCAACTCCTAGCCCTCGAAAACCTAATAGCGTCGGAGTCGGTAAAAAAAAACAAGAGTTGGCCAAGGGAGGCCGTATAGGAGAGAGAAAAAGAGAAGCCTGACACAAGTAAGTGGAAGCAATGTCAGACTTAGCTCGGATAACCCCGTGGTCGCAATCCACGTACTCATCAGAAATGAGTTCCTGAGGTAGTATTATAGTAGATCTTTAAAAAAAAATTATTCATTTATTTCAATTAACGAAATATTCTCTATTGCTACAGTAATTCGTGTATGAGCAAAATTTCAAGATAAGCTGACGTGTTCTGATGTGGCCATCCACTTGACTTTACCATACAACCTAGCCCCTCACCTACATTAATATTTAATAAAATTATTTATAATCATGTAGGGGAGGGGGGTTAGTTTTTGCATTTTTAGTCTCGTGGGGGCCCACTGATTATGTATACAAAATTTGGTTGAGTTTGATACAAGAGCCTATATTTTCAATTTTGACCCTACACCCCCCCCATTTTGGGCGATCAGTTTTTGCATTTTTAGATTACTGTGGGCCCACTGACTCTGTATACAAAATTTGGTTGAGCCTGGTACAAGAGCCTAGATTTTCATCTTTTGACCATACACCTCGCAATTTTGGGCTGTTAGTTTTTGCATTTTTAGACTTCTGTGGTCCCATTGATTATGTATACAAAATTTGGTTGAGTGCTCAAATGGCCTAGATTTTTAACTTTTTACCCCCCCCCCCTAATCAGCTCTTAATCTCAATGGACCAAAACTACGTGTGAAATTTGGTTTCGATATTTACACTAGTTTTTGAGCTAGCTCGTCCACAAAATTTGGTAACGCACAGACTAACAGACATTTTGACGAAACAATTATTATCTCGAAAAATATAATTTTTTCGACGTTCACTTATTAGAGCTTTTTTGTAGAGCGAAATGCCATGGTTTCGCTCAATTTTTAAATCAAAATAGTTTCAGCCGTTTTTGAGATATTTCGAAAAAAAGAAGGAAAAAACCACTTTTTTGATGCACGATTACAATACTTGACCATACCCTATATGGTAAAGTAAAAAATAGCTTGATTGATTGGGTCAAAATTTGATTATAAAGGATTACAAAGTAGAGATAATTAAATTCATGAAATTATTTAAATTAAGTAATATATACGCTGCCTGTTAGAAATCTATAATAAATTTCAATATTTTCATTTCTTTTTTCCTTATTTGTTTTTCAAAATTACTTCATCAATATCAAATTTTATCAACAATTTTATACATTATAATTTATTCCTCTTATTCAAGTAATCAAATACTATTCTCTTTTTATTACCAACATTTATTTATATTTAAAACATTTTATCAATGTGATTAGTATCATGTTCTGCTTTATATTTAAAATCATTGGAGCAGTTTCCCCTTCTAAGTAATATTTTTTTACAATACAATTGGAAATAAATATCAAATTAAGGCAGTTTACTACAGATTTTAGAATTAGATACTTGGAGAATAGTGTTGTATTAACCGACGTTCATACATAGGCTTAGCACTTGTAAAGCTTGAGTTTTTTTTTCTTTATAATGATATTGATACAAGAAGAAGTTGCACCAAGAAGGTACAACCTCTGAAGTCCGTGGTGGACCCTTGTAACGTGAAGATAAGGGGAGATTTAGGGATTGGGTAGAGGTCGAAGGTATCTGTGGATGCTGGTCTTGAAAGTTTGAAGGTTATAAGTAGCTGGAAAGACGGTCGGGGGAAGAGAATTCCAGTCTCTAGATGTCATAGGGATAAATGAATTGTCGAATGCGTTTGTTCGATTAGTATCTAGTTTAAGCGCGTAGGGGTGTTGAATTTTAGAAAATCGTGTATTTCGGGAAAATGAGGCCTTTGGTGGGATTATCGATTTTATTTCGTCAGAAAAAAAGCCATGGTAATATCTATAAAAAAGGGATAGGGCGCAGACAGATCTACGATGGGCTAGGGAGTCGAGAGTGTCAGTTAATGTAGGATCGCCTATCAGTCTGATAGCTCGCCTCTGAATTGCATCTAAGGTATTAAGAGAATACTTGGAGGCTCCTCTCCACAAATGCGAGCAATATTCAAGACAGGGGCGAATTTGAGCCTTGTATAATATAAGGAGTTGAGTGGGGGTGAAAAATCGTTTGGTTCGGAAAAGAAAGCCAAGCTTACATGCTGCAGCTTTTGCTACTGAGATAATATGGTCATTCCAAGAGAGGTCAGAACCTAAGGTGACACCTAACATTGATATTTTATTACTGAATTCCAATGAGCTCGAATCAAAGGAAATGTCCGGAAGGTTCCTATCTGCGCGCCTAGAAATTAGGCAGCACTGTGTTTTGCCAGCATTAAAGTTTACCAAATTGTGAGATCCCCATTTTTTAAGCATGCTTAAATCTGAATTTATTGAGGAGGCTATGTTTGCGCGATTGTCTAGTAAGGATTGAGCGTTGTGGAGGGTGCTATCGTCAGCGTAACAATGTATTGGATTGGAGGGCAGATTTAATAGGTCATGATAGTGATACTGTGGCTGTCAAGTTCTCGTGTAAATGATTTAATAATTATTAATTTAATTATTATTATAGCTTATTTTTATTATGGATCGATGGTTAAAAACGGGTCGTTTAGAAACGAGACATGGTAATCGAGATGATATTACTGAAAGCTGTAGTGAGTTACCGTTTCACCAGACGGAAAACAAAGGAAATTATTATAGAAAAGGGAAAAAGCGAAAATATGACAGCGACTATCTACAATTGGGTTTTCATTTTACTGGGGATGAGTCGGAACCTAAACCACTTTGTATTATATGTAACCAAGTTCTTGCCAACAGCAGTTTAAAAGTTAAAACCATCACTTCTTCGTAGACATATTGAAACAAAACATCCGAGACACAAAGTCATTAACGACTACATAGGGGGTTCGTCAAATTTTTTCGGACCTTTCTTTTGGTTCGCGAGAAAAAAAGGTTGGGAAACACTGCTCTAAAAGAAACGAGAGATAACGAGCGAATAGTTACGTTTATAACTATAGGTGGTCCGATGCCTGTACAGCTTTACCATTTCCATTTCCACTGCCCCTTCTTCTTCTTCGAGTGCCATACCCGAAACGGGTGTCGGCGCCTCTCCACATATACCTGTGCTGAGTGTGTTTAGTTGTTTTACACAGATATACGGGACCTAGTTTTTAATGCCGGTTGCGAACGGCTAATTTGGAGAGGTGACTAGGCAATTATACTCTTGGTAGGTTGCCATTACTTTCCAAGAGGAGGCGACTGCAAATATCTATCTGCCGAGCTCTTAATCTCAATGGACCAAAACTATGTGTGAAATTTGGTTTCGATATTCACACTAGTTTTTGAGCTAGCTCGTCCACAAATTTGGTAACGCACAGACTAACTAACAGACATTTTGACAAAACAATTATTATCTCGGAAAATATAATTTTTTCGATGTTCACTTAATAGAGCTTTTTTGTAGAGCGAAATGCCATGGTTTTGCTCAATTTTTTTAATCAAAATAGTTATCAGCAGTTTTTTTAGATATTTTGAAAAAAAGAAGAAAAAAAAACACTTTTTCATGCACGATTACAATACTTGACCATACCCTGTATGGTAAAGTAAAAAGTCACACATAAAAACTTGTCCTTATTTTCCTAATATAAACTTTCAAATTAATCCAAATTATGGACAGAAATGATAATAATAATTTATTTTTATTGATATCATGATATATTTGAAATTTCTTTTAATTTTTAAATTTGACTTTTGTGACATCACAATTCTTAAGTTCCCCGAGCCCTTCTGTCACATTTTGTCACAAACCACTGCCCCTATCCCCTTACTGTGTGACGTAATTTAAGGACGGCCCCTTTTGTCAAATGTTTTTACTTTCTTATTGGTTTTTATTGATTTAAATTTTCTCTTTCTACTAAAATTCCCTCTCTGGGCAATTGAAGTCTTCTTGCCCGCCCTCTGATAGGGCCTTATTGCACGAAAGTAACAAAGTTAAATGATCTCAAATATAAAAATCATTTCATGCTAATTTTAAAAATATTAGAATGAGGATAATAAAACGGTGATTTATATATAATATATTTTATTATTATTTTTTTAGTTGTTGGTCTTCATCCGGAAGGTTCGGCTCCACATGGAGATAAATGAATGAATGATCAGCGATAAACAATTTCCACGCCATTTGCCTCAATGGACATAAAATATAACAAAACAAACAATGTTAATTAATTTACATATTATTTTTTTAATTTATTACATTTTTTTAAATATAATATGATTTTTTATTATATTTATTTTTCAATCTGTTAACGTTTATATTTATTAAAAAATAACTACCATTTAAATAAAACCAAAGAAATTTATACTTTTAACCGGATAAATAAATAAATATTTGTTTTAATAAACAAGGAGAAATAATTTTTACAAACTCAAAAAGATCAGAAAATAAATAATATAATATAATATCTTTAATTTTCCGAATAAATATTTTATTCTTTTTTTTTATTAATTTCAGCTTTAAATCTCAAAGGACAAACAAGAATTTAATATAAATAAATAAATAAATTACTTTTAGAGTAAAATATTAGAGGCATAATCAAATATTTACTATTCAAAGTAGGTATAAATAAATCAAAAGGAAATAATAATAATAAACATTTCGTATATATTAGACACAGGGTGTTATAAAAATATGGGCCGCCACTTCAGGGGTGAATTCGATAAATCATAAACGCGTATCTTAAGTTTCAACAGCAGCATGAATGTATCACGAAAACAGCTCATTTGTGGACATATACATAATATATATCATCTTTTTGGAGAAGACCAAATTAAGAGGAATTTGTTTCCTAAAGTGGGGTCAATTTGGATATTTTGGGGAGCAGTAAAATCGTCGAAGGGTGGATCTATGTATGGGCTAATAGGGCTTGACCCAGGATCCCGAGGTATCAAAGGGCCCATAAAGTAAAGTAAATGATTTTTAAACGGTACATATTTTTTCTAAATTATTTTATGATACTACTAGACGCGAGAACCGCCTTCGTTGGGCCTCTTGTTACCCAAGGGGCTTCGCCTCCTGGACCCTTCTTCACTTGAACACTCCCTCTCCGCCATCTACAAGCACTCTCCATCCCACCACCCTCTCCCCAACCCCGAAACTTCTCACCCGCCTCTGATCACCCTACAACCCAGTAAACCTACCCCCTGGACTCCCCACCCATGGACCCCGACTTTTCCCCTGGATCCCAACTCTCACCCCCGGACCCCCTCCCAACCCCTCATAGGTGTATATATATAGGTACAGACATAGCCACAAATCCCCCTTAGTAGCCTCCTACACCTTCACCCCCTGACCCCCACCCTTGGACCCCCCCTTGGTGGACGGACATACAAACATAGAAACATAGGTACATACAGAGAGGGACAAATGCCCTTTAGTATCCCCCTGAACCCCTCACGGCCTGGACCCCACCTCAGAGCCCCTGGCGGGGGGGACATAGATAGTTACAAACAAACAGACACAGGCACAAATTCCCTTTAGTAGTATGTGATTTATTTTGCAATATTCACATTCCTAAATTATTAACCTATGAATAAAATTTGTGCTGCCAATAAAAAAAGAAAATTAATTAAGCTTTAAAACTATGTAATGTTTATGTACATTTTATGTTATTATTTTAAAAGAGTAAAAAAAAATTATGTTCATGTTTTTTTATTTTACTGTATCCTTAATTTTTCAAAAATGGGGGTTTTAGCCCAGTAAATAGAGGATTCAAAAAGTGGTTGAGCTTACATTAATTACGGGAAAAGATTTTTTCTAGGATCGTTTAGTATGTTGTGGGTATGCCAAATCTAAGTATGCGACCTCAAAAGTGTGGGTGACAACTTTTGGTAGGCAAAAAACATCGAGTCAACAAAATTTTCTAGAGAATGAGACAAAAATCAAGTTTCTAGGATGAGTAGTTTTCATTTTATGAAGGAAAAACTGCGATTTTTGAAACAATCGATCATTTCCTAGTATAGAAAATGTAGGATTTATCTAAGAATTTAATCGAAAAAGTGGTCCAAATAAACCTTCAAGTCACTAAAATTTTCTAGACCAGTGGTTCCCAACCTGGGGGCGATTTGGGTTATCAGGGGGGGCAATAAATAAGTGGGGGCGATGAGTTGTGTTGATCTCCAATGCTTTGGGGGGGGCGGTCGCCTCATCGTCCCCCCCCCTGCATCCGCCAATGGATAGCCGTCGGTCAAACCGACGTTGTAGGAAAAAACATTTCTTCTTTCTCTAATTTAAACTTTGTTATGTTTTTTGTTTCATTGAATTTCCTCCTAGAGCGCAGCACCAGTACTCCGACCCATTGACTTTATTTTGTTCTATTCCCATTTTATATAACTTTTTTTTTCCCCACTATCCACATTAAAAGGTATACAATAAAATAATCCTTTTTAAGTAATTTTCTATAATTAATTAAAAAGCCTGAATTCCATTTGACAACATCCCCATAAATCAATGGTTTCTTCCGCGAATCGATATCATTGGCATTTCTTATGGGTTTTGTTGATATGTTTGTATTTATTCCTCTTATTTGATATATAATAGAATAGATAAGATAAGCCATAATATTATGAATAAGTGGGCTTAAGAATAAGAAGCTAGCGGCTCGTCTAAGGCATTAGACGAGAGAAGAGAGAGAGCTCTCTCAGGTAATGGTTCCCGAAGAGGAGGATCTGCCCGGGACATGCGTCCGATCCTCTGCACCTGCACAAGGACAAGGTCATCAGGAAGATTGTCTACAACCCTCGAGAACTCCTCGTCCTCGTCCTCAGTTGGCCAGGTATAATAGCTAAGTCCTAACTGACTAAGCAAGCAAACCCTCACATGTCAAACTTGACATCTTATCAATTATTTATTAACCCGAACCGATTACAATCAATGACAAGTCAGTTTTCAATTCTGAATCATCTATCTACTCTTATTAAACGGGCAAAAATTGTATATTTATTTGTTTATATATTTGTATCTTGGTTCTATTTTGAAAACGACACTACCGATTTTGATGAAATTCACGGGTTAGGGGGTTTTCGGGGTGACAATTCGATCTGTCACGGTCTCACCTTCGACAAAATTGTTTTTGATGGGTTTTTTTTGTAATCAAATTAATTATTCTCAGGTAGACAAATCCCATTCTTAGGGTTTTAAAAAAGGTTTCCCTTTTCCTTTTGTACCCGGGCAGACAATGGGTTGCCTTAATTTATTGTTCTAAAAGGCCTTGAAGAAGCATTGTGATTGTGGATTTTAACATATTTTGTTCTCCCTAAACGTTAGAAATATTAATAAACGTTTTATAATTGTTTTTATAAAGAACTTTATTTATTTAATAGAATAAAAAATAATCAAGAATTTATTTAAAAATATATTTCGCATAAGCAGGTCTCAATTTTCTGAAAAAACAACACATTTTGATAGGTTTTATTTATTAACAATTGGATGAATAAAAATGAATCATATGGTTGAATCAAAACAAGTGCAGGAGGTGGGGGATCCGGGGGTAGGGCGAGGTTTTAGGGGTGGGGGTACAGTGGGCGAATACTATATATATTTGTATTTTTTTACTTTATCCAATGCAAAGCATGGGTAAAGTATTGGAATCGCTCTCGGGGCAAGCGTGGCTTCAAAGGGTCCTCTGGTAAAGACTACGGAACCCATGGATTCAATTAAAGTCACAAATTGTAGTATTCAATAAGGTTGAATTTTAGCAAGTGACGGTTTTGCCAAAAATTACATGGGGTCTCGTCGAGAGGCCAAAAAGTGCGATTTTTTCATTTAGTGCGTGCGGATGGATGGATGGATGTATGGATGTTATCGTTTTTTTGGCCCACGATTTTTTCCACACCGTTGCACCGATTGAAATGAAATTGAAAACCTAGCATTCTTTTAACAAAATGAAGCGCTGGTTATTTTTTGGTACATATCGGCCCACAAAAATTAGTACTTTATTTCAGTACTTTTTTAGTTTTTTCTAAATATCTTGAAAATGACTTAACCAATTTTGATGAAATTTAATATCCTAATTAACTACCTTGGGGACCACAAAAAAGGTTAAATAAAGTTTTTAGTAAAATTATATTTTAAAGTACTTTACTCTAGAGTAAGATAGTACTTTTTAAAATTTTTAAATTCTTTAAAATTTATTCATTTGAACGTTTTAATATAGCTCATTTAGCCTTGCTTAAATAAGAATGGATAGGCTTCTCTCTGTGAAATGCTAAAAATTTTGGAGGAAATTTTTTTAAGTAACCATAGCAACTGCGTTGTTTTCTTATCCCTTACCTTTGCTGAAGAGATAGAGGAATCGACTTTATTTTAGTTGAATTGATTTTATAGAGTAGCTAAGAAGTCAGTTTAATACACTTCTAAGATTTTTCGCTACTCCATGGAGTCAATTTAATTTGTAATTAAAAAAAACTTACGATGAAGGCAAAGCTTTTAAAACCTTTGTCTCAAATTAATAAAATATTTAAATAGATATATAGGGTGTACTTATTTGTATCAAGCTGATGACCTACTCTTTGATTTATTCATGGTAAATTTTAAAACTATTTGAGACAACTGGATTAAAACGAAATTACCTGTTTTCTATTTTTTAGACTCTTTTGCTGGCGTAGAATTGATTATCAAGAAAATATCGAAGGATTTTGTTCAAATACCAGCGAAGTTTACTCATCGAAAATGTCCAAACCTAATTTGCTCAAGCGTATAAAGAACAAACTCCAGCCACGATCTAAGTAAGCATTCAAATACAACCTTTACACTATGAGTATTAATATTTATTATAATCATTTAATCGGAGAAAGAAGAACCTTGTGGAAGAGTCTGAAGAAGAGAAGAGGTCAGATGATGGGGCACACACTGAGACATGGGGGACTGCTTAGGGATATCTTGGAGGGGGAGGTGGGAAAGAAAAGGGGAAGGGGAAGACCCAGATTAGAATATTTCAACCAAATAATTGGGGATATGGGATGCCAGACATTTAGAGAGGTTAAACAGCTGGCGGGGGACAGAGTCGAGTGGAGACGGATTGTTGCATCAAACCAGTCTTAGGACTGTATACTCAATGATGATGATGAATCATTTAATTAAATACAAAAATTGTACTGTTAACTTTTATTTGTATTTACTTGTTGGATCTTTTAGTAGAATGGAACAAAATAAGCTTTTGTTGAAAAAAAAAGGTTGGTTGATTTTTAAGATTCTCTACCAGAAAAGGTAAAAATCGGAAGACTTGGTTGTCTGTTTCTGTCTCAAACCAAGCATGTAGCTTCTAAAATAGGGTTGTCATATTTTAGAGAACAAAAAACAGCACACATTTGCTGACGTCTATATCTTACTTGTATTTAGAAGAAGATATAAATAAATCTGTAATTTAACGAATGGTCCTCATATGAATATTATGATCCAGAATGATTTACCACCAACTCAATGCAAAGAAAAAACAATTTATTTGGGTCAAGTAATGTCATTCAAGAATAAAATGGATTTAGAAAGTAATAGAAGAAAAAGTCTAGCATAGAATGGAGATTAAAATATATATTTAAAGACAATGAAATCTCTACAAAATAAAATTAAGATTTATAAAAGTGGTGGTGTTGTTCCTGTACTTATGTATGGAGCCCAGAACTGGACCATTACATCAAAAACATTACTAGTCTAGCATGGAATAAGTTCTGGAGATTAAAATATAGGTATACAGTCGACTCTCGATAATTCGAAATCCAAGGGACTATAAGAAAAATTCGAATTATCGAGACTTCGAATTATCAAGAGCAAAGAAAATAAATTCCAATTATTAAGAGTTTTTATTATATTTTTGAAAATATGTATGAGCTTACATAAATTTTATATATAGCCTCAAGTAAAAAAGTAAAAATAATGGGAACGACAAAATGCAAATTACCTATGTATTATCATTGTGATAAATAATAATATACTTAATTAAAAAAATTATTATTATTAAAAAAATAGTTGAAAAATCAATCGAATTCAACAACCCGGCATACTTATGTTTCATAGATCTTAAAAAGCTTTTGATCGGGTAAAATTAGAAGATATAATAGGTTGTCTCAGAGAAAGAGAGGTTCCAGAAAGATTAATTAGGATAATAAAAGATCTAAACACCAATACAAGAGCAAAAATAAAATCGAATAACCAGATATCGGGATCTATTTCAATAACAAGTGGAGTGAGGCAGGGCGATTCGTTAAGCCCTTTGCTCTTCAATCTCATTATGGATAAAATTTTAGCATATTTGACGACCCATCTTGGATACAAAATGGGAGAAAACTCCATACAGGCTGTGTGCTATGCTGATGACGTGGTTTTGGTGTCGGACAGCGAGCAAAATCTGCAAACTCTCTTATCTCAATTCGATCAAATTGCAGAAAGATTAAATATGGAAATATCCATTGAAAAAACAAAATGTATTGTGATAGCGAAAGAACAGCTTAAGTGTGAAATCAAACTTAAAAATACAACAATAGATCAAGTTGAAAAATTTAACTATTTGGGAGCCGAGATTTCGGCGCACAGAGATCTCAGCCAAGAGGTTAAAACCCAAGTAACAAAAGGAGCTAGGATAGCTGGATGTCTATATGGTTTGGTCTGGAAAAACAAATATATGTCAGCAAAAAGCAAAGTACGAATTTATAAGACCTGCGTACGTCCAGTGTTGACATATGCAGCAGAAACCAGAGCATCAACAATTACCACCCAACAACTACTCCGAACAACAGAGATGAGAATAATAAGGGCTATACACGGGAAAACATTAAGGGATAGAATCCGCAGCAATGATCTAAGGGAACTAAGCGGAATCCAGGATATAGTGGAATGGATCGATGTGAGAAAGAGAGGATGGGGGGAACATGTGGAACGAATGACGGATGACCGCCTTGCAAAAATCGTGAAGGAAAATCGCCCAAGTGGCACACGGAGCAGAGGGCGGCCGAAAAAAAGATGGAAGGATGTCGCAGCAAGAAACTAACGTCTTTATTCTTTTTTCTTATTGGAAGAACAGGCGAAAGCCTATAGAGAAGATGAAGAGGAAGAAGAAGAAGAAAAAAATTAAGAATAGTTTTTTGCTAGGAAAAATTCAGATTATAAGGAGGGGAAGTGGCCTAGTTCGAATTATAGAACGTTCTCTCCCCCTCTTGTTACAAAAAGGATTTCGAGTTATCGACCGTATCTAAATACACAGCATTTTTTCGATTTACCCTAGTTAACAGCTGAAGAGTTGACTGTATATATTTAAAAACAACGAAACCTCTACAAAATAAAATTAAGATCTTCAAAAGTGATGTTGTCCCTGTGCCATTACAGCAACCTGGACCTAGATTCTGAGATTATTATTTATTTAATAATTTCTTAGTTTGATTTCTCCCTCACTACTTGAACTGCTCTTTCGTTCTTTAATATTTTTCTCTCTCATAGATACCATGTTTAAGCAAATTACCTTTTAGGCTTACTCCACGTAAATATGATTTTACTTTTTGAATAATAAGAATAAAATGTGTCAGGGCAGGACCCCCGCACCAGAATTTTAGAGATCCTTAGTTGGGGCATGGACGAAAACAGGTTGGGAAAGGGTGGATTAAAGAGACAGCACTTTTTTTGGTGCACTGGTCGTTTAATATAATAAAATCCTTTAAGACTGATTTTATATTTAATGATTGTTGAGTTCAACTTGAAAATAATAAATGTTTAAAATTATTATATTGTTTTGTTCAATATTTGGTCTATAATATTCGTCAAAACATTCATGTGAATCTATAGTAAATATTCTTCACATTGCTAATAATCAAGGGCGTACCCAGATATGGTCAGAGGAAGGGGGGCTTACTTGAAATTAACTAGTGAAAAGAAAATGGATATGATGAATTTTCTTTCTTATAGTTAATCTATTTGTAATCCACAGTTCCCTCGTGGTCCTGTCTCCTCCCCTCAGCCAAAAAGCTGGATACGCCCTTCTTAATAATTATCCTATTCTATCTCATCATCATCATCGAGTATACAGTCCTAAGACTGGTTTGATGCAACAATCCGTCTCCACTCGACTCTGTCCCCCGCCAGCTGTTTGACCTCTCTAAATGTCTGGCATCCCATATCCCCAATTATTTGGTTGAAATATTCTAATCTGGGTCTTCCCCTTCCCCTTTTCTTTCCCACCTCCCCCTCCAAGATATCCCTAAGCAGTCCCTCATGTCTCAGTGTGTGGCCCATCATCTGACCTCTTCTCTTCTTCAGACTCTTCCACAAGGTTCTTCTTTCTCCGATTCTTCCAAGAACTTCTTCATTTGTAATTTTATCCATCCATTTGATATTCATCATTCTTCTGTAGCACCACATTTCGAAAGCCTCTAATCTCTTTCTCTCCGCTTTTCTAATTGTCCAGGTTTCACACCCGTACATGGCTATGCTCCATACCATTCTATCTATAATATATATATACTTATATCTTAATGTCATTTTTTCAGATCAAAATTGCCTTATGTATGTCGAGATATTCCAAGAGAGACTTGTTTGTCTCCTTTATTGGAAGCCAATCCTTCTACAGAAACAGATGGAAATTCCGATTATGTCCAGCCTGGTCTTAATATTTTTATCGACCAAAAAGTAATCATTTATATTTTTTATACATATATACCTAATGATTCGGGTACTTGAATTTTAAATTTAATTGAAGATTCGTAGGGATGTGGACAAAATAATTTTTTAAAAAAAAAGAACGTTTGCTCGATCCATTTCGACTGCTTCAGTAACTTAGATTTTATTATTTATTAATTAAAGGAATCGTAGGGAGTTGGACAAGACTTTAAATTAAACTAAATACAAGTTTTGATTAAATATGCCATATGTTTCGTTGCTGTTTTGCAACTTCCTCAGTGGCTCATTTATTAAACTTATTTGTCAGGATTTTTAACTAAGAGAAAAAACATTTCAAACAGTATTCTTTTTTCTATCACAATTCATTCAATTCATCAAATAACATAAAATATAAACCTTTTAAACAAAGTAATTGTTTTCTGTCAAAAAACTGTTTAAAAAACGAATCATTTAAATCATTTTTGCCAATTTCTATTTGAGAAGAATCCAATTTGGGTGGATTGTCATTTTTCAATACGATAATTACATTTAAACTAAATCTTAAAATTTAAAGTCTTGTCCAACTCCCTACGATTCCTTTAATTATTAATCATGGACACGAATAATGAAATATCTTAGATTTTATTTTACTTAGAGAAAGTGGTGTAGGTTTTAGGTGAAACATGATATTAATTAATAGAGTAAAGGGTGTGTAGTTTCACAGTGAAACTACACACCCTTTACTCTATTAATTAGATTTTATTAAAATATCATTATTATTAATTAAGGTGACCAACTTTTTTTACAATGAAAATGAGGAATTGATGAAAAAAATATCGTAAAGAATTATTTCAATAAGCAACTCAGCCACCAAATAATCAAATATTTACAAACTTAAAATTAATTATGAATTAGACCATTGGGTGAATTAGGTACTCCCTTCTGAAGCCCATATAAAACATCAATGTCTTTAGAATTTAAGTCATTTTAGTAAATCATATTAGTAAAGGAAAAGTAAAAAGAAAAAAACAATACATCATGAATAAATATTAAGATCTCATCAAGTTCAAAAAAGTTCTTTTTAATGTGTATATGGGTTATCAGATAACTAGGCCTCTTATCAATAGTTATGAAGTATTGCTTAGAAATTTTCTCTAAAATATAAGAATGTGAAGGGGATAAATTATTTTTTAACCGACTTCAAAAAAGGAGGAGGTTCTCTATTCGATTTGAATTTTTTTTTTTTTTTTTTGTGCCTATGTTACCTCATATCTCCGCCAATTGTCAACCGATTTTGAAAATTTTTTTTGCATTGGGTCCAGTCTAGCTTCCGATTGGTCCCATTTTTTCGTATTTTTTCATAGGTATTAGACCTTTTTTATTAGGTTTGTTTAGACCTAACCTCTTTGTTTATGAACCGATTTCGATGGTTCTTTTTTTATCCGAAAGGGGTGTCTTAGGGATGGTGTCATATTAATTTGGTCAAGTTCTGATGATATAATCACTATTAATAACATCACTAAAAAGAGAAAAATAAAAATAATTTTTAAGAAAAAATAAAAACCGACTTCAAAAAATTAAATGCAACAAATAAAATACACTAAAAGGTATAAAATAATTATTATCTTATTTAGTTACAACTAAACTACGAAATATTAACATGAAATTACTTTTTGAAGTTGGTGCCAAACATATACCTTTTATGAATCGCACTCGACGGATCTTACTTAGTACGTTTGGCGAGTACGCTCGCTTATAGGTATAGTTTGTTTTGGTACCGACTTTAAAAAGTAATTTCATATTAATATTTCGTAGTTTAGTTGTAACTAAATAAGATAATAATTATTTTATACCTTTTAGTGTATTTTTATATTTGTTGCATTTAATTTTTTGAAGTCGGTTTTTATTTTTTTCTTAAAAATTATTTTTTGTTAAGTATGTACTTTATTCTAGTATTTTTTATTTTTTTCAAAATTTTTGGAAAACAGCTTTGACATATTGATTGAGGTCCAGAAATTAAAATTGTGGGTATCGAAAAAGTTTGAAAAATACTTCTAATATTTAATGATAATTATCAATTATTTTTTTTCTAGCCTGTTCTCACTAATGAATTGAATCAGTTGGCTCATTATGGCTGGTATTGGGGTCCCATTACTCGAGATGAGGCCGAAGAAAAGCTCAAAGATCAACCTGATGGCTCATTTCTAGTCAGAGACTCATCATCGACATGTCATATTCTTTCGGTAAAATTGCATTTTTTTTTCTTAAATATTCAAATACAAATTTACCTGAAAAATTTTAAATTTATATTTCGTATTATAAAGTTTTCTCGAAAAAGTTTATATTAAAATAAACTTTATGACTCATTGTTTTTTAAAGTATTGTATTTATTTATTAAAATAATCCAATCAAGAACTTAATATTACTATATTGTATTGTAATATGGATTTACAGGTGGATGTCATGTTAATCAAAACAAAATAAATTTAAACGCGACGTTTTTCCTACATTATTTGGGTCTTTTTCAAAATCTTACATGATATTATATTCAAGTGGCTTTATATTATATATTTATTAAAAATAATTTATTTTATTTAGGGATGAATCTAAAATTTTTGTAGAAACTATTTTTATACTTTGGAGTGAAAAATCTTTAGCTTTTTTCTTATATGTTGCATATTGAAGAGAGATTTGTCTTAAGGGTTTGGCTGCGAAGCACTCTGATGTGCAATATAAAAATAATTTCTACTAAAATCTTAGATTCGTCCCTAAATAAAATAAATCAAAGTTCGAGCATTAGCTTGGCCATACACGCTGTACGCTATTTACACGAACCATTTCGACCCAATTTCGGCCCCCCTGCACCTCGGAATCCATTTGAGATTCAGAGCTGAAATTATACACATGTAATTATGTAATCCATCTTGAGGAGAGTACCAAATTTCAATAATATAGCTTAAATAGATTCTGAGATATGGACCTGAGAAAATAGCTAATTTTGGCACTCACTCACTGACAGGTCATCAAAACCTATAGGGTACTTCCAATCATTCCAGCATCATGAAATTTCGCATGCTAGTAAAGTTTGGGACACAAACAAAGGAAAAATTCCAAAAATTCAAACTTTCTATCTTTCAACCCCTTTAAAATGGGGGAGAAGGTCAAAAATGAAAATTCTAGCCCGTTGGGCCAAACTCAACCAAATTTTGTATACATATTATGTGGGCCTGAAGCCTAGAAATGCAAAAACTAACCACCCGAAATGGGGGAGGGGGTCAAAAATAAAAATTCTAGCCCTTTGGACCAACGGGCTGCTTCCTCATAGCTTACAAAAAGAAAGAAATCTCAACCAAAACATTGTGTGAAAAAACAGGCCAAGTTCAAAAAAGTAGTGAAATCTAGTGTATAGCCAAGTTAAATTCGCCAAGAATAATTAAGTTGAGAGATCTCTATTTTCTCAACTTAATTATTCTTGGCGAATTTAACTTGGCTATACACTAGATTTCACTACTTTTTCGAACTTGGCCTGTTTTTTCACAGAATGTTTTGGTTGAGATTTCTTTTAATATAATTGTGGTTAAATTACCTGGGTTGATTTTTGAAAAATTCCATCTTTTTAATAAAAAAGATGCTTAAATCTTTGCATTAAATGTTTGTTTATTTTCTATCTCAATAATAATAATAAATACATTGTTCTTGCCTTGGTAACCTAATTAGAATCAATTAATTAATTAATATTTATAGGTATTAATAACAATTAGAATATTTATGCACTAAAGTTAAAGCGAGAAGCATTTTTCCAAGGGGTAAACTTCGACCTAATATCGTGTACACCTACCCTAGTAGCACAATGTTTCAAACCATATAGCAATTGCATAGCTAATATATAGGCACCAAACTATATAACAATTGTATAGTTACTATATAGGTACTAAACTATATAGCAATTGTATAGTTACTATATAGGCACTAAACTATATGGCAATTGTAAAGTTACTATATAGGTACTAAACTATATAGCAATTGTATAGTTACTATATAGGCACCAAACTATATAGCAATTGTAAAGTTACTATATAGGCACAAAACTATATAGCAGTTGTATAGTTGCTATATAGGCACTAAACTATATAGCAATTGTAAAGTCACTATATAGGCACTAAACTATATAGCAATTGTAAAGTCACTATATAGGCACTAAACTATATAGTAGTTGTATAGTTGCTATATAGGCACTAAACTATATAGCAATTGTAAAGTCACTATATAGGCACTAAACTATATAGCAATTGTAAAGTCACTATATAGGCACTAAACTATATAGCAGTTGTATAGTTACTATATAGGCACTAAACTATATAGCAATTGTGAAGTCACTATATAGGCACTAAACTATATAGCAATTGTAAAGTCACTATATAGGCACTAAACTATATAGCAGTTGTATAGTTGCTATATAGGCACTAAACTACATAGCAGTTGTATAGTTGCTATATAGGCACTAAACTATATAGCAATTGTAAAGTCACTATATAGGCACTAAACTATATAGCAGTTGTATAGTTGCTATATAGGCACTAAACTATATAGCAATTGTAAAGTCACTATATAGGCACTAAACTATATAGCAATTGTAAAGTCACTAAACTATATAGCAGTTGTATAGTTGCTATATAGGCACTAAACTATATAGCGATTGTATAGTTACTATATAGGCACTAAACTATATAGCGGTTGTATAGTTGCTATATAGGCACTAAACTACATAGCAGTTGTATAGTTGCTATATAGGCACATTGTGCTACTAGGGTACTTCCACTTCCACTTTCATTTCCAATTAGAAGACAATAGATGAAGAGGCATTATTTAATGAATTCCAAAATAATTTCACATAATTCCAAAGACTTGTACACTTAATTCCAATCGCGGTTCACCCCTCGCATTTTTCTAAATGACATTTAGAGAATGCGGTGTTGGTTTGTAGTGAAAAAATATTCAATTAAAGTTAATATTTTTCGTTTACTGCGAAACATCACGAATATTATTTAACATTTTTCTCAAGTTTTGAGATAAATTTTAAACTATCAGTTCTTGAATAACAATTTTACCTTTTTATTTTAATGCAGGAGAGACTGCACTATTATTTCACGATATTCGAAATTCAAGTTAAAAATTTTCTTCAGTAAAAATTAATGTTAAAACTCAAATGCTTTTCCCGAAAATCAGAGCATCTGGTCATCATATTTTAAATTATGCGCTCATCAATGTTCGTCCCAATGATTCCCAATAGTTGGGCTAGAGATTATGCACTTGGGTTCGATTACCCAGGATACTGATGCCTTTTTGACTCACTCTCATAAGATCTTTTTTTACGACATTTGTAAATTATTTTTTATACCTAATATAATTTTGTTTTGATAAACCTGAAGTTCATATATTAAATCTTAATTCTACCCCAGTCGGTATAATGGAATTGTACTTATATATTATTTTTTTTTCAGTTGAGCTTCCGGTGTCTTGGTAAAACGTTTCATACTCGTATCGAGCATAGTCAAGGTCAATTTTCATTTTATTCTAATTCAAGTAGAGAGGGATTTAAAACAATTATCGAATTAGTTCAGAACACAATGCTCTCCTCTCAATCGAATGTGTTTTGCTATTCGAAATCTCAAACGCCCGGATCTGCGGCCTTTCCTGTTCGACTGTCCAGGCCTGTATCTCGTTTCAATCAGGTGCGCTCATTACAATATCTCTGTCGATTTGTGATTCGACAAAAGATACGTGTTGATAATATACACAAATTGCCTGTTCCCAAACCAATAAAAGGATACATCGAAGAAGGACATTACTAAAAAATAATTGATATTCCTTATTGGTAACTTATGACGTTCTAAATTTCTTGTTTTTTCATATTATACATACTACTAACGGGCATTTGTGCCTGTGTCTGTTTATTTATATCTATCTATATACTAGTATGTCCGCCCCCATAGGAATTATTAGACTCCTAAACTGTTTACTCTACGGCAAATTTTATTAGAAGTAAAGTTGTAGAGGATGTAATTTTTGACAGTTTCGTTAAAAAATTTGATAAAAGCAAAGATCAGATGCCCTCTGAAAAAACATCATGGCTGTCATGAGTAAAATCGAAGCTCAGATGCACCCCCCCCCCCCCCATCAAAAAACAACATCTTTAATCTAGGCACGATCTAATTTTCGAATATTTTGTTTTTTGTTTTGTTTTTGTTTTTTTCATCATAGGCTCCACGAGAAGCGCTTGATGAAAGTCATGATTTAAAAAATAAAACAATAAATAAACAAATAAATAGAATAAAATATATAAATAAACAAAACAAATAAATATAATATAATATATAAATAAACAAAATAAATAAATAGAATAAAATATATAAATAAACCAAACAAATATACAAAGTAATCCTGCCGAGAAAATGTCAGAAATGTGAAAGTCGTTGCCGGTTCGGTTAAGATATATTCATTTCGGCTCGGTTCTTCGGTTTGTATACCTTCATTTCGGGCGGGCATTTAGAGGGTTAGGTTAGCTATCTAAAAATCAGCCCGAAATGAAGGTATACGAACCGAAGAACCGAGCCGAACTGAATATATTTAAACCGAACCTTACAAGATTTGTTTAGGTGTGTTTTATCTAATAGAACCGAGATCATGAACCCAACCTATGAAAAGTTCAAGTTGTTTTCTGACAGAGGGCATCTGGTCTTCGCTTTAGCCAAAATTTTTTGAAAATAAACACCCAAAATGGAGGGGAGGGTCAAAAATGAAAATTCTAGCCCTTTGGACCAAACTCAACCAAAATTTGTATACATATTCTGTGGCCCCCCAGAAGGCTAGAAATGCAAAATCTTGCCACCCAAAATGGAGTGAAGGGTCAAAAATGAAAATTCTAGCCCTTTGGACTAAACCGAGGGGTAAACCCCGATTGGAATTAGGTATGCACGTCTTTGAAATTATTTTGGATTCATTCAATAATGCCCCTTTATCTATTGTCTTCTACTTGAAAATGAAAGTGGAAGTGGAAGTAAGTGTACACGATATTAGATCGCGGTTCACCCCTCGGACTAAACTCGACCAAATTTTGTTTGGAGAGTGTTTGGAAGTAGAGGGTTTAGGGAGTGGGTTAAGGGGTCCAGGGGGCGAAGCCCCTTGTCTAGCAAGAGGCCCACCGAAGGCAGGTGTTGCAGCTAGTTTAAACCTAAAAGAATATCGCCCTGAATGAATCTCGCAGTTTTAAATTCATTTTAATCCTCTTTTTCAGTCCATTTTCCTTAAAGACAACTAAACTACAATAAACTCCGTCCACATATTGAAACAAATATATTCTAAATAAAAAAAATACAATATTTAGACATGTCATAAGCTATCAAATTGTATAAGCAATCCATATTTGGAATTACAAATCTATTTTTTATAGAGTTTTATTAGTTAAGAGACTTCTGATACTATCCATGTTGCCAAATAAGGACTTTTTATATTCTTAATTTTGTATATCTTTTTCCAAAGCATCTAAAGTTTAATAATTATTTTTCTTCTTAGATATATATATTTTGCCAAAAAAATTTTTTTTAATAATATCTATAATTTCTCTTTATTTTTAATAAATAAATTGGGAAATATTCTTTTAATAAATCAATTTAATTTAAAAAAAAAAGAAAAAAATTTTACTATTAACGAATATAAACATTTTTTTTTATATATAATAAAATAGTTCTATTTATTATAAAGGGTGTCCCAAAATTCACCCAAGAAGTAATTTTGTTAGAAAACAGGTTTTTCATTAAAAATTGTAGATTTTTTATTGATTCATAAAGTATACCTAGAGTATAAGGTTATGTATGGGATAGCCTATCGGCTAAGAGATTTCGTTGAATTTATTATGGAACAACAAGTGGATGTTGATTTTTTTAACAAAATCATCTTGAGCGATGAGGCTCATTTTTATCTGGCAATTCTACTGTAACTGTGGCGCCGCGAGCTGACGATGGATTCTTATAGTACTCACCAAAATAAGACGAAAATGAAGAATACCATTTTTCGAGATTTGGCTTAGTTTTCGAAATATCGAGTTTGAAAAATACTGTTTTTGTATTTATTTTCTTTTATTTTTCAATTGTTTTTTTATAGAAACCATGGAAACCGTAGTATCACGGGGGTTCCGTGTGGTGCCGCTACTGATGACGGATTCTTTTCATCATCATCATCATCATTGAGTATACAGTCCTAAGACTGGTTTGATGCAACAATCCGTCTCCACTCGACTCTGTCCCCCGCCAGCTGTTTAACCTCTCTAAATGTCTGGCATCCCATATCCCCAATTATTTGGTTGAAATATTCTAATCTGGTTCTTCCCCTTCCCCTTTTCTTTCCCACCTCCCCCTCCAAGATATCCCTAAGCAGTCCCCCATGTCTCAGTGTGTGCCCCATCATCTGACCTCTTCTCTTCTTCAGACTCTTCCACAAGGTTCTTTTTCTCCGATTCTTCCAAGAACTTCTTCATTTGTAATTTTATCCATCCATTTGATATTCATCATTCTTCTGTAGCACCACATTTCGAAAGCCTCCAATCTCTTTCTCTCCGCTTTTCCAATTGTCCAGGTTTCACACCCGTACATGGCTATGCTCCATACATGTATGTCTTCAATAGCAACTTCCTGTTTGCTAAGCTGATTGAGGAGGAGCATAGTAGTTTTTGTTTTGAATTAAACCCCATTTTTGCTTGGGCAATTCTTGATTTAATTTCGTTTTTGCTCCTCCCATCCCATGTTATTTTACTTCCTAGGTAGCGGAATTCCTTAACTCCTTCTAGGTTTTCTTGGTTAATTTTGATGCATTCCTGTCTCGTTTGTTCTTTTTTTGTACATACTAGGACCTTGGTTTTATTCTTGTTTATTTTCATTTTGATTTCTTCTATTAGGATTTGGTTAATTCCATTCAAGGCGTCCTCTAATTCTTTTTTATTGCTTCCTAGAAGGGCAATGTCATCGGATTCTTTTAGAAAATGAATATTAATTAAAAATTAATTAGTAAGTACCCAAAAAAATTCAAATATGTAAAAGTCGTTGAACCTTTCAAAGTATGTTCGAGAACCCATTTTTTTATATAAATGAACCGTGATGATGAATAGAACCGAACCTATGAAAAGTTCTAAAAGTGAAAATTGCCAACGCCCATTAGCGCTTAATTGAGACAATTTGCCACATCACGGTCCATAAACTCAATTTCAGTTCAAATTGGTAGTGTAAAATTTTATTTTTACTTTCCGACTTATTTTGTCTAGTTCTAAAAGAATCTGTTTCCCCCGTGGTTTCTATAAAAATAACAATTGAAAAATGAAAGAAAATAATTAAAAAAACAGTATTTTTTTAAACTCGATATCTCGAAAACTAAGCGAAATCTCGAAAAATAGTATTCTTCATTTTTGTCTTATTTGAGTGAGTACTATAAGAATCCATCGTCAGATCGCGGGGTCACAGTTACCGTACAATCCCCATTATCTTCACTCTTCTATAGCTAAATGAGAAATTCAACCATTACAGAAAATTAAGTGGAAAAACTGTAATATTAAATTAATTTAGAATTCCGCGGAGTAAACTCGCGAGCAAATCCACTCAACGGAATTTTTAACAAATTATAAGTAAATTTGTTTTTCTAGTATATTTATACAAATATAGAAAATTATCAAATTAATTAAATTAATCTTAAGAAATTCAAAGAGAAATTCAAAGATGTTTTTATAAAGCGAAATTTAGAGAATACTTAGCGAGACTACCGTTTTATAAGAACCATTGAGGTCCAGCTGATTCTCCATCCTGAACCAAGAGAGCGAAAAAAGATATGGTCCATCTGGATGTTACCCGGTATCAATCCGCGTATAGCCCGCATGATACCCCGCTCTACTTTTCGCTCTCTTGGTTCAGGATGGAGAATCAGCTGGACCTCAATGGTTCTTATAAAACGGTAGTCTCGCTAAGTATTCTCTAAATTTCGCTTTATAAAGGCATCTTTGAATTTCTTAAGATTAATTTAATTAATTTGTAATATTAAATTTGCTAGAAAAACTTTGTTACTTTTAAAAATTGAAATAGATTGTTGAATTCTTTAGGATCTACCAAAATATTCAATTTAATCTCCTCGAAATGATTAAAGAATCCATTACAATTCCATTGTATAATATTTGAATTTAGACTCATAATAGAAAAGGTTGAAAAAGTAAGTTTTATAAAAATGAATACGAAATATAAATAAAAAGAGGAGAAAATTTCTAATGGAAATATTTTTATCAAAATTGATTAAAAATTCCAAAAACTATGATTTTTTCCTTCCTTTTTAAGTGTTCTTTTTTTTATGACACCATTTTTAACCTGTGTTTTCTATCAAAATTATTTCTTTCGTGAATTTTGCGACACCCTTTATTTATATTCAATTTAACGTTATCTTATCAATTCATAAAAAGTATAAAAAATAAATCTTTCTACGAATCGCGTCCAATGTAACCACCAGCTTATATTATTTGCATTTTGAAAGACAATTTGATTGTTTGAAATCCTATTTAATTAAATTTAAGTATATATATTATATATATAAAAGAAAAAAATGTTTTATTGATTGTTATATATATAAAATAAATAGAAATCTTTTATAAAACAATCTTTAAACGTTTATGGACAATTTCTCCCTTTATCAATGGAAAATTTTCAATCAAAAAAGTAAAAAGAAAACAAAAGTTGCTTTTAAAAAAATTTAAATTTTTAAAATTTTAGATAAGTGTAAAGAACTAGATAAAAACAACCTTTAATTAGGCTTTTATTAACTTAAAAAAACTGACATACAAAAACAAGAACACTGAAAATTATAACAATAGGCGAATAAATAAACAAACAGCGCATATTGGATTAACTACATAGTAAATAATTTTAATTATTACAATAATGAACTAAACACCAAACTTAGAAAAAAAGATTAATTTTAGAGATGATCGAAATTTTAAATAACAAGATGTCAGATATGGACTGATTTCTAATATTTAACTAACACTGGCGGGCGATCAACAAGGGTGTCTGGAAAAAACACTCCATTTTTGAAAATTTTATTTTAATCTTCGCAAAATTCATCGATAACAGTGTCATAGAATTTTTTGTTATTTTACAATTCTGGCATTCAATTATTTACAATTGATATTAAAGATAGTTCGGACCGTCTATCTTCTCTTTGGCTACTTCTCATTATTGATTTAATTCTTCATAAAACTTGAAAATAACGTTCAACTGACGCTCTTATGGAAGGTATAGTGCTAAATGTAAAATTAAATATTTTTTCCAAAACATCTTTTAATTTATCATTCAAGTTCAATTTTACTTTACCATACAGGGTATGGTCAAGTATTGTAATCGTGCATGAAAAAAAGTGGTTTTTTTCCTTCTTTTTTTGAAATATCTCAAAAACGGCTGAAACTATTTTGATTAAAAAAATTGAGCTAAACCATGGCATTTCGCTCTATAAAAAAGCTCTTAAAAGTGAACATCGAAAAAATTATATTTTTCGAGATAATAATTGTTTTGTCAAAATGTCTGTTAGTCTGTGCGTTACCAAATTTTTGTGGACGAGCTAGCTCAAAAACTAGTGTGAATATCGAAACCAAATTTCCCACGTAGTTTTGGTCCATTGAGATTAAGAGCTGATTAGATTTTGGTGCATATCGACCCAAAATTAAGGGGGTGGAGGGGGGTTAAAAATTAAAAATCAAGGCCGTTTGAGCAAACTCAATCAAATTTTGTATACATAATCAGTAGACCCCCAAAAGTCTAAAAATGCAAAAACTAACAGCCCAAAATGGGGGGGGGGTCAACAAATGAAAATCTTGGCCATTTACCAAACTAAACCAAATTTTGTATACATAATCAGTGGGACACCAGAAGTATAAAAATGCAAAAACTAACCCCCCCCCCCCTACGTGATTATAAATAATTTTAGGGGCCAGGTTGTATGGTAAAGTCAAGTGGATGGCCACATCAGAACACGTCAGCTTATTTTATACAATTTTTAGATTTTAGTACATGTAAACTAATTCACTTTTCAGCTTCATAAAATCAAAGTATTTTCCATATAAGATAAGCCATTGTTATCTAAAGTTCTTAGAAAAATAATTTTTCGTAAATATTTATTTGAATTAAAGGTAATTTCGTCCCCAAGACAATTCGTAACATTGTCTATATTCAAAATATTTAATTTCTTTAGTGTTGCATTTTGAGCCTTAGAAAAAGCAACTTTTTATTTCTTTTCTAATTTAAAATTTTCTTTTGATAAAAGTCCCGAAACGTTTAGGTTTAATTAAACATATAAAGATTGTTTTATATAAGATTTGTATTTATTTTATATATACGGTATATATAACTCCAATTTTATATAATACTGCACTCAGATAGTCATAAATATATTACTATAAATTTATATTTATCATATTACATATTTGATAAGACATAAAAATGTTTTTATAAGAAATCTATAAAATAACATTCATATTTTTAGTTATATAATGGTATAAATGTTTTTTTTTTGTTGCTATTTTATAAGAATTTAAACATTTATTTTCATTTTCTTTGTAAATAATCGGGATAAATATTTTTATTGTCTAAAGCTATTTTATCTATATTTTAAGCACGTCTATATTTACATGATATATACATATATATAACAATTATAATTACTTAAATTTACGATATATATATTTAAATAAAATGATAATACCCATAAAATGGTTGCACAAATATAGAATGACTGATTTTTATTCTAGTAAAAGTAAGAAATTGAGATTGTTTTAACAGTGGCAATAAACTGTGATTCTGAGTTACTTAATAAAAGAGAAAAAAAACAATGTATAACTTTATAATGAAAAAAAAAAAGATTTTATTTAATATAAGTCTAGGGTTACAATATTATATATTTAGTAAAAACAAACAAATAATATTAATAATAACAATATTGTTATACTTATAAACTCAGGTATTTCATTTATTCAACCCTATTAAATTCCTTATCTAAAAAAAGAAAGAAAAAGTTAATTATAAAATACATATTATGTTATGATATATTAAACGGTACCGCGACATTTCATCCCCCGACAAAACATCCCCCGACAAAATATTCCAAGGGCAAAATATCCCCGACAAAATTTCCTTACTGAAGACATAGAGGAATCGAGTTAAAATCAAAAATATCGATTGATTCTCATCTATTACTTGAGGAATAACCATTCTATATTGGATTTTTGACGTTTCGGTTTTTATTGGTAACCATTGCTGAAGACATAGAGGAATCGAGTTAAAACCAAAAATAGCGATTGATTCTCATCTAGTACTTTGAGGAATAACCATTCTATATTGGATTTTTGACGTTTCGGTTTTTATTGGTAACCATTGCTGACGCCAACCGAACCGTCTAAAAATCAGCCCGAAAAGGAGCTATACGAACCCAACCGAGCCGAACTGAATATATATTAACCGAACCGGAGTCGATTTACATTACTCATAAGATTCACGCGGGGAAGGGTTATTTTGTCGGGGATATTTTGTCGGGGGATGAAATGTCGCGGAATCATATTAAACAGTTGTACTTGGTTTATATGTAACTCTGCTGTGGAATTCTCTTTTAAACGTAATTATAAGTAGGTCTTGTTGAGGTGGCCAGATTTCATAAAGGCTAAAGGCGGGACAGTTGCAAAGAATCCGATGAAAGAATATATTGACAGAGAGCTACTGATAATTTTGGAAGCTGATTTCAGAACCCAAATAACATTTATCCCATACTGTAGTGTGATCAGCACACATCCCGAAAGTTGAATTCTTACACGCCAAATTGAGTCGTTTTTAGAGGTAATCGACCCCGGAAGATGTCAAAAAATACCATAAAATCACCTCATTGATTATAACTCCTAAACTGTTTACTCTAGTGCAAATTCCATTAGAAGCAAAATTGTAAAGAATGTAATTTTTGATATTTTTGTTTAAAAAAAAAACACGCAAAATGGGGGAGGGGGGGTCAAAAATGAAAATTGTAGTCCTTTCGACCAAACTCAACGAAATTTTGTATACATATTCTGGGGATCCCCAGAAGGCTAGAAATGCAAAAAACTAAGTTAAGTTTCGTACAAGGGCCTAGATTTTAATTTTTTGACCCTCTCCCCATTTTGGAGTGGTTTGTTTTTGCATTTTTAGTCTTTTGAGGCTCACTGATAATGTATACAAAATTTGGTTGTGTTTGGTCAAAAGGGCTAGAATTTTCCTTTTTTACCCTCCCCCATTTTGGTTGGTTATTTTCAAATTATTTTTAAACAAAAATGTCAAAAATTTTGTATACATATTCTGGGGATCTCCAGAAGGCTAGAAATGCAAAAACTAAGTTAAGTTTCGTACAAGGGCCTAGATTTTAATTTTTTGACCCTCTCCCCATTTTGGGTGGTTTGTTTTTGCATTTCTAGCCTTTTGGAGGCTCACTGATAATGTATACAAAATTTGGTTGTGTTTGGTCAAAAGGGCTAGAATTTTCATTTTTGACCCTCCCTCCCCCATTTTGGTTGGTTATTTTCAAATTATTTTTAAACAAAAATGTCAAAAATTACATCCTCTACAATTTTGCTTCTAATGGAATTTGTTGTAGAGTAAACAGTTCAGGAGGTATGTGTAATCAATGAGGTGATTTTACGGTATTTTTTGACATCTTCAGGGGTCGATTACCTACCCCTAAAAACGACTCGATTTGGCGAGTAAGAATTTGAATTTCGAGGTGTGTGCTGGTCACAATACAGTATGGGATATATGTTATTTGGGTTCTGAAATCAGATTCCAAAATGGTCAGTAGCTCTTAGACTAATAGGGAAGTTTAAATTAGAGTATAGTCATGAATGAGAATAGGATCTGGTAAGCCTATGTGTGGAGCAATCAATCTTAAATCCTATGCTGCTGAGATAGGAAATTTTAATCTTAAATATTGTTCTTATTGTTTATTTATATTGTTGTTTTGTTGTTTATAAATCTTTTATCATTAAGGTCTCTACCCACTACAACGTATAATACTATGACCGTACTAGGAACGTGTCGGGTAAAAAAATATTCTTTGTATTGAAAAGTATGAGACTATGCCCACTAGACCGTTCCGTCACCGACCAACACCGTCGCCTACTATGCACGGAGCGTTAATAAATTGTCGGTGAGAATATTTTGCCGGTGCCGATACGCTCCGCGCATGGCACGCACGTTGCCAAACCGATGCGCGCAGGCGGCGACTCTGCATTGGATCGGTGAGCTGCACTATTGGTATCCAATTATTTATTTAATTAATTTAATATTTGTATTTAAATGAGCGTTGTAGACGGTTTCCTATCGATTTTGTGGATTTAGATCTGTATCGATGATACAGATTACATACAGGCATCATACGGGATGTTACGGGCATGGAACGCCGTCGATCCGTTTCAGTGGGCATAGCAGGACGTCTCGTGTTGCTTTTCATGTCTGATACGTTCCTAGTACGGTCATAGTATGATACTGTAGTGGTAGAGACCTTAAATGATAAAAGATTTATAAACAACAATATAAATAAACAATAAGAACAATATTTAAGATTAAAATTTCCTATTTCATTCTTCCCCCCTAGGATTTTAGTTGGTAGTCGCTGAGATAGCCAGGTGGTTTTCCAACAACAGTTATCTTATGTCTTCATTCGGGTTATCTTTTAAACCAAATACAACTGAATATTGAAAGTTTAGATATGTAAAAATGGGAATTTACTGTGATTGCTGCAGCTGATATTGTTTCTCCAGAGGTATTAAGTATATTTGCTGCATTATCAGCTTTTTGTTGGGCTTCAGATGCATCTTTAATTCTTCTTGAAAGAAAGGACCAGGTCTCTTCTTGATTCGGACTAGCATCTCGAATTAGATAGATTTCTGATGATTGGTAAAGGCCCAAAATTAGAAGTCTATTGTTATACCATCGCCACTAAAACAAAAGATTTTTTCAGTAATTTACTAGCTGCAAATTAATAAAGATTAACATTATTAAATGACAAAATTTTTATGGCCATTGCATAATAAATAATGTAAATTCATCGCATTTCTCTACTTTTTGTTTTATGGAGTTAATCGATTTGTTCAGAGAACGGCTAATTTATACACGAAAAATATATCAAAGACAAGCAATTAATTAAGAACTTATTAAAAAAATTAAATTTCAACCCCTCTAACTTTTGATCGATTTAACGAACAGACTTGACTGAATAAGTACATGTGTAGTGATATTGATTTTCCGTAAAATTTAACATCAAATAAATGATTTTTTAGATAAAAATTAACAAGTACATATTAATATAATATGCAAGGTTATTTTATTAAAATATAATTATTAAAAACTGAAAAGTTTTTGTTTTGCCGAGAGTAGCAGAGTTGTTGATTCACAAAGAGAAACAAAGAGGTTGTCCTCTGCTTGATGCAAATAAGCATACACACATATATATCAAGATGATATATCTGTATATATATTATTTATTTGTTTGAGACTATAGTTTCGAAGACTTGGTCTTCATCATCAGTCTTTCTTCAATTATAAATGTTTTTCATGGAGTCAATATCATATGGATATTGAAAACTTGGTGATCTTTTTTTTATGATAATGATGAGAGAAGGAGTTACACCAAAAAGGTGCAACCCCTAAAGGCCTCGGGTTGGCCCCTCCATCGTGAAAAGAAGAAGAAAAATTTTATGGGTTGGGCGGGGGTCGAAAGTATCTGTGGATACGGGTCTTAAATAGCTGAAGGTTATAAGTCGCGGGAAAGATGGTGGCAGGGAGCGAGTTCCAGTTCAACACTGGTGGTCGGCTAGGAACTGATATAAATATTGACTCCATGAAAAACATTTATAATTGAAGAAAGACTGATGATGAAGACCAAGTCTTCGAAACTATAGTCTCAAACAAATAAATAATATATATACAGATATATCATCTTGTTATATATGTGTGTATGTTTATTTGCATCAAGCAGAGGACAACCTCTTTGTTTCTCTTTGTGATTAAAAACTGAGTTTTGATTTAGTAATTTTCAAGGATTAATGGTAAAATATTTTTTTTATGTTATATCATTCGCATGCATATTAAAATTCATATAAGGAATCGTATAGTCCAGTGTTTCTCAACCTTTTATAGAGCAAGGAACCCTAGAGCACTTATATTTATTTCTGAGAAACCCCCTAGCACTAAAATATGACATATTTAATTTTTCGTCAAAATATCAATATTATGCTACTTTAATAGCTTCCAAATATAACACCGCCGCCGATGACGGTGTTGCCACATTTTAAAAATTTGCTGGATTTTGGAGAAATTGGGTATAAAAAAAACGTGCTTTTTAAATTACAATACCTAACATTTGTATTTTCATGAATAATATTATTTAATTTTTTTGGTAATGTCTTTGGGGGTACCTATATGCCCCTCGGATAGGACAGGTTTTTTTTACATATTCAATGTATACTCATAAATAATATTCTCATCTATTTGAAAAGCAATATTATTTCAAACGTCATTTAGCCCAGGAACGGGGTACTTTATAGTCTCAATAAATGCAGTAATAGATTTTTTATCTTTTATATATTGAAGAGAGTATGTAAAATTCTTGGAACAATTTTGTGTGGCCGAAAAACCACGAAATTTTTGCACTTTTTTCAGTTTTTGGCCTATAACATAAAAACAATGCATCCAATTGAAAAGTGACCTATTATCAAAATTAAAGAGCATTAAATTTCGCTTTGAATGAGTGACTCAAAATTAAAATTGGATTTTTTTATGGGGATCCAAAAAACAGCCCCGGGGATCACTTTTGAATATCCCAAAAATTGGCAGTTTTTTCGATTTTTTCCTATTTTATCGATGAAGGAGAACGTTTTCGACAAAGACCACTCTATGCATTTTTATACTAGATTAAATTTGCTACAATTTAAACAAAATTTAATCTTAATTGGATAATGGTAACCCGTGCCGCAAGGAGGTTGAAGTTTTGAAAAACTGCAATTTTTTGCAGAAAATCGAAGTTTCTCCTTCATAAAATGACTTCATTCCTATCTCATTCTCTAGGAAATTTTGTTGACTTGAAGGTTTATTTGGACCACTTTTATTCATATTCAAAAGTGATCCGGGGAGACTGTTTTTGGATCCCCATAAAAAAATCAAACTACTGTAATAAATTTTAAGTTTGAGTCACTCATTCAAAGCGAAATTTAATGCCCTTTGATTTTTGATAATAGATCACTTTTCGATTGGATGCATTGTTTTTATGTTATAGGCCAAAAACTGAACAATGTGCCAAAATTTCCTGGTTTTTCGGCCTCACAAAATTGTGCCAAGGGTTTTGGAAAACTCCGATTTACATAATCTCTTCAATATATACAAGATTAAAGAAAAAAATCTATTACCGCATTTAATGTAACTATCACCCCTTTCGATGACGCCGTTCTAATTAATAACAAAATAATAATAAAACAATTTAAATAATAAATTCAAATTTAGGGAACGAAGAAAAGATTATTTTTATTACAGACAAAAGGATCAGCCGGGACTCGAACCTGGGATCTTTGCATATGTACTGCAATGCTTTGTCATAAGAGGTTTACCTCCTATATCCACTAAGCTACTGATCCCCGAACCCAAACTAATACCTTTTGTCTATATGAATTATGGAATTTCTTTTTTTTAATCCTCTCTTCGTTCATTTTTCGCAGCGTAGGCCTTGATTCATTAATTAAACCATTAATTATTCCAGCTTATTGGATAAAAATGTTTCACCAAGTACCAACACCAAATTCCTTAAAAATTATTCCAGCGCCTCCCAATCGAGACCCCAAAGATCGAAAATAATTTTCTCTTCACCCGGGGCGCGGCCACAACGAGGCCGTGTAAAGACAATTAATAACAAATTCAAATTTAGGGAACGAAGAAAAGATTATTTTTATTACAGACAAAAGGATCAGCCGGGGCTCGAACCCGGAATCTTTGCATGTGTACTGCAATGCTTTGTCATAAGAGGTTTACCTCCTATATCCACTAAGCTACTGATCCCCGAACCCAAACTAATACCTTTTGTCTATATGAATTATGGAATTTCTTTTTTTTTTTAATTTAAATAATGTTTTCATTTTGTTAATAATGTAACGTAATCGTTGTATTATAAGAAAGTTAAGGAACTTTAGAGGAACAAAAATGGTATCACTGAGATCAATAGTAGATGCTCATTGCAGTCGTAAGTATCCAATGGTTTATTTGACTATAAGGTAGTGCTTATTTAAGACTGCTGAATTTGCTATTTTTTTTTCATACATGACAAATTTTTAGAGGGTATACTACTAACTGCTATATTTTCTTTTTCTATTTTCTTTTAATGCCAACACAGGCGCGGAACCCCAAACCTCCCTTTGGAACCCAGGTTGAGATTCACTGGTATAGGGAACTGGATAAATTAAAACTCCGAGCTTTTTTAAAATAAGCCTGTCGTCAATTCATTTTGAATTCCTCAGTGGCTCCTTGACAAAAATAGTTTTTACTAAAAGATAAAACATCATATATATTCTTCCAGCACATTTATGGCTTACAATTATCTTGGAAACGACTTTTCAATAACTAAAAATTGTCGCCGTTTCACACAAAAAATATAGGAGTAATACTATATAAAGCGGAAAACCATACCTAACTCATCCATCCATTATCAAACCTCCGAGTTTTAATCTATCCAGTTCCGCTTCGATTTAAATAGGCTATGGGGGGACCTTCCGCAGTCCTAGGATAATAGAGAAAGCGTTTTCCCTTGGAAAATGTTTCAGCCTAAATAATAATGCGGTATGAAAGATGTTCCTAATAACGCTTTCTCCAATATAAAGGTTATTAAGGAGAATCAATTTATGGAGAATATCTCGAAGTTGGAAGAATTTTTTTAGAATTCCCTAACCAGAGATATTGATAAAAAATAATTTTTAAAGAAAAAATAAAAATAGAGCCTACCAAAAAGTAAATGCAGCAAATAAAATCCACTAAAAGATTATAATGACTACTATCTTATCTAGTTACAACTAAACGACGAAATATTAACATGAAATTACTTTTTGAAGTCGGTACCAAACAAACTATACCTATAAGCGAGCGTACCGCCAAACGTACTAAGTAAGATCCGTCGAGTGCGATTCATAAAAGGTATATGTTTGGCACCAACTTCAAAAAGTAATTTCATGTTAATATTTCGTCGTTTAGTTGTAACTAAATAAGATAATAATTATTTTATACCTTTTAGTGTATTTTATTTGTTGCATTTAATTTTTTGAAGTCGGTTTTTATTTTTTTCTTAAAAATTATTTTTATTTTTCTCTTTTTAGTGATGTTATTAATAGTGATCATATCATCAGAACTTGACCAAATTAATATGACACCATCCCTAAGACACCCCTTTCGATAAAAAAAGAACCATCGAAATCGGTTCATAAACAAAGAGGTTAGGTCTAAACAAACCTAATAAAAAAGGTCTAATACCTATGAAAAAAAAACGAAAAAAAAATGGGACCAATCGGAAGCTAGACTGGACCCAATGCAAAAAAATTTTCAAAATCGGTTGACAATTGGCGGAGATATGAGGTAACATAGGCACAAAAAAAAAAAAAAAAGAATCAGAATAGAGAACCTCCTCCTTTTTTGAAGTCGGTTAAAAATAGTGAATAATTTTTGTATTATTGTTATTTATATAATAAATATCTAATATAATCATAAATTTTTTGATAATATTCATTGTTGTATGTTAAGATAAGTAATTACATTGACTGATCTGTCCCCTGCAGCTTTATATACAATTAAATCAGCTAAATGAAGTCGATTCTTGAGAGCAATCTGAATATTATTGGGCTTCAATTCCAAAGCTAAAGCTTCCGGCCAAATTTTAATGTAAGGTAACAACATACTCAGTCTGGATTGTATTGCGATGTAAGTAGATTCCACCTGAAAATATGAAGCATTATAATTTAATATTTTCATAATAAAAACAAATGTGTGCGGTTGGGGGAGCCCCGTCAGGAACGAAGTTTTTTACGTTATTTTAAAAATATTAGAGTTTATAAAATACGGGCAAAATTTTATCCCCCTTAAAAAATCACACTCCATAAATACTGGATATTATTAATTTAGTACATAATTAAGTGGATATTGATGAGGCAGTCCAAAAAAAGAAGAAGATAATTTACACTATCTTTATTCATAAAACCGACGTTTCGGAGGCTATTCCCTCCTTCTTCAGGGTTTTGAAAAGTCAGTGAAGGAAATCAATGCGGCATTCCCCTCTGTCTCCTCTTTCAGTGGCAGTAGCTATGCTACATCGTGTATCATTCGCATACGAGAATTGTAATGTCTCCATTACATTATAATGCAGCGTGATAATGAAATACAAAGATATTATTGTTGCTGCCACTGAAAATATACGTGTATACTTTGTTTTTCAAGTGTTTCCGTCGGTTTTATGAATAGTATGAAATATTCTTCTGAATATAATATCCACTTACTTCGCTTATCAATCCAGTCATCCTTAAATTGCTCAATCGTATTAGTTGCATAATAATTGTATAACTCGATTAGTTTCTTGAATACTCCTTGATCAAAAAGAGTTCCCGGAATTTATTCAGAAAGTCAAAAATGAAAGTTTATTCATCTAAATCTATATTGTCCCCTTCAAAGTAATCCCCATCGACTTCAAACACTTATGCCAGCGCTTGATCCAATCTCGAAACATTTTTGTTACTTTGTCCAATGCAAAAGCATGGGTAAAGTATTGCAATCGCTCTCGGGGCAAGCGTGGCTTCAAAGGGTCCTCAGGTAAAGACTACGGAACCCATGGACTCAATTAAAGTCACAAATTGTAGTATTCAATTAGGTTGAATTTTAGCACGTGACAGTTTTGCCAAAAATTACATGGGGTCTCGTCGAGAGGCCAAAAAGTGCCATTTTTTCATTTAGTGCGTGCGGATGTATGTATGTATGTATGGATGGATGTATGTTATCGTTTTTGGCCCACGATTTTTTCCACACCGTTGCACCGATTGAAATGAAATTGAAAACCTACCATTAGTTTAACAAAATGAAGCGCTGATTAGTTTTTGGTACATATCGGCCCACAAACATTAGTACTTTTATTTCAGTACTTTTTTAGTTTTTCTAAATATCTTGAAAATGACTTAACCAATTTTGATGAAATTTAATATCCTAATTAAGTACCTTGGGGACCACAAAAAAGGTTAAATAAAGTTTTTAGTAAAATTATATTTTAAAGTACTTTACTCTAGAAGTAAGATGGTACTTTTTTAATTTTTAAATTCTTTAAAATTTATTCATTTGAAAGTTTTAATATAGCTCATTTAGCCTTGCTTAAGTAAGAATGGATAGGCTTCTCTCTGTGAAATGCTAAAAATTTGGGAGGAAATTTTATAAGTAACCATATGCAACTGCGTTGTTTTCTTATCCGTTACCTTTGCTGAAGACATGAGAAATCGATTTTAAACCAAAAATAGCGATTGATTCTCATCTAGTACTTGAGGAATAATCATTCTATATTGGATTTTTGACGTTTCGGTTTTTATTAGTAACCATTGCTGAAGACATAGAGAAATCGACTTTAAACCAAAAATAGCGATTGATTCTCATCTAATACTTGAGGAATAATCATTCTATATTGGATTTTTGACGTTTCGGTTTTGTATTAGTAACCATTGCTGAAGACATAGAGAAATCGACTTTAAACCAAAAATAGCGATTGATTCTCATCTAGTACTTGAGGAATAATCATTCTATATTGGATTTTTGACGTTTCGGTTTTATTAGTAACCATTGCTGAAGACATGGAGGAATCGACTTAAAATCAAAAATAGCGATTGATTCTCATCTAATACTTGAGGAATAACCATTCTATATTGGATTTTTGAGCGTTTCGGTTTTTATTGGTAACCATTGCTGAAGACATGGAGGAATCGACTTTAAACCAAAAATAGCGATTGATTCTCATCTAATACTTGAGAAATAACCATTCTATATTGGATTTTTGACGTTTCGGTTTTATTGGTAACCATTGCTGAAGACATAGAGAAATCGACTTTAAACCAAAAATAGCGATTGATTCTCAATCTAGTACTTGAGGAATAACCATTCTATATTGGATTTTTGACGTTTCGGTTTTATTGGTAACCATTGCTGAAGACATAGAGGAATCGACTTAAAATCAAAAATAGCGATTGATTCTCATCTAATACTTGAGGAATAACAATTCTACATTAGGTTTTTGACGTTTCGATTATTATTGGTAACCATTGCTGAAGACATGGAGGAATCGACTTAAAATCAAAAATAACGATCGATTCTTATCTAATACTAGAGGAATAACCTTATTGCATTCCATTTTTGATGTTTTGACTATTAATGGCAACCTCTACTGAAAACGTGGAAGAATCGACTTAAAATCAAAAAGACTAAATTCTTTTATGGTAAACAACTCAAGCTTGAGTTGTTTGCCATAAAGAATTTAGTCTTTTGATTTTAAGTCGATTCTTCCACGTTTTCAGTAGAGGTTGCCATTAATAGTCAAAACATCAAAAATGGAATGCAATAAGGTTATTCCTCTAGTATTAGATAAGAATCGATCGTTATTTTGATTTTAAGTCGATTCCTCCATGTCTTCAGCAATGGTTACCAATTAATCGAAGCGTCAAAAATCTAATGTAGAATTGTTATTCCTCAAGTATTAGATGAGAATCGATCGCTATTTTTGATTTTAAGTCGATTCCTCTATGTCTTCAGCAATGAGTTACCAATAAAAACCGAAACGTCAAAAATCAATGTAGAATGGTTATTCCTCAACTATTAAATGAGAATTATTTTTGAATTAATGTCAATATGAACTACAAATTGCAAGTGATATCTGATTAATAATAAAGGAACAAACATATTAATATTTCAAATGAATTTGGATAAAAGTTTAGCAACGATCATTGCGGTTTTGTTATATTCGGTTTCCGGTATGTCCATCAGTGCTTCCTGCGATTTTTCCATTACTTCTCCTCTCGACTGCTGAAACGCGTTCCCCGTAATGGTTTTATAACTCGTTTGAACAGAAAGAAGTCACAGGGAGACAAATCAGGTGAATTCGGTGGCTGTTTGTTGCATTTTTCGTCAAAAAATTTCGAATAATGATGGCACTGTGCGACGGTGCGTTATCATGGTGCAAAATCCACGAGTTTTCTGCCCTCAATTCTGGTCCCTTTCGGCGAATTTCTTCACGCAAACGGCTCATAACGCCCAAATAATACTCTTTGTTTACTGTCTGGCCTACTGGCGAAAATTCATGATGCACTACACCGTTGTAATCCATGAAAACCGTGAGCATTGCCTTCTTTTTTGACTGAAAACGACGTGGATTTTGCGACCACTTTTGAACCGCTCGTGCCAGCTGGTAAACGACCGTTTTCTTTAAAGAATCGTTGCCAAAACACTTTTCCAATGTTCGCCACCATTAAATCCGATTTTTACGCAAAATTTAATACAAGTTCGTTGTTGCAAATTTAAATCCATTTCTAAAATTGTAAAAAATCGCCAACACACACAGAGATAGATGTACTCTTGTATACGTAACTTTTGCAAATGTCAAGCTATGACGCTATGATTTAGAGGGAATACCAACAACAGATGTACCAACTTAACAAAAAAAAACAGGACTCAAATCGGAACGATGGGAGAGCCACACGGGGGGTTATTCCGGGAACTTTTTGATCAAGGTAGTATATTAAATATTGTAAATTCAACTGTGTATAAAATTACTATCTTTAGTTTTTGAAGTTGAGAATTATTCAAATAACACTATATGAAATTAATATTATATACAAATTTTACATTAATCAAAATAAATCAAAAACTACTTTATGATTAAAATTAATTTTTTTTTTTTTTAGGTTTTTTTTATTCAAGACTAGCTGCAAGGCCCTCCTTCGGCGGCCCTCTTGCTAGCCAGAGGCGCCCCTGGACCCCCAACCCACGAATCCCACCCTCACACTACACTCCCCCCGACCCATCCAGCACCCCTACCCCCGCACCATGAACCCGTACCCAACCCCGCCCCCATATCACAGAACCCAAACCTCACCCCCACTCCAACCCACCACACTCCCCGAAACCCACCCAGCACCCCAACCACTCACCCCACCCACCTCCGGACCCCCAACCCACGAGACCCCAACCTCACCCCCCACTCCAGCCCACCACACTCCACGAAACCCACCCAGCACCCCAACCCCCGACCCCACACCACCACTTCAATACTCTAACCTGCACCCCCCACCTCGGACCCCCACCCATGCCACCCCACTACGCCACCTGGACCCTCACCCTGAACCCCCCATCCACCAACCTTGCACCACCCTCGTTGCCCCCCCCCCATTTTGGGTAGTTAGTTTTGCATTTATAGCTTTCTAGAGTCCCTCAGATTATGTATACAAAATTTGGTTGAGTTTGCTTCAAAAGGCAAGAATTTTAATTTTTTGACCCCCCCATTTTGGGTAGTTAGTTTTTGCATTTCTAGCTTTCTAGAGTCCCTTAGATTATGTATACAAAATTTGGTTGAGTTTGCTCCAAGGGCAAGAATTTTCATTTTTTGACCCCCCCCCATTTATGTGTGGTTAGCTCTCTAGAGGCCCACAGTTTATGTATACAAAATTTGGTTGAGTTTGGTCAAAAGAGCAAGAAATTTTCATTTTTGACCCCCTCCAATTTGGGGACGCTTCCATTTTGGGTGGTTAGTTTTTGCATTTCTAGCTCTCTAGAGGCTTACAGATTATGTATATAAAATTTGGTTGGAGTTTGGTCCAAGAGCAAGAATTTTCATTTTTTGACCCCCCTCCCATTTTCGATGGTTAGTTTTTGCATTTCTATCTCTCTAGAGGCCTACAGATTATGTATACAAAATTTGGTTGAGTTTGCTCCAAGGGCGAGAATTTATATATTTCTCTCTCCTCCCCCTTTTTGGGTGGTTTTTGGGGGAATTTTTTTAAAACAAAAGTTGTCAGAAATCACATCCCCTACAACTTTGCTCATTAGAAAATTTCCGGTAGAGTTAATTAGTTTAAGAGTTGTTTGATAATTTTCATTCGTGCACTCTCTCCCCCAAACCCCACTTTTTGGGGTCAAAATATCAAAACGTTATATAGCTAAAAACGTAAGTTAGAAGACCTCTGATACAAATATGAAATTTCATAATAATCCCTTCAGCCGTTTTGACGTGAATCGTGAGCAACTTTTCGCGGAAACCACTGAAACAGATGCCAGACGGACAGACAGGAATTTTGTTGAGGGTGTTTTCGTTCATAACTTTGCTTGAAACGTATTGCAACCAAAATTTGGCGTGATTTGGACCAATGTACAGACAAAACTGCTTAATTTTATATATATATAGATTTTGGATTTAAATATTTTTTTTATTTTTAATAGAAATTATTCAAAAAATGAGTAATTTAAAATTTCTTACGGATTAGTTGCTGGCTTTTGTGTTAAAAGTTCATCGAGTCGTCGATCACAATCTTTGGCAAAATAATCTACCAGTGCAAATCCTCCTGTGGTGAAAAGCCCTTGCGAAGCTCTCGATAAGCCAATAGATTCCGCACCTAAGCCAAAAATATTCAATGAAATAATTTATTTTAATATTTCAATAAAAATCTTTTCTAAATACCTTCGGCTAAAGCTTGAGTTGACCATCCATATTGTGGAACAAATTTCAATGAGGCCTCTAATATAAGCTGCTTAACATCGCCCTTTGGCTCTTGATTGATATTCTCTTTTTCTTCTTTATTTCTTTCTCCATTGTTTGTAGAAGATGAAGAGGAATTTCTTAAAATACCTAATTCATAAAATTATTCATTTTTTACTTTCAAAATAAATTGATTAATGATTTTTTTAAATTTATATACAAGAGAATTAATTGAATATTTTATTGAGAAAGAATCTAAATTTAAGGTCAAAGATTTTAGTAGAAAATAGTTTTATCTAGCTTATTATCAGAGGGATTCACCCCCTCAGGAGATTATTATCTATTTTTCGAAGGAGACAATAAAATAACGTCGTTATAAATAGTAGGTGTATAACCTTAAATCCGCTGTTTTTTAGTCAAAAAACACATGGTTTTTTCATAGAAAGCAAAATCAAATTTATTCAAAGTACTTGCCCTCGCTAGCTACACATTTCTCCCATCTCTCGGGCAATTTGTGGATACCACGCCAAAAAAATCCCTTCTCTTTTGAGGCAAACCACTCATCAAGCCATTTTCGGACGTCTTCGTATGAATCGAAGTGCTGGCCCATTGACGAAAACAGGTGGTAGTCTGAAGGGGCCAAGTCTGGTGAATAAGCGGGATGGGGTAGCAGCTCCCAGTTGAGTGTCTCCATGTAGTTTTGGACCATTTTTGACGTGTGCGATGGTGCGTTGTGTGGAGAAAAATCAGCTTTTTTATGTCTTTGTTGATAATACGGTCTTTTTTCACGCAGAGCACGGTGCAATTTGATCAGTTGTTGGTGGTAGCGGTCGGCGTTGACGAGATTCACCAGGTTTCCAACGTCTCATAGTAAACGATTCCCTGCTGATCCCACCAAACGCACAGCATCGTCTTCCGTCCGAAGCGATTTCAGTCTTGAGAAAGATGTTGATGGTTGGCCGGGGTCAACCCATGATTTTTTGCGTTTAGGGTTTTCGAAATATACCCACTTTTCATCGCCTGTCACAATCCGATGCAGGAACGACTTTCTTTTTTGTCTGGCAAGCAAGATTTCGCATGTGTTTTGGCGTCGCTCCATCTGCCTGTCGTTCAATTCATGCGGCACCCATTTTCCGATCTTTTGAACCTTTCCCATAGCACGTAGCCGCTTAGAAATGGCTGGTTGAGTAACACCCAATTGCTCGACAAGCATTTTCTGCGATTGCGTATCGTCCTCGTCCAAAAGAGCCTGCATTTGATGGTCCTCAACCTTCTTGGGCCGATTTTCACGCTTCTTGTCCCACAGGTCAAAATTGCCATCTTTGAACCAATCCCTGCAGGTCGTTTCCGATAAAGCACTGTCGCCATAGTCCTTCACAAGCATTCGATGCGATTCGGCAGCAGATTTCTTCAAGCCAGAAGCAGAAAGCAGAGCTTCCCGCATATGCTCTTTTTCTGACACAAAACTGGACATGATTACCCAAGGAAAAACAGACTTTGTGTTATGAAATTGTTAACAATGATCACTGATTAATGTTGTCAGACGTTAAACTCATGAAATAAAATGTATGGCGTGTCCATGGTAGTTCAATACGAGCACTAGCGCCATCGATGAGCAAACAGCGGATTTAAGGTTATACACCTGGTAAATAAAATTTATAATTCCAGCAGAAGACACACTCTTTTATTGTCCCCTTCAATATATAAAAATTCTGCTACTCTCGGCAAAAACTTTCAATTTAATATCTATTTTTCAAAAAAAAAAAGATGCTCAATTATTTCGTTCTATTTTATTTTTAATATTTTATGTTTCGGTGGTTTTGTTGTTTTATTTGTTGAAGCGTTTCGGCTGAAACCATCAGAGCTTTTTAAACTTTTTTTTACTAGCGTATGTAATAGACTCTGAGCTAGTGACCATTTTGGAAGCTGATTTCAGAATCCAAATAACATATCCCATACTGTAGTGTGATCAGAACACACCTCGAAAGTTAAATTCTTAATCGCCAAATCGAGTAGTTTTTCGGGGTAATCAACCCCTGAAGATGTCAAAAAAATACCGTAAAATCACCTCATTGATTATAACTCCTAAACTGTTTACTCTACGGCAAATTCCATTAGAAGCAAAATTGTAGGGGATGTAATTTTAGACATTTTTGTTTAAAAAAATTTGAAAAAAACATGACCCAAAATTGGGGGAGGGGGGGGGTCAAAAATGAAAATTATAGTCCTTTCGACTAAACTCAACCAAATTTTGTATACATATTCTGTGGGCCCCCAAAAGTCTAGAAATGCAAAAACTAAGTTTGGTACAAGGTGCTAGATTTTCTTTTTTTGACCCTCCCCCCATTTTGGGTGGTTAGTTTTTCTATCTTTCTGTGGGTCCATAGAATATGTATACTGAAAGCTTGGTCTGAGATTTGGTCGAAAGAGGCTAAATTTTTCATTTTGCTCCCCTCCCCCATTTGGAGTGGTTATTTTCAATTTTTTTAAATAAGAATATCAAAATTATCCTCACAATTTTACTTCTAATGGAATTCGCCGTATAGGATTAAACAGTTATGTGTCATAATCAATGAGATGCGATTTTACGGTATTTTTGACATCTTCGGGGTCGATTACGCCCGAAAACAGGCTCATTTGACTTTTCGGGTGTGCTACTAGATCACCACAGTATAAGATATGTTACTCTAAAATCATCTTCCAAAATGGTCATTGGCTCTTAGATAGGTTCTAATTCTTTGTTTGTTTGTATGTAAAAACAATAAATTTTTATTGTATTACCACAAAAAATCTTAATTGATGTAAAAAAAGGCTTACAAATTCTTGAGACAGTGATTCTAGCATGTCTTGAGGTGCCACAGAAGTATAGGTACAATTTAATAAAAGTGCAATTATTTACTATTATTTCAAATAATTTTTTCCAATAAAAGTTACTATTTTGTAATATAAATAACCAGCTGCGAAGCCCGCCTTCGGAGGGCATCTTGATTTTGTCTGACCTCTGAACATTCGTGGGTTTAAAAATAATAATTTAAATTTTCTAATTTTAATAAATTTGACATAAACTATTTGTGAGTTTTAAATGAGTGGCTCGACAAACAGCATAAGCGATTTATAAGAGAAGTTAAATAAATATAGTATAGATTTTTATATCGTTTTCTTATTTTACAACTACATTTTGTACAAATACATGCAGTAGAAAACATTTTTCAAAAAAATAAAGTAATTTTTTCTAAAGTTGTCAAATAAACATTAAAAGCTGAGAATACTGTATCAGTGGCTGAAGCTGCTGAAGCTTTTATTTTTGTGATTAATTGGTTTCTGAAATGCAAGTTTTTTGTTTAAATCACGCATAATTAATTCTAGTTATTTGGTCTGCAAGTCTATTCAATAATATAGTGTCGTGGTTTAAATAATGCAGATGGGTAATGTCAAAGCTCTTTTGCGGCACCTTAGGATGTTGAAGATATGATAGACATTTGTCCCTTTCTTTGGATGAGCCTAAATGCAATTTGGCCGCTATTGTACAAATGCAAAAAAAATAGAGTGACATTGTTCTCGTTCCACTCTGTTGGAGCACTGGATTACTGTTGCCTGTTCAACAAAAATTTCTCCTGCAGTAACCTGGCAATGGGTTTCTGGTAGAGCCTTTCTACGCGGATGTCATGCGCAATTTACGATTTTTTACACTGGATTGAGTTTTTGAGATATGTGTCGGTCAACCGATCGAATAATGGCCATGCTCGACCTATTCTCGAGTTCCGATGAGATGTTCGTACAACAGCAATAGATTTGAAATTAAAATATTTTGTTGACGTGGCAGAAAAGCAGCTTACATATTTGATTTTCAAATCGTCTGCTTTAGCATCTCGATCTGTGTACATATAAAGCTCAAGAACTTTGTGATTAACAAAACGATAATAAACCTCAGATTCAAACATATCAGTCTGGAGCTTTAGGTTCATAACTCGAGTTCTAAATTGAGACTAAAAACATGGCAGTGGACTGAAAGTCAAAGAGGAATCTTTCTCTATTAAGGAAACAAAATACTTTGAGTTTAAATACTGCTGTTCCAGGATCATGACTAGACTGGTCAGAAGATACCATAAATACAAATGGCCTTTTTCTATGCATTTGTGATCTAACCAAAAATATCTCAGAGCCTTCGACCTTGTAATAAATTCAAAGACTGCTGAAAGTACTAAGGCGATAAATTTGCGTACAATACACGCTCAGTATCCATTGTTTGGGTTTATGGGGTACTAAACGTTTGCCAGGGCAGTAGGGTTGGACTCTGAAAATAGTAGACACATTTTGATTGAGCTGAATCAAAAGATTTGCAATCATTGAATGGTGATTTGCATTGTTTTTATATTTTGGGTTCAAAATACAATAAAATGGGGGAATTCTTCTGTTTTTTTGTCAAATGATTTTAAATTCATTTCTAGAGACTATAGGTTGCAGTGCATGCCTTCAGGCTCCTTTCAGTCATCAAAACAATAAATATTTTCAGTTCGAGTTACAAATTCAAGATTCTATACGTTGAAAATTTTGGAAGATATATAGTGTGTCATGTGTTTCACATTGGGAGATTAGAAGACATAGTTGGGATATAGAACTTATATTCATAGTCTCCCAAGAGGAAACAATAGGAAAAAAAGGACATTATATATCTTTCAAAATTTTCAATGTACAAATCTTAGTCTTGTCAATTAATTTTGAGGGGAAATATTTGTGATAGACTGATGATGGAAGCAAATGCTCTTCGAAACTATAGTCTCTAGAAATAAATTTGCAAAATTGTTTTGTTTAAAAAACAGAAGCACTGTTCGTTATTTTTATTTTTAAATCAAAATAGAAATTTTGATTGATTTCAACTAATGACAGAAAGGTTTAGTAGTAGATAAAAGCGGAAACACAAATATAAAAGTCATTGGCAGTATGTCTTTCATAAAATTTCAAACAGAGTTGGCTAGGTTCATTCTTTTTGGATTGTATGTAAAAGCTAATAAATTGTTGTTGTTATACTTCATGATAAATGTTAATAAAGGCATACTAAAATGTTCCAGACAGTATCATGAGCAGTTTGCTTAGTTGTTGGTATCCTGAGTCTCAATTCTGAATTGCTCAATTCAAGTGATCATTTGAAAATCAAAAGAGGAAGCGTTGCTTTCTATTTACGTCAACAAAATGTTTTGGTTTTCAAATGTTGCTTGTTTAGTTTATTAAATGTGATTCTGAAGAAATAGGATTCAAATTGGCGCTTTTCTGCATCAGGTTGACTCGATAATGTCTCGTAAAGCTCTGATAGAGTGTTTGTAAATTTTCAGAAGAGAATTCGGTGAAGGCTCTTCTGGACCATCATTAGAGTTTACCGATGCAAATCTTTGTTTTGATTTTGTTGGAGCGGTGATTGTTGGTAGTAATTATTTTTGTTTTCAAACTATCAGAATCCTTTTCACAAGATTGACATTTTCTCAGTGGCAATTTCTAAGAGTTGTTTGCATCTTCACTATAAGACTTCTGGATCTCTGGTTCGTCCTCTAGTCCTATTGATGCTAAAAGTTTTGGGCTATATCTTCACATTTGTATCTTCGAAAGTCGAGATCGATCAAATAGGCGCGCTTGAATGTGGTACATTCTTCAGGTCAAATAATACTGATGGATTTACAAGTTTTCCAAAGCTACTTCGGCGGTTATTCTATTAAATGTTTGGTTTTGCAAAATGTTGCTGTTTTCCAATATTTAGTACGACTCGAAGAAATAGGATCAAAATGGCCTTTTGCTGTCGAATTTGGGCCTCCCAGCTCTGGCGTGTCAAAAATTGCTGGTAAATTTCGTAGCTGATATGCAAAGCTCTGCCTGGAATTGCATTGTTAGGTTTACGGATACAAGATTTTGCTTGTTTAATTTTTGTCGAGCAGTGTTATTCTGGTAATATTTTTGTTTGTACAGTAAGGCATTTTTTGTTACGATGTGAAGGCATGTTTTTACAAAAAAATTACATGGTTATCAACAAACAATTGCATTGGATATCTTCATACCATGAATAATTTAAATTACATATAATATTTTTTACATTAAAAAAATAAAATTTTATTTATAATTCTTATTTGTGATGGATTCATCAACCATAACAATTAAACTTTCAATTACGCAGAGGACATTTAAACTGGATAAGATTACATTTATTTTATGATTTTGTGGAATATTCGGCAAACTTTTATTCCCGATTGTGAGTGTCAGGTCAATATCTTGCCAGCCGCGGTCTCTTGGCTCTTTTTTGATTTCCTCCAGCTTCATTTGATAAAACGCTCTTGATAGTGTAATTCCTAAACGAACTGGCTCTAGTAATGCATTGTTCAGACGTGGTATTGCATCCCATATGCCTGATATGTTCGAATTTGTATCCCGAATTGTTAAAAACCGGATTAGGTTTAAACTAGAAACAATCGAGTCGGAATTTACTACCAAATCGGTTTTCTCTTTGTCAGGTAATTCACACCATTTTATAATCAGATCAAATAGAGTTTTCCCCCGGAACAGAGTATTTTCACAACGCCATTGACTACTTACTAAATCTTTTATGTAAGTGATAATAACTGCGGTCAATCCGAAATGGGATATTGTAGGGCGGATATTCAACAAAAGCCAATATTTGGCATTTATAGAGAATTTCTTAAGATAATTTTGATAAACTTTCAATGCTTGCATACTTGTTTCTTTTGTATGTGAATATTGCATTACATTGATTAAATGTCCAATAAAATCCATATTGAAATGATATTCTAAAAAATCCAAGTTTAAACTTTCATTTTCTATATGTTTTAAAGAATGTTCAGCTAAGGATAATCCTTTTTTGAATGCATATTCGCAAGAATGCTTTAATAAATGAGAGGATAATAATAAGCAAACTCGGGCGACATATTGAGTATTATAAACACATGGTAGATGATTTGTTTTAACACCTTCGACGAAAATTAAATAATAAAATACGGAAATTCCGAATAAAGGACATTTATCCTCGCAGGCGTAGTAATCTACACAAAATACATCGTTTTCTTTTTCAAAATCGAATTTTTCTCGTTCTTCGGCATACGGAAGAAACGTGAGTAGATTTGGATTGTAAGCGTGAAGCACATTGAGAATTCGATTGGCAAACGCCCTGGCTGGTGGGGTGGAGGTCGATTGGGCCATGTCAAGAAACCCCAAGGGTTGTCCAAGAAGCTCCATCATAAAACAGCTTAATATTATTCGGTGGTTCAAACTCTCAACTTCGTCACGTGGCTTCAGCAAGGGTGTTAAGAATTCAAATATGGCCTCGTAGATAACTAAAATTCGAATAGCTTTTGGGTCAGAATCCATTAAAGGAGCTTCTTCGTCATCAAGAGCGAAATTGTCGGGTATTTCCAGTGATGTAAGTTGAACCTGAAAAGGGAAAATTATTTCATTAGATTTAAATTGCAGTTTCAATTTTGTTAAGGAGAGTATTTGAATTGTTAAAGGGAAATCATTGAGGGGTTGGGGAAAATTTTATTATAGATATTTGCAAGATGAATAAAAAATTTAAGACCTTATTTTATAGTCCAGTCAAATTGTGTTTTTATCAGGAATGTTTTGGGGTAGTTCTGATTTTTTGCATATATATGTTTTTTGGGGCGCTGAATCTAAATCTGAGGTCTCCCACCAAAATTTCGTGACGCAACATTGTAGAAAATGCAAAAAAGTTGAAAATTTCCATTTTTTGGCGGTTTTTCGCTTATAACTCGAAAACTATCAACTTTTCGTAAATAATCTTCCTATTTGCAAAATGAAAGTTCATAAAATTTCCTACAAATTTCATTATTTAGGTTTTTTCTCCGACCAACCGTTCGGGCTCAAGCGCAAAATCCAAGTTTTCGACCTCGGCAGCCCCCCCGGATCACCCAAAAACTCGCACTTTTTTTGATATTTTCCCATTTTGACCATGAAGGAGCAAGTTTTCGACAAAGACCACTCTATACATTTTTAAACTAGATTAAATTTGCTACAATTCAAACAAAGTTTCATCTTAATTGGATAAATGGTAATCCGTGCCGCAATGAGGTTGAAGTTTTGAAAAACTGCAATTTTTTGCAAAAAATCGCAATTTTTCCTTCATAAAATGAAAACCACTCATCCTAGAAACTTGATTTCTGGTCTCATTCTCTAGTAAATGTTGTTGACTTGAACGTTTACTTGGACCACTTTTTTGATAAAACTCTTAGATTTATAGATATCCAGCATTTTCCATGACGCTTTTGAGGATTCGAATCATATCTTGTCCGGATAAATTTCAAAATATACGGGATACAGCTTCTAAATACTGAACTGTCCCGTTAAATACGGGACGAATGGTCACCTTAGGAATTTTTGTTGACTTGAACGTTTACTTGGATTACTTTTTTTTATAAAACTTTTAGATTTATAGATATCCTGCATTTTCCATGACAGGATATGATTCGAATCCTCAAAAGCGTCATGGAAAATGCAGGATATCTATAAATCTAAAAGTTTTATAAAAAAGTAGTCCAAGTAAACGTTCAAGTCAACAAAATTTCCTAGAGAACGAGATTAGGAATCAAGTTTCTAGGATGAGTGGTTTTCATTTTATGAAGGAAAAACTGTGATTTTTAAAAAAAATAGATCATTTCCTGTCATTTGAGCACAATTTGACTGGACTATTATAAGGGTTTGTCGGAATATAATAGGTGTACAAATAAGTTTCCGCCGTTTAACAAAGTTGGTCCCACTAGTAAGTTATGATTAAAATTGTCAGAATTAAAACTTATTTATTGTAAGGGTGTATATTTGTCAACAACATAACCTTGAAATTTTAGTGAATTTTCATCAGTATATTATGGTTTTTTTTGTGCGAAAATGTCGAGTTTTGAGCCGAATAAGCGTCATTTGCGGGAACATTTGATTTACTTCTTCAATTTGAAAAAATCTACAGTTGAGGCGCATCGATTGCTTGTAGAAGCATATGGTGTGGCTGCCTGAAGGGTGAATTTGACATTGAACATAACAGAAGGCCGAAAGTGTACGAAGACGCGGAAATGAAAGCATTTTCGGAGTAAGATTCGTGCCAAACGCTAGAAGAACTTGCACATACATTAGGAGTGAGTCAACAAACAATTTCACATCGGTTGAAATCATTGGGAATAATTCAAAAACAAAGAAATTGGGTTCACATGAACTGATGCCGAGTAACGTTGAGCGCCGATTTTCCACAAAACCTATTTGGAAACACTCAATTGTTATTATAATTTCGATTATTTGCTCATAAGAATTGGAGATTTACGTTATTTCGTCATTGATCATATCATCAGAACTTGACCAAATTAATATGGGACCACCCCTAAGGCACCCACTTTCCAATAAAAAAAAGAATCATCGAAATCGGTTCATAAAGAAAGAAGTTATTCCTGAACAAACAGCAAAAAAGGTCCAATACCAATGAAAAAAACAGGACCAATCGGAAACTATACTGAACCCAATGCAAAAAAATCATAAAAATCGGTTCACAATTGGCGAAGAAATCAAGTAACATAGACACAAAAAAAAATCAGTCGAATTGAAAACCTCCTCCTTTTTTGAAGTCGGTTAAAAATAGTAATTTTCGTCGTTTTGGCCGATAATATCTCTGACTTGTTGCGAAAAGTTCTCGCTGAACATACAAATTAAAAATAATTTATTAGCCCAGTATATAGGGGGGTTTCACCTTATATACTATACATTAATTACGAGAAAATACTTTTTTTTTTTAGGATCGTTTGGTTTGGTGTGGGTATGCCAAATCTAAGTTTGCGACTTCGAAAGTGTGGGGACAACTTTTGGTGGCCGAAAAAATCTCGAAATTTTCGGAATTTTTCCAATTTTTTGCTTATAACTCGAAAATGGTCCTTTATTTGTATATAACCGACCTATAGTAAACTAAAGAGGTCAAAATTTCGCCTCGATTAAAAAAAATGCAAAAGTAGTTCGATTTTTTATGGGGATCCAAAAAACAGCCCTCGGATCACTTTTTAATATCCCAAAAACTCGCACTTTTTTCGATTGTTTCCCATTTTGACCATGAAGGAGCACGTTTTCGACAAAGACCACCCTATACATTTTTAAACGATATTAAATTTGCTACAATTTAAATAAAGTTTTATTTTAATTAGATAATAGTAACCCATGCCACAATGAGGTTGAAGTTTTGAAAAAAATGCAACTTTTTACAAAAAATGGCAGTTTTTCCTTCATAAAATGAAAACCACTCATCCTAGAAACTTGATTCCTATCTCATTCTCTAGGAAATTTTGTTGACTTGAACGTTTACTTGAACCACTTTTTGGATAAAACTCTAGATTTATAGATATCCCGCATTTTCCGGACAGGATATGATCTGAATCCTCAAAAGTGTCATGGAAAATGGAGGATATCTATAAATCTAGGTAATGATTGGTTTTTCATTTTAATGGAAGGAAAAACTACGATTTTTTTAAAAAATTGCATTTTTTCAGAAACTTCAACCTCATTGCGGCACGGGTTACCATTATCCAATTAAAATGATACTTTGTTTAAATTGTAGAAAATTTAATCTAGTTTAAAAATGTCTAGAGTGGTCTTTGTCGAAAACGTGCTCCTTCATGTTCAAAATGGGAAAAAAAGTGCGAGTTTTTGGAATATTCAAAAGTGATCCCGGGGAGCTGTTTTTTGGATCCCCATAAAAAATCGAACTACTTTTGCATTTTTTTAATCGACGCCGAATTTCGTCCTCTTCTATTTACTATAGGACGGTTATGTACAAAATATGTACCCTTTTCGAGTTATAAGCGAAAAACTGGAAAAAGTCCGAAAATTTCGAGGTTTTTCGGTCACCAAAAGTTGTCCCCCACACTTTCGAGGTCTCAAACTTAGATTTGGCATACCACTTTTTGGATCCTCTATATACTGGGCTATATGAAATATATACAAGGTGAGTTTTTTATCTTGAGACAGTCTTATTACTCAAAAACAGTGCATTATATGAAAAAAAGTTTCAAATAAAACTTCATTTATACCAAGGGGTAAACCTAAACTATGCTATTGTTTGTCGACCTAGAACAAGCTTTCAAGGGTATTTAGAGGTGAAGTTCTGTTTTTTAAATGGAAACCAATATATTTCTTTACATATTCTCAATCTACAAAAAAACTGAACAACTTTTATCAGAACTTTTTTTTATACAACATCAAATAATAAAAAATATTAAATCAATTAGATCTCAAGAAGAAATCCTAATAATTATTTTAAAAATCATTCAACTTAATTATCAAATATGTTATTAAATAAATAATTTAATTATTTTGCCCTCCCAACCTTCATTTTATCGTGTTATAAATCTATTTAAATAAAGAAAAAAACATGAAATGTAAAAGCTAAGAAGAAACTTAAAAGGCCAAAATAACAAAATTGAAACTGGAATTCACTTGCGATGACACTCTAGAATGTCACAGAACAGTGTCAAATAAATTATTAACTATTATTAAATTATTTATTTAACAATTAAATGATTTGATCATCATTATTTGATAATTAAGTTGAAATGATTGTTAAAAATAATTATTAGGATGTTTTTGAGATCTAATTGATTTAATATTTTTATTTAATGTCGTATAAAAAAAGTTCTAATAAAAAGTTGTTGAATTTTTGGTATATTTACGCATTAACGCCACCGCAGTGGCGGTTTTAAATTTCAGCCTTAATTCTATCATTGCAATTTTTGAGATAAATCTTAAAAATAGAATAAACTAGTTTTCATGTAAAAACAACTTGAATATGGTCTGGTTTAGATTCGGTCGATTAGATAAAAAATGCGTCCGCAACAAACCTTGCAGTAGCGTTAATGTACCCGCATTTTTTATCTAATCGAACCGAGACTCAAAACCGAACCTATTCAAGTTGTTTTTTGACAGAAGGGAACTGATTTATTCTATTTTATGATTTATCTCAAAAATTTTAGGTGTAGATTGACGAAATTTAAAACCGCCAAACCGTAGCAGCTACACTGCGGTGGCGTTAATACGTGTAAGTACCGTTTTTAAACACTTATTTTCATTGTTGTGACTTTTCGATTTAATAAATATTTATTTAATAATTAATTATTTGATTATTATTATTTGATAATTAAGTTGAATAATTGTTAAAAATAATTATTAGAATTTGTTTTGAGATCTAATTGATTTAATATTTTTTTATTATTTGATGTCGTATAAAAAATAGTTTTTATAAAAGCTGTTCAGTTTTTTTTGTAGATTCAGAATATGTACAGAAACATATAGGTTTCCATTTAAAAAACAGAACTTGACCTCGAAATACCCTTGAAAGCTTGTTCTTGGTCGACAAACATCAGCGTAGTTTAGTTTCCCCTTGATATAATTAAACTTTTATTCATATAAAGCACTGTTTTTGAGTTATAAGACTGTCTCAAGATAAAAAACTCACCCGGTATAATTACGGTTAGTTTGCCATAAGAAGCAGTTTGTGCCGTTGCCGTTACTCATCCCATGAGTCTGTTCTTGGGGGGTCTGAGCACCTCTGGTGGCTATCCTTCTGTACGGCAAACCCTGTATAATGAATAAAAATAATCAATGCTTACCTGAATTGCATTGAGCGTCCATTCTAAATTTCTTGATTTCTCTTTTGGTAATTTTAACAAAATAGTTTGAAGAGGTTTCAGCAACGTTGTAAAGGCCACATCATTTTTCACTTTTTCCAATTGCTCGATAAATTCCAAAATACTCTCCTCTGGTTTCGTAATCTCCACAATATATAGAAGAATTTCTTCAATATATTCCTTATTCTCTGTCTTGATATCTTCCTTTAATCGACGCACTAACAGGGGCATCAAATCCCAACTATTGTGTTTAAACGCCTTTGCATTCAATGGATCTTTAGTCAATTTCTGAATTGTTTCAAAATTATCTGCTTTACATAATATTTGCAATTGCACTGTCATATTATGGATAAATGTTTCTAAATCCTCGCCCGTTAATTCTTTCGTATTATTCATTTTTAATAAACGTCAAATTTTATGTCAAACTCTCAACTCTTTATTATTTATTATTTTCCTCAAAAAATTATCAAATTATAATATTAAACAATTATTTTTAAAAATATTTATTTATTTATTTATTTTAATACATACCTAGGATAATCTTTTGTGAAGAGAATAAATAATTTCTGACATTCAATAGAGACATAATTTTAAATGGAATTTATTATTATTAAAACTTTCCCATAGATTTTATATAAAATGACAGATAGAAAACAATAACATAAGTCAATAAATAGATAGCAAACTGTGAGTGAAAAAACTCGAAATGCAAAACAACTTCAGAGTCCTCTGGCGAGAGGTTGCTCAATTAAAATAAGTTATCGTTGATTATTTGAATATTTTCAAAAGAAATAGATACAGTCGATTCTATATAATTCGAAATCTAAGGGACTACAAGAAAAACTCGAATTATCAAGTTTTATAAGAGGAAAGAAAAAATTCGAATTATTAAGAGTTTTTATTATATTTTTGAAAATATGTATGAGCTTACATAAATTTTACATATTATCAAATCAAAAAGATATATTTTAGGTTAAAAATAAAATAAAATGAGAGAGTCTTCTGTTTTTTAAATAAAATAATTTTTAATTATTTCTAGAGACTATAGTTTCGAAGGCATTGCCTTCATCATCAGTCTATCACAAATATTTCAAATTAGTTACAAATTAAGATTTATACATAGAAAATTTTGAAAAATATATAATGTCTTTTTCTTCATGTTTCCTCTTGGGAGTTTAGAATATATAAGGCAATGCCTTCGAAACTATAGTCTCTAGAAATAATTAAAAATTATTTTATTTAAAAACAGAAGACTCTCTCATTTTATTTTATTTTTAACCTAAAATAAAAACAATTCTGTTACCATCGACAGTGAAATCTTTTATTCAACTAACAAAAAGATATATATTAAATAAATTAAAGCTCTTTTAATTACGCGTAAAATGATAACAATTTCATTTATTTAGGTTTAGTAGAACCGGTATCCAGCCCCCGGGATCACTTTTGAATATTCCTAAAACTTGTACTTTTTTCGATTTTTTTCCATTTTGACCATGAAAGAGCACGTTTTCGACAAAGACCACTCTATACATTTTTAAACTAGATTAAATTTTCTACAATTTAAACAACGGTTCATCTTAATTGAATAATGGTAGCCCGTGCCGCAATGAGATTGAAGTTTGCAGTTTTTCCTTCATAAAATCAAAACCACTCATCATAGAAACTTGATTCCTATCTCATTGTCTAGACAATTTTGATGACTTAAAACTTTATTTGGACCACTTTTTTGTTAAAATTCTTAGATTATATCCAGCATTTTCCATAACAGGATATCATCCATTGTTTGAAAAAATTCCTGTTTTTCGTTCATAAAATGAAAACCCTCATCCTAGAAACTTGATTCCTATCTCACTCTCTAGGAAGTTTTATTTACTTGAACGTTTACTTGGTCCACTTTTTTGATAAAACTCTTAGATTGATAGATATATGATCCGAATCCTCAAAAGCGAAATGGAAAATGCTGGATATCTATAAAAATAAGAGTTTTATCAAATAAACAGTAAACGTCTCAAGCAAACAACATTTACTAGAGAATGAGACCAAAATCAAGTTTCTAGGATGAGTGGTTTTCATTTTATTAACCGACTTCAAAAAAAGGAGGAGGTTCTCTATTCGACTGAATTTTTTTTCCCTATGTTACCTCATATCTCCGCCAATTGTAAACCGATTTTGAAATTTTTTTGCATTGGGTCCGGTCTAGCCTTCCGATTGGACCCATTTTTTTTTTCATAGGTATTAGACCTTTTTAGTTAGGTTTGTTCATATCTAACCTCTTTGTTTATGAACCGATTTCGATGATTCTTTTTTTATCCGAAAGGGGTGTCTTAGGGATGGTGTCATATTAATTTGGTCAAGTTCTGGATGATATGATCACTATTAATAACATCACTAAAAAGAGAAAAATAAAAATATTTTTAAGAAAAAATAAAAACTGACTTCAAAAAATTAAATGAAACAAACAAAATACTAAATGTGTGAAAATAATTATTGATCTTATTTAGTTACAACTAAACGATACTAAATATTAACATGAAATTACTTTTTGAAGGTGCCAAACATATACCTTTTATGAATCTCACTGGCACCGAGTACAAAAGTAATTTTATGTTAATATTTCGTAGCTTAGTTGCAACCTAAATAAGTTGGTCAATTATTTTAACGATTGGAGTAATTTTGACGGACTGATGCGGAATTAGTGGACATTGAGGACAAGTCCAAAAAAGAAGAAGATAATTTACACTATCTTTTTTTATTCATAAAAACCGACGTTGCGAGGTCTCCTTCCTCAGGTTTTTTTGAAAGTAGGCGAAGGCAATTCGTCGAGCATTCTCTGTCTCTCTCAGTGGCAGTAACAATTTGCATTATTATCAGCAGAATTATAATACAATAAATAATAATATTAGTTGGAATATAAAAGATTTCACTAAATGATGGTACGCATTGCTTTATTTTAGGTTAAAAATAAAATAAAATGTCTTCTGTTTTTTAAATAAAATAACCTTTGTTAATTATTATCGTAGAGACTATAGTTTTCGGTTTCATCACACCTATCATAAATAATACTAAATTAGTTGCAAATTCAAAGATTTATACATAGAAAATTTTTATGTATATTTTCTATGTATAAATCTTAATTTGTAACTAATCGGTTATTTGTGATGACTGATGATGAAGGCAATGCCTTCGAAACTATAGTCTCTAGAAATAATTAAAAAAAATTTATTTTATTTAAAACAGAAGATTCTCTCATTTTATTTTATTTTTAACCTAAAATAAAAACAATTCTGTTACCATCGACAGTGAAATCTTTTATTCAACTAATATTATTATTATTATTACATTATAATTCTGCTGAGAATGAAATACAAGATATTATTGTTACTGCCACTGAAAAGAGGAGACAGAGGGGAATGCCGCATTGGATTTCCTTCACTGACTTTTCAAAACCCTGAAGAAGGAGGGGAATAGCCTCCGAAACGTCGGTTTTATGAATAAAAAGATAGTGTAAATTATCTTCTTCTTTTTTTGACTGCCTCATCGCATATCCACTTAATTATTTTATACCTTTTAGTGTATTTTATTTGTTGCATTTTCAATTTTTTTGAAGGCGGCTTTATTTTTTTTCTTAAAAATTATGGTGAAGGAAAAACTGCGATTCTTTGCAAAAAGGTTAAACTTTCAAACCCATTTACGGTTACTATTATCCGTTAATTAAGATGAAACTTTATCTAAATTGAAGCAAATTTAATCGTGTTAGTTTAAAAAATCTATAGAGTGGTCTTTGTAGAAAACATGCTCCTTGCATGGTCTCAAATGGGGAAAATCGAAAAAAGTACGAGTTTTAGGAATATTCAAAAGTGATTCCGGGGGATGTTTTTTGATACGCGCGAGTACTGGTTTTACTAAACTTAAATAGATGAAATTATCATCATTTTACACGTAATTTGAAGAGCTTTAATTTATCTGATGGATATCTTTATGATTTGATAAGCCGTTTTAGAGTTATTCAAAGAAAACTGAAAAAACTGAGAAATTTTCTCATTTTGAGGTACGTAGAAAAATTTCCACAACACAGATTTGGGGAAAACTTAGGGTAGTAATATTGGAGAACCAATAAAGGTATTCCAGCAATAAAATCTTTATCGGGAATTATTTCCTATTAAAATCGTAATCTGCCTAGACTATGAGCTATTCCAACAAAAATGGAAATTTTTCTAGAATATTTTAATTGCAATTCTAATGATTTCCTTATACAAAAGTGTATTATCAAATTTTTAATATCAACACGGATGTTCTAGTAATTTTTCAATATTTGTTTTGTTAAAAACATTATTGTATTTAATCCCCTAATGTATTTTGTTAATTGGCTTCCCTCCCTTCCCCCAAAGATCTGCAGAGAAAAGACAGCGGCGGGGAAGTCATTGTCACCGGCTTCCCTCTCTTTTCCAAGAAGTCACCTCGGAGGGGAAGCGTCTCCAGCGCTGGCTGTATTCGGCCGAGAGGAGAAATGACAATTCTTGGAAAAAAGACAGAGAGCGAATTCTGCAACAATGATGACTTCCCCGCCAGTCTCTATTAATAGACATATTTAGAGAGAGAGAGGGAGAATAAAACATAGAATTAAAAAGAGAGTACGAAAATTTTATAAAGAAATTTAATAAGCCGGTAGATTTATATATGCAAAAAAATTGAAAGATAAAGTGAAAACTTTAAGACTCGGTACACTAAGGGGCTGTTAGCTGTAGCCGCAAGTGCTTTTTACCACTAACGGACATCTAGGGTGAGATGGTGCTCTGGAGGGACTGGCCGATCAGATGACAGGCACTGACATCCCAGTCCTCTCCATTTACTACATCTACCCTGTGTTAAGTGGTAAAAAGCATTTACTTTAAGTGACATACAACCGGCCCTAACGCTAGGAGCCGTTCTAGTATCTAGTAATAGCCATTGGCCTAGTTAGGAAGTTGGGCAGCCGATTTTAGCTCATTAGACCCCACAAGGTTTCAATTTCGGTAATCCGATTAGCGATCAACTAAAACTTTTTAGTAGAATTGACAAATTTTAGAAGTAATGAAATAATTTAATCAGTGATACAGTATAGCTATATTTCTTTCAATACCCTCGACCCCTAATTACATCTCAGAATATAGAAGGCTTTATTAAACAGAATTCCAAATAAATAATAAAACATTCACGTATAATTAACAATGTCAACAATATAAATAAATAAAATTAATTAGTTATTTATAATTAAACTTTCCTATCTAACCTCTAAATCTGCGAATCGTCAAATTTTTTAGTAAAAGAAACAGGACAGAAAAAAGCCTCCTGCATTAAAGCCTACTTTTTATCTTAATTAGGACGGAATCCTCAAAATGAGGGGCACTAAAAAAAGAAATAATTTTATTGAAAATCATGAATTCTTCTCTAATTGGAAAATTTATAATTTCTCCAAATTGAGCTTAACGTCCTGTAAGCGAATCTAGTCTCTCGGGGTTCATTATTTTTGAGAATATATTAATTCTATTTTTGGGGGTTACTGATAGGTAAATCTCAACAGAGATTGGTGGAAAAGGCAGCCCAAAAAGTTAATGAAAAGTATTAATTCCGAACAAAATAATTTATTGGGAACGCTCATTTCAATTTCTCTTAAAACCGATTTGAAAGGGTTGGTTGAAGAAAGCTGGGCACAAGATATTATTACTTCAAACTATAAATAGCCCCCGCAAGGGGGTCCAAGTGCACCTGTGTGGGTCCTGTGCCCAGATGTGAACATTTTTTTTAAGGGGATATGCTAGAAAAAAAAATACGTGTAGGCAGACCAATTTTTCCTACTCCCTGCTAAAAAACACATAAGTAGGTACTTTGTTCCAAGAATAAGGGGCATGGCTTAGATTTTGAGCGGGGCCATAAAGTAAAACTATAAACAAATTTAAAAAGCATTGTTTTTTTTTGTTTTTTATTGCAATCGAATGCAAGAAGGGGTGCACCAGTAAAGATGCAGCCCCTATGGATCTCGAAAAGACCTTTTGGATTACCGAGAGAGTAGGTTAAAGGAAACAACAAGGAGGTGGTTATGTTTCCTTTATTGGCCTTTTTAAATCTTAAATAAGGGTGAAGATAGAAAGATCCTCTCGGAAAGGTCAATTTTTAAAATGACAACATGTCTGGCTTAAAAGATAAGAGTAAATAGATATTTTATTTAATATGGATTTACTATGAGTTAAGGATACTGGGTCACTTATTTCTCCAGAAGCATGGTATCACTCCAGCCCTTTATAATATAAATAATTTATCCTCCCAATTAATAAATAATAAACTCGACAAAATTGATAAAATAAATAGATCTGGTGTATACAAATTAAATTGCAACGATTGCGAGGCAATTTATATTGGCCAAACTGGACGATCTTTTATAAAACGGCATAAAGAACATTTAGCTTCCCACAGACAATTAATAAGAAACCAGCCCATAAATCCAGACTCTACTTCCGCATTTGCTAATCATCTATATGCCTTAGATCATGTACCTTCACCTTCTAACCCCTCCCTATTCATTTCGAAAGAAAAGGATTAAGATTGACCTTCTTGAATCCATGGAAATAAAATATGCCTTGTCAAATGATGAAAATGTTATCAACAATCAACTAGATGTAAAATCAAATATAATAGTTGATTTTTTAATATCCAAATGAAAAAATCATTTCCAACCCAGAGACATAAGTCAATGACCTCACAAACTTGCCTTTTACCCAAACAATCCTATGTAAATAAAGGTCAACCCGATTTTCTTTCTGAACAACAGCTTAAGAGAAAGTGTCCTTTTAAAATAATTTGATAAATTCTGTCTCTCTGTTCAATAAACATATATATAGCCTGTCATTCAATAAGTTTATTTAGTTACCTTCTGTATTTCCTGAAGATGGGTTGATAGCCCGAAATATATATATTGAAAAAGAAAATTTTTTTTATATCTTTTAATTTTTTAATTTTAATGTGAAATAAGTGACCCAGTATCCTTAACTCATAGTAAATCCATATTAAATAAAATATCTATTTACTCTTATCTTTATTAAAGATGTTTCACCTTGCACCAACACCACAATCTCTACTGATTATGTTCCGGCTTATTCGAATTAGAGGGATTCGTGCACAAAAGTGATGTTTCAATTTCAATTTTTACTCTTAATTATCCTTGGGCTATCTTTCCATCACAGTTACCCATCTATAATATATATCTAATTTTCTTGTTTATTATTATTATTATCCGAGTTATTGCACTTTCTCAGCTTTCGCTGGAAAACTTTTACCTATCCCTTTAGATCTTATTTGGGTTTAGGCTCGGTCGATGTGGAAAGGAAATTCACCCTAGCCCACATGATCCATCCTCCGAATAATCTTCATTTCAAGAATCTCCGCACAATGTGGCATGTTTGCAGAATAACGATCTTTTGTGTTATATTGAAGACCCATTTAGGCATATCGATCTTCGCCAGATTCCTCTCAAAATTCCGCGTTACAACTGCTTCCGCGGAAATTACCAAGGGGATGATATTGATCCTTTCCAACTTCCAAATTGTCTTGATTTGAAACGCCAAGTCTTCATATTTTCTAACTTTTTCTACCTCTGTGGACCGGATGTTATGTGTCAGAGGGATGGCGACGTCAATGAGTGTGGCTGATTTATCGGTCTTGTTGATGATCACAATATCTGGCTTGTTATGAGCCACTCGTTTGTCTGTGAAGATGGGTCTGTCCCAGTACATCACGTAGTCCGCCGTCTCCAGAACCTCGGGTGGATCATACTTATATTATATATTACTAAATATTATTATTATTATTATTTTGTTTATTTTTCTTTTAATTTTTACACAGTTGCCGGGTTATTTACCCAAGGCAAAAATTTATATACAAATGTTGATATTTATATGTACAATATTTACAAAGGAATTTAGGGATGCGAATCATGCATGACACTGGGTGTATGTTTATTGGAGAGTTAAAAATTTCCTAACAATATTTGCAGTTCCCAACAATGCGGCCTTCTGACAAGTTCTCATGTGTCCTTCGTCCAATTGAATTTTTGATTTTGCAATCTTCCAATCCTTCGTGACCAGACCATTCGCGGACACCACCACTGGGACTATCTCCACCCCCTGAAAGCTTATACATATCCTTCAGTTCGACAGACAGCGCTTGGTACTTCCTCTTCTTTTCAGCGATTGTTGACAGAAGCTTGTCATCCGAGGGGACCGCAACATCAATAATTATTGCCTTTTATTTTTATTTTTATCAAACAGGACAATATCGGGTCTATTTGCTTCAACTGCTCTATCATCAGTTGTGATGGCACAGTCCCACAAAATTCGCGCTCGATCATTGCTAATTACTGTCTCATTACTGTCACATCCATTATTATTATTATTTTTCTGTTAATTTAATATTTAAAGCATGCGGTGTGAGACTTTTTTAGTCCTAAAATAATTTCAATTATTATTCCTTCAGAAAAGATGACATTTTTGAAATTCGTAACAGTCAACTGTTTCTTATTATTAGGTAATAATTATTTATCTCGAGTTAAAAAATAAATCTACTTAAATGTCGGCAAAAAAACGTCCAATATATTCGGAATTTGTCCATCAAAAAATAATAATGCAATTCTTTTTGAAAAATACACTATTTAAAATGCCATTTGAAGACATGAAAGATTTTATTCAATATTGTAGAACATGAGAATATTTATTAGTTTAGTAGAATTTATTAATTATATATATAAACTACGTTGAAAATAAGAAGGGAAACATTCAAATTATTACACATAAGTTTATTTAAAGAGAGAACGATGAACAAATTCTTACATTAATCAATATAATAAACAGTAAATTCAACAATGATAATAAAATGTATATTAGATCGTCAATTCTTAAAGTGTCCTTGACCTCTATCAATGGAATTTTATTTTATTTGTGACTTAAAGCCATGATGAATTCTAATATGCTGTTTCGATGGATATTTTTTTGTAACAAGAACAACACATTCATAATATAAAAAAATACTAATTGTCCAAGAAAGATTAAATATTTAATCGAAACGTCAACAAAAGAAAATTGAACTTTTATTTTCCTAGACTGCATTTCATCTCTTATCATAATTTATTAGTTTTCTTTTATTATTTATATAAACAAAATTGATGAAAACATATTAATTAAACATTTTTTTGCAACGAAATTTTCTCTGGAGAGAGACGGACTGGTAGAAATTTTAATTGAATGTAATGGAAGGCAGCCCAGAGGATCTAATTAAAAAAAGGAGGAAAAAAAAATGTTTTTCTATGCCTTTGTTAAAAATGAAGAAAGTTTTTGAACACTACTGTGGAGAGAAGAAGGAAACATTTTATTTGTTTCATTCATTGACTTTGAAACCCTGAAGAAGGAGGGAAAAATCCTCCGAAACGTCGGTTTGAAAGGAAAGGAGGAAGGATTCCAATAAATTACACCTTATTTTATATGTGTTAATTTTTTCTTTCCTCACTACCTCTGGGCTGCCTTCCATTACATTCAATTAATTAAACATCATATATGCGAATTTTATTTATATCCCAAAACAAATTTAACAAAAGGTTACACTTCAATAAATTAGACTTTATTACTTATGGAAAGTGGTGTAGGTTTTAGGTGAAACATGATGTTAGTTAATAGAGTAAAGGGTGTGTAGTTTCACAGTGAATGAAATATATTGAGTTTGTATAAACCTCTTTGAGTTTTATTTCATTCACTGTGAAACTACACACCTCTACTCTATTAACCAAATTAGACTTTATTAAACAGAATTCTACATTTAATGATAAAAGATTTATAAACAACAAAACAACAATATATATATATAAACAATAATATTTTAGATTAAACTTTCTTATATCTCATCCAAATAAAGCTCAAGCGCAAAATCTTCGATAGAGTTTGAGAATAATAGAATTAACATTTTTTTAATTAAAAAATATTCTAAATACATTAATTATTTGAAGCATAATTAAATATAATTAATCATAAATGATCACTTATTAATTTGTTTTGTTTACAATATTTATTGATTATTTATTTGTATTGTTGAAAAAGTAAATAAAACTAAATTGTTTATTTTAGCTCTTCTTTATTTTACTATATTTTAATATTATTTTTATTTCTTAATTAAAAAACCTTTAAAAAAGGATTAATTTTTGTTTTATGCGGGTATTGCGTTTCTTCATCATTGAGGCTAACTTCGAAACATAAAAAGGACAATTTGATGGATAAAATGTCACAAAATGTTAACATATGTTTTTAAAACTGTTCATTCTCACTTGTTTCCATTCTTATCTCACCAATATTCTTATCATTTGAATATCATTGAGATCAACTGAAGATTATTATATTGCAAAGGCAATTATGGATATTGCTAAATCGCTATTTGGCTCAAGACATGACGGCTATGCTGGGAAAAATGATTTTAATGTAATTTTATTATTTTCATTTAAACCTATTTAAATATTAATCAATAATAATGTTCTCAGAAATTTGGACAACGGTATTTACTAAAAAAAAAAATGACATTTCACTCGTTTGTTTAAGCTTCTTCAGGTATTTTAGAATATTTATTGCTTGTTGACCTAGTCTATGTTAATATAAATTGTTTAAGAAGATATTTGCAAATTTTACTAAAGAAATTGCTTGACTTGTAGCCATTTTTTGTCTGGTAAGTCACTTCATTATTATTTTCCCTTATATAGAAAAAGTGTCAAGTGTCAGAATGACATCTACCAATATACACTTTTCTAAGACTTCTAATTTCAATAATATCAAATTAGATCTTCATTTCTTAAATACTAAATGCAAGTTTACACTAGTCTTAATAGTTTCGGTGTGAATTTTCACAAAAATTGAGGATTTTGTGGTCTCCAGAGCCAGAGCTTCAAAAGCCATTGGTCTGTCTCTTTGTCATTCATAAAATATAACCAAAAAATAGTATATTAGAGGGTGAGTCCTTCACGATAACAAATTCTACAATTTAACCTTCTGTTCTACCTTCTCTAAAAAATAATCAGAAATGTACTACTTTACTATTTTTTATATATAATGTGCCTAGATTCGTGCAATTGTTGAAATTGTTTTTATTTTTGTTAAATCGAAAATATTTTGTTTTGCCAGATTTGATTTATAAAGAGGAATCAATGAGGCTGTCCTCTACTTAATGAAAATAAACATATCTATAGGTACATATAAGTATATATAACTAATATATATATATAATTTATTTAAAATTATTGGATAAAAATACTTGGTAGGTTTCACATTAAGATATAAAAAAATAAAACAAATTTATTTTTTAGAGAATCTTTAATCTCGATATATATATTTCGGGTGACTAACCCATCTTCAGGAGATACAGGAAGTAACTGTTACTTCCTGTATCTCCTGAATGTATCACCCGAAATATATATATCGAGATTCTCTAAAAATTTTGTTTTATTTTTTATATCTTAATGTGAAACCTACCAATATTTTTATCCAATAATTTCAAAAAATGTTTCACCAAGTACCAACACCAAATTCCTTAAAAACTATAATTTATTTGTTATAGAGATTATAGTTTCGAAGGTTTGACATTCATCATCATTATTATATATACCTATATATTAAATAACAGAATATTTATACTGAAATGGACTGTTGATGACGGTTAAGCCTTCGAAACTATAGTCTCTAACAAATAAATTATATATATAAACCTATTTATATTCTTTAAATATATATGTTCCTTTCTTATTACTGAATCTGAAGAAGATCTACAGAGACTTCTCCACCAATTCGGCAAGGTCGGGGAGAAATTTAATATGCAATTTTCTGTCGAGAAAACAAAATCGCTTGTCGTCTCAAAAGAACCAATTCGCTGCAAACTTGAATTTAAAAATAGGATGGTTGAACAGGTGATGACATTCAAATATCTTGGATGCCATGTCACTAGCGATCGCAACCTGTATAATGAGGTGAAGGACCAAACAATTAGAGGTTCCAGGATATCAGGATGCCTTAAAGACATTCTGGATAAACAAATTTATAAGCACGGAGGCAAAGGTGAAGATCTATAAAGCAGCTGTAAGACCATCACAGACCCGAGCTGATACAACAAGAACCGAACAGCTCCTAAGATCAACGGAAATGAAGACGCTGAGGTCTAACATATACTAGGCCTAACACTATGGGACAAAGAAAGGAGCAAGGATATCAGAGAAGAGTGTGAGATCTAAGATATCGTCAAATGGACAAAAGATCGCCGTCGGTACTGGAACGAACATGTGGATAGAGCCAACGCGGAAGGACTAATCAAAATAGCCCGGGATGGAAGGCCAGCATCCAAGAGACCTAGGGGCAGACCGCCCAAGAGGTGGAAAGAAAGCTGGGCGTCCTCTTCCACTAAGACGTGAGGCGTGTGTAGAAGAACAGGCGATAAGTTTATAATAAAGAAGAAGAAGAAGAAGAAATATATATGTATTTCTTTATTTGCATCAAGCAGTGGACAACCTCATTGATTTCTCTTAAATATTTCTGTTTGTTTAATAATTTTATAATACATTCTCCAGAGGGAATTGGAGGGATTGATTGGGAGGGGGATCATCAACCAATCGACTTGATTGGGGAATAATGGAATTGAAATAATTATCGGAAAAGAGGTTTTTTTATCTAATTAGATTTTTCCTCTTATTAAAAACAAGGACTAAAGATGAATAAGGACACTCGATGGTGGAGAAGTAATCGAATCGAAGCAAAAAATACAATGTATACATTAATTAATGTAAAATAATTGGTTTAATAAAATTTATAAAAAAAAAAAAAAAATACATTCTCCAATTTAAACGATAATTAAATTTCTCATATATTAAATTAATAATCTTTCTTGCTTATTCATTTATCCAGTGAGTATCGTACATAGAGGGTACAGATATAACTTTTAAGGACTTCGGTGTTGGTTCTAGGTGAAACATTTTAATATAATAATAAAACTTGAGTAAGATACGAGGTAGGTTTCACAAAAAAAGAAATAAAACAAAATTGATTTTTGAATTCGATATATTTCGGGGGTTAGCCCATCATCAAGAGTCTAAGAAAACTGATTATATATTGGAAAAATAGTTTTACAAGTAACAATTTAAAAAAAAAAATTTAAATGTATGTGGTGAGGGGAAAGTAGGGGAAGAGGAGAAGTTGTTCTAAGAATTAATATTTTCTATTGAGATTTGAACTGACTGAAAGGAAGCTATACGTGCTATTATAATAACGAATGGACAAGTACCTGAGAAGGTACAACTTGAAAGGTACATGAGAGAGAGCAATTACCCTAGTATATTCAATGTGCGAACAATGGAAGGAATGTTTAGTTAATTTATTATAACATATAATCAATAATTGTATTTTTATACACTTCCAATTGATTATTTAAAATATTTGAATTATTAGAGAGGGCTATTTTATTTCGGTGGATTCCAAAAGATCCAATTTAAGGCCTTTTCTTAGACTCCTGATGATGGGCTAACCCCCGAAATATATCGAATTCAAAACTCAATTTTGTTTTATTTCTTTTTTTGTGAAACCTACCTCGTATCTTACTCAAGTTTTATAAGTTCGTTATTAGCTCGAAGCTAGAGGTAAGAGATAAGGTTTTTGTTCATATCCTAAAGCCCAATTATACTTTTACTTCTTGTGCTTTTAAATGATAAGGATTTTTCTTATTTTCAGTATACATATATCCAAAATTATATTTTCTATGTTGTCTATACAATTTTTATCAAATAAATTTCTTCCAAAAAGGACCTTGGAATCCTTTTTACTTGTTACAACAAATTTGAGAGATTTCAAGTTGCTGATACAAGATTTAAATTTTCTTAGAAAATCATAATAGAGTGTCACCTATTAGATACGATGGAATGGATTATTTTTAATTATATATCAGAAGGGTTGTTTTTTAACCGCTTTGGGATTCGAACCCGAGTGCCAGCAACAGTAATCCGGGCCATTTGTGAGGTGCGAACCCCTCTGACATAATGTAAACGCGTTAAATATTTTACTCAAAGATTTAAATGTTCAAATCAGAGGAAAAAAGGAACAATTAAACACCGTGTTAAAACTTGCCATCAATTACAACGTTTCGCCAATTTATTGTGGCTTCATCAGGCTCTTGAATCCACAATAAATTGGCGAAACGTTGCAATTGATCGCAAATTTTAACACGGTGTTTAATTGTTTAATCTGTCCTTTTTCCTCTGATTTGTCACAACTAATTCTGATAATGAAACTGAATAATAATAATGATATTTAAATGTTCATTTGTAAAAACAACCCATCTGATATATAATTAAAAATAATCCATTCCAACGGATCTAATAGATGACATTCTCTTGTCATTTTCCAAGATAATATAGGTAGCTAACAAGTTTGTTTGCAAAGGTTTAGTGATCTAAAATTCATGAATTTAGATTCCATTGGTTTGATTTTTTAAGTCTGATTCTTTAAAAATAAATTTACTTTTAATAATTTTATTTTTTAACATTGGTTTGTTATTTATGTAAGATAGGGAAAAGTCATGTGGTATGTACTAAATACGCCATATTAATTTTTCAACACCTGTTTTATATCGAGCAATTTTTGTTAATATTCTAAGAGAATTGAAGAAGTATAATTAAATAAACGAAACCACATTTTTTTAATAAATACCATATTACACAAAATCTTGAAAATTCATAGTATTAAATAATATTAGCGAGAATGGAATGTATAAATTACTCGTATTTAAATATTTTCATAAATTATAAAATCCATTGAGTATTTATTGGATTGTTTTCAGGATGTTGTCGATACTGCTGTTTCGGAAGATGAGACGGAAATGTCTTTGAATTTAGGAGATATCGCCGATGGAATTAGTTTACTTGCTGACGGAGTGAGTCCATCGCCTGGTGGACCATTTTCTGCTTTAACTCCTTCGATGTGGCCACAAGATATTCTCTCAAAACTCACACAGCAACCTGATGATCCGAATTCTCAGCCTGATTATAGGTAAAATAATTGAGAAAAGTATCCATTACATAGTTTAAAAAATTGATTTTTACACGCTATCCTCAGTTTTGGGGATGTTTTTTCCATTGTAATGTTCTGAGAAAAATTGTTCACTCCTTATTGTTTTCCCAATGACTTCCTATGCATGTGACACTTTGATGTCACCGCCCGCTAGCATTTAAAAATTAATTAGAGCATTAACTGAAGGTTTTCTACATTTGATTCAATCGCGAATCTAATGTAGGGAATTTTTGTCAAATATTGAGTGAAAATAATATTTGAACTTATATATTTCTAACTTGAAATAATGATATTAAATAAATTTTAATTTTCTCATTAATATATCAAAGAATAATTGATACGTCAACAAGAATTATTTTGACCGCGCTGATTTGAAAAAAGATATTTTTATCTCGCGAGACTACTGCGGATTACGCTATTGGAGTCTGCGGAGTATTAAGTCTGGACCAAGAGAGAAAAAGATTTAATCCACTTAGCTACAATCCAACGTCATTTCGCGTTTAGCCCGCTAGACATTCGGATGGATCACCGAGTGAATTGGAAATCTCAGATGTTATATACTCGATCTCCCAGTCTATACGCGAAATGACGTTGGATTGTAGCTAAGTGGATTACATCTTTTTCTCTCTTGGTCCAGACTTAATACTCCGCAGACTCCAATAGCGTAATCCGCAGTAGTCTCGCGAGATAAAATATCTTTTTTTCAAATCAGCGCGGTCAAAATAATTCTTGTTGACGTATCAATTATTCTTTGATATATTAATGAGAAAATTAAAATTTAATTAGAGCATGCCTATAAAAATCTCATTTAACTTGTCAATCTTTTTAAATTTCTCTTAGTTTCAATAATATCTAACGTGTGATAATTAAAATTAATTACTATCTAGTTATCATACGAGGAATATTTTTTTCAAGGTCCCCTAGGTCGCCAAATAAAAACCAAAAGGATAATCATCTTCGTATATGTGCACTGTCTATATATTCGCCTATTGTTGTAATTTTCAGGGTTCTTGTTGTTTTTTGTATGTCGGTCTTTTTAAGTTAATAAAAGCCTAATTAAAGGTTGTTTTTATCTAATTCTTTACACGTAGGTTTTTAAAGAACTTATAACACTAACAACATTTAAGTGTATTTTATATGTTGCTGAAACTACTTACTATCAAAATTTGTTGACATTTATTTTCTCAAATATGGGTACTTAATTTTATAGATTTATATATTTATTTGGACCAGCCCATTTTTGAATTACCCCCTTTAACAAAAAATCACCCCTGTGGGACATGGGTCCCACTTTGGGAAACACTGTTCAAAATTAAAGAAAAAAAAATGATTCAAAATAATTTTTTTTTTAGATTTGATGAATTTGGATTCCGAGTAGAAGAAGAAGATGGTCCTGAACAAAGTTCGAATAAACTTCTTGGAATCCCTTTTGTGGAAGATCCTCAACAAAGGTAACTATTATACTATTAGGGTCAGTTGTATGTCGGTTGGTAAAGTCTTTGTAAAAGTTGACAAAGGGTAAAACCTGAGAATTCACCTTGTGTCCGACGGGATGCCCAATCAGATTTCAGATTAAAGAGCGTGTCATCTGATTAGCCATCCGGCCGGGCACAAAATGAATTCTAAGGTTTTATCCTTTCTTTTTTTTTTTTATGATATTGATGTGAGAAGGAGATACACCAGAAGGTGGATCCCCTAAAGGCCTGTATGGGCTGGCCCCTCCATCGTGAAAAGAACAGAGTAGAAGGAAAAGAAGCCGGGATCACGAGCCAATCTCAGAAACTTAGATACAATTCAATATCCAATTTACAGGGTGGCGCAGATGGATCGGGTGGTTTTAAAATACTTGTCAAACTGTGTCGGGTGGTTTTAAAATACTTGTCAAACTGTCAATTTTAAAGGTATTGGATTGAAATAAAGTGCAAAACGTGTAGTTACAATGAAAGTTTATTAACAAAAAATTAGTAAAGTTAGTTTTTAAAACAACTGCACATACCGCTAGGATATCAATGCAAGCTGTACGCGCTCTGTTCCCTGGCCGTTTGATTTCCCGTAATGGAGATCTCCATTGGCCCCCTCGCTCACCGGACCTCACGGTATGTGACTTCTTCTTATGGGGCTATTTAAAAGCAAGGGTGTACATGAACAAACCCCGGACCATTCAGGAGTTGAAGGCAGCAATTCACAACGAAATCACATTAATTCCTGGTGATGTGCTTGAGCGGGCATTTCGGAACGTTAAGGACCGACTCCAAGAATGCGTCGCTCGAGAAGGAGGGCATTTGATGGATGTAATTTTTAAAAACTAACTTTACTAATTTTTTGTTAATAAACTTCCATTGTAACTACACGTTTTGCACTTTATTTCAATCCAATACCTTTAAAATTGACAGTTTGACAAGTATTTTAAAACCACCCGACACAGTTTGACAAGTATTTTAAAACCACCCGATCCATCTGCGCCACCCTGTACTAAGGTTTTAGGGGCTTCGAGTAGTGGTAAATTCTCCGCGCGATAAATTCGGTTAAATTTATCTCCCACTTTGTCAACTTTTACAGACTTTACCAACCGACATACATCTGGCCCTTACTGGAATATTTAATGAAATATTTCCTCTGGTCTATTCTCAATTTACTACTATTAAACATATTTTTTTTTTTTATTTTTATTTAGGTTACAGTGGGTAGCTCATCTTGAATTTTCTCTCAACAAAGAAGTATGTGAACTGACGTGGGATCATGTAGAAGTAGTTCTTCCTAGAACTGAACGTTTACGAACTATGGTTCATGCAGGAATTCCACACTCCCTTCGATCTCAATTATGGATGAGACTTTCAGGTTTTATTATCTTTCTTATTCTTAAAAGCCATAGCTAACATATTCATGATGATGCCTGATTTATACGTTAGAAGTTTTTCTTTGAAGACAGACTAATATTTCAATATCTTAGGATTCCATGAAGGAAGTCAAGAAATAAATAAGAGACTACTTCCAACAAATAATAAATATAATTGAAAAGTTTTTATTTCGCGTAGAGTAGCAGAGTTGTTGAATCTTAAAGAGAAACAAAGGTTGTCCTCTGCTTTTTTTTTTTTTTTATTATTTATTGGCATCGGGCACAAACCCATTTTGCCAGCCAATATATTCACATTAACTCTACAAAAAACAAAAAAACAAAAAAATAAAATAAAAATAAAATAAAAATAAAAAAATAAATAGCAACCTAAAAACTCATCAAAAAATATCACAGCCCAGTGATATAAGGAATTGAAGAACCAGCTTCCCTAGTTCTCCCCTTCGGATATGCAGGCAAGTAATATCTGCGCATTTGTAGGGAACTGGATCTTTACCCGAACCCTGTCATAAAATCGGTCTATTTTTCTTCGAGACAACCCACACCCAAGAAGGGCATGGTTAATGTCCCCCCGTGAGCTCGAATCACATCTACAGAAAGGGTGGTCTCTGAGACCAACCCTATGCATATACTCGGGAGTCGTCGCGTGCCCAAGTCTCAGCCTATTAATATGTACAGACATTTTTCTGAACAGGTGATATCGTTCAAACCAGGGCTGAACCGGGATTCCCGGACACACTCCGAGGAAATGACGCCCTTTGTCAGCACTGGATATTTTCAAGGAATTGTTCCATTCCTGATAGATTGTCTTCTTTATTAAAGGCCGAACTTCATCAGCCGACAATTCGAGGGGCCAGGATGATCCCTCGGAAATCGCTCTCACAGCTAGACTGTCCACTCTCCTGTTCCCGTCAATCCCACTATGAGAAGGTATCCATAGAAGGGATACCTCCTTACCTGCCTCTCTAAGATTCTTGATTTCATCTAATATTTCCAGGATAAGATAAGATGTTTTCTTGTTTAGCGGGAAACCTTTAATGGCCTCTGCTTGATGCATATAAAAATACACACATAATATACTGTGCAAGATTTACGTATAGTTACACAAGCTATAGCTTAAGGCCCCACTTTCTTGGGGGCCCCAAAAAAAAATTATCCGAGTGAGTATACTTAAATATACAGGATAGTGCAGCATTATTTGAAAGAAAATATTTTGGTTTAATATAATTCCTTAATCCTTATAACATGTTTCAAGAGATTAGATAATAAGCCTTTGTAAATTGTGCCTTTTAAAAGAACTTTGGTTTCTTTTTACCAGAGTTTGCATTTTTAAGTTTGTTATGAAAAAAAATGATCTTAAGTTAAATATTTGTTATTTCACTATCTATGTATATACTTCTTAATTGTATTTCAATTTAATCCTCTAGGTATCCGAAAATCATATTTGGCACCTACATCTGGACTTATAAAGGGCCCCATAGCTTAGGACCTTATCAAGTCTAAATCCGGCCCTGATAATATATCAAATATATATGTGTGTATGTTTATTTGCATCAAGCCGAGGACAACCTCTTTGCTTCTCTTTATGAAAAATAATATATATGTATATTGAAAATATTTTTTTTTAAAGTGACGTTTCAGAGGATATTCACTCCTTTTTCAGGGTTCAAAAGAGTCAATGAAGGAAGAGTGCTAAATAATTCCTTCAATGATCCTTTTGCAGAGCAGTCTTAGGCCATTCAGGGGCCCTGTTTAGAAAGTTTTAGAAAAATTTTCGTTCAAGTTAAACGACGACGTTGACATTTCGGGGCCCCCATCTGGTAGGGACCAGTGGCGGATTTAGGTTCGACAGCGCTCTAGGCCCTGTCCGATCTGGCGCCATTTTTGCATTATAGTAGTAATTATTATAATCAAACATCTAATTTACGAATATTAAATATATTTTATTTTGAAGTCTATTAATTTTGATATAATAATAAATTTCTTAAAATTAAACAATAAATAAATTTTTTATAACTAATCACATATCAGATAAAACTAAGCAAAATCGATTTTTAAATTTTGCAGCGTCTAGAATTTTCTGGGCCTCTAATATTTTGTCTTGTCGTCCCTAAAATTTTAACGCCTCACGGTCCTAGGCGTAAATCCGCCACAGGTAGGGGGCCCCAGGCCCGTGCCCTTGTCGAAAAAACGGAACTGCCCTTTTGAACCATAAAGAATGAGGGAAGATTCTCTCAAACGTTTTCTTTTAAAATAACATTATAAGGCAAAAAACATTTCCAATAAATAGTATTTGTTGGAAGTAGTCGCTTATTTATTTCTGGACTGCATTCATTCAATCCCGAGGCACTGATTTATTTTAAAAAATATTTTTTTATTTTCAAGAATAAACCTACAAATACTTAGATTACATTTATTACATTTTGATTATTTTTTTTAATCATTGGATTATCTTATAATTATATTTCGAAATTATTTATCTCTTCACGATTACGCTTGTAATGTAGGTATTTTAATATTTAATATTTGTAATTTTAATAAAATTTTAATAAACATCCTCCAGTCATGTAGCACTAAACATACTTAATTTTTTATCTAATAATTGTGAAGAAACATGTTGTCTTTCCAAGGTGAAACATTTAATTGAACTATAATTTCTTTTCTATTAAGATAGTTAGTTGGCTCTTAAATTAGGGGTTCGCGATTCCCTTCGTTAAAGCTTTTTTGGTGGGTTCCGGAAAATTATTAAAAACATTATCTATTTATTAGTTGACTATCCATTGAGATTATGGCAAGATGTAAGTCGAGTTAAGAAATTTATTATTGTTGTTGTAGAATGTTGAAGTATTTCGGAAAAAATATGATACGGATGGTAGGTATGTAGTAAAAAACTTTTTATATAGTTTATGTGTGTTTTATGGTGTTGTGGTGTACATTTGCTTGCAAAAGTTTCGGATCAGATCAATCCTTCATCAGCACCTTGCCAATTTATTTATTTAACACAACTTTGGTCATGAATGCAACATGCCATTGGCTTTGAACAACAGATAAATAGAAATAAAAATAACATGACCAAAGTTGTGTTAAATAAATAAATTGGCAAGGTGCTGATGAAGGATTGATCTGATCCGAAACTTTTGCAAGCAAATGTCACCACAACACCATAAAACACACATAAACTATATAAAAAGTTTTTACTACATACCTACCATCCGTATCATATTTTTTCCGAAATACCTCAACATTCTACAACAACAATAATACATACAAACGGAAACTTTGGCTACAAGATCACTGTGGACCTTTTCCACGAGTCTCCATTAACTTAGTAAGAAATTTAGTTCAAAATAATTTCATAGACCAATTTTATCGTAAAATTTACTGCTACTAAATCAAAATTCCAATGTAAGCTTTTCCTTTGTAATTTATATATGCAAATAATGTCTCTCTTACGAAAAAATTGCATTTTTAAGTTTGATCCCTCCCGAATACACAAACTGGAGAAGACTGAATAATAATTAATAAAACAATATTAATTTTAATGTAAAAATTATTTAACAAAGTATAAAAGTTGAATATATTTTTGATTTTATATCATAAAAGTGTATACTTACATTTATTTTTATTTCAATGGAAATTTCTTTTCCTATAGACTTGTGGTCTTCTTAAGAATTGAAAACGTCATTTCATTGATATTGAAAGTGGCGTAAGTCCATTCATAGCTATCAAAAACATATTATTTCTTAAATAATATTAATTATGCTAATTGGGATGATAAATTTGACACTCTTAAAAACCCAAAAACATTATTCTACTAACTGAAGGTTTTCTACATTTTATTCGATCGCGACTCTAATGTAGGGAATTTTTGTCAAATATTGAGTGAAAATAATATTTGAACTTATATATTTCTAACTTGAAATAATGATATTAAATAAATTTTAATTTTCTCATTAATATATCAAAGAATAATTGATACGTCAACAAGAATTATTTTGACCACGCTGATTTGAAAAAAGATATTTTTATCTCGCGAGACTACTGCGGATTACGCTATTGGAGTCTGCGGAGTATTAATTCTGGACCAAGAGAGAAAAAGATGTAATCCACTTAGCTACAATCCAACGTCATTTCGCGTATAGCCCGCTAGACATTCGGATGGATCACCGAGTGAATTTGAAATCTCAGATGTCTAGCGGGCTATACGCGAAATGACGTTGGATTGTAGCTAAGTGGATTACATCTTTTTCTCTCTTGGTCCAGACTTAATACTCCGCAGACTCCAATAGCGTAATCCGCAGTAGTCTCGCGAGATAAAAATATCTTTTTTCAAATCAGCGTGGTCAAAATAATTCTTGTTGACGTATCAATTATTCTTTGATATATTAATGAGAAAATTAAAAAAAAAAAATTTAATTATTCTACTATGTTATCTGTTACCCATATTTTTAAATTAATCCAACGCAAACCCTTCAATATCTCGATTCGAACTTAAATGGACTTACGCCACTTTTAAAATAAACGGCTCATGTATACTATACTCAATGCTCGTAAATAATTCGTACCCGTAAAATATGTTAATGATATGCGAAATTTTAAATTGCCAATTTAGTGGTTCGCAATATCTAATAGGTTCTTGACCGCTGGAATAGAGAGTAAAACAATTCTTTCTACTCCCAAGAGTAACAATGTTCTGATGATAAAATTTGTCTGACATAAATAACTGTACAATTGTTTATTTCGAGGGGTGAACCGCGATTGGAATTAGGTGTTCACGTCTTTGAAATTATCTGGAATTATTTTGGAATTCATTAGATAATGCCCTTTCATTTATTGTCTTCTACTTGGAAATGAACGTGAAAGTGGATGTAGGTGTACACGATATTAGGTCACGGTTCTCCCCTCGGTCTATTCATAGGGGATATTAAACTTTAATGATAAAAAGACAGTAAGTAGTCTGGAGTTGGTGGTGTTTCACAAGGAGAAAAATTAAAATACAAAGATTTTTTTAGTTTACTCTATATATTTCGAGCTCTTAACTCATCGTCAGGAGAACATTGACTAAAGATAACATGATATTTTGAACAGAATTTATTTTAATTTTAATATGATGGACAGTTATTTATGACATAGTGTAAATATGAAAGAATTATCAGAAGGATGGAATGGCTTTAGAAAGCCGACTGACCAGATGTAGGGACAAAGGGCTGGGACAAAGAAAAGATATTTATATTTGAAAGTTGCCGAAAATTATGTATGTGTAATAAAGGAAGGCAATAAACTATAGAATGCAATGAGGGTGCATAGCGAAAATTTAATCTCTCATTTTCTATTTAAAAAAATAAATAAAATTAAAAATAAACCCACCATACACCCTCATCGCACTCCAATTCAAATTAAATATCATTGATTAAGATGTCAATTATTGGTGAAGTTTTGATGTCTGTTTGATTGTTCAAGATGTTTTGATTAAGGTGTATGGCCTTTAATCAATGATATTTAATTTGAATTGGAGTGCGATGAGGGTGTATGGTGGGTTTATTTTTAATTTTATTTATTTTTTTAAATAGAAAATGAGAGATTAAATTTTCGCTATGCACCCTCATTGCATTCTATAGTTTATTGCCTTCCTTTATTACACATACATAATTTTCGGCAACTTTCAAATATAAATATCTTTTCTTTGTCCCAGCCCTTTGTCCCTACATCTGGTCAGTCGGCTTTCTAAAGCCATTCCATCCTTCTGATAATTCTTTCATATTTACACTATGTCATAAATAACTGTCCATCATATTAAAATTAAAATAAATTCTGTTCAAAATATCATGTTATCTTTAGTCAATGTTCTCCTGACGATGAGTTAAGAGCTCGAAATATATAGAGTAAACTAAAAAAATCTTTGTATTTTAATTTTTCTCCTTGTGAAACACCACCAACTCCAACCTAATTTAATTTTAACAATGTTTCACTATAAACCAACACCGCGTTCCCTAAATTTTATTAGTAAGTAGTCTGACTTGTTTGGAAAATTTATTTTATTTTTATTTCATTTATCTTCACAAGGACCTCGAAATAAGTCCAATTTAAAAAAATAATCTTGACATTATCTTTACTTAAATAAAAATAATAACATCATTAGTTTATAATTTCATTTAAAAATCTTTTTTTCATTTTATTTTCAGGTGCTTTGAAAAAGAAATTAACATCTGAAATTTCCTATAAAGAAGTAGTAAAGGCATCTAGTAATGATAATTTAATGACTTCGAAACAAATTGAAAAAGATTTACTTCGTACAATGCCAGGCAATGCTTGTTTTAGTCATGCCTCAAGCACCGGAATTCCAAGACTAAGAAGAGTTTTACGTGGCATTGCTTGGCTCTATCCTGATATTGGGTCAGTATATTGGAAATACTATCATTTTCGGGAAAATTTAATATATATTATATTTGTTTTTGGGGAGGATTCAATGTAGATTCCGCTCAGGATAATCATACAAACAACAATTTTCAAATAAAGTAAATGAAAAGAAATTAATGTAACTATAGTTTGATTCAATAGAATTAAAGGGTTCAGGTAGCCATATAAAAGAAAAATATATCCAAAACCAATGTTTTAATTTAATTATTATCATTTCCGTCCATAATTTAATTTATAATTTGAAAGTTTATATTGGGAAAATAAGGACAAGTTTTTATGTGTGACTTTTTTATTTATCCACCAACGTTTCGTCGACTTTGCCGACTTCTTCAGGGCTTCAAATAGTCATGTCACACATTCGTTTAAATTTTCTTCTTACCTTCGTTACCATTGAAGGCCATCAGAATACAATTTTCAAAAGATATTTGGCACATTCACAAAAAACACAATTTTTTCTCTTTTTAATAACAACCTTATCAATACAGAACAGAACAGTAATCACTTCTTACAAAAAATAGAATAAAATATTTTTCTTTTTATCCCTATATACAAAAATCTCAACTTCGAATAAATTAAACTTATATATTATATATTTTTGTAAGAAGTGATTACTGTTCTGTTCTGTATTGATAAGGTTGTTATTAAAAGAGAAAAAATTGTGTTTTTTGTGAATGTGCCAAATATCTTTTGAAAATTGTATTCTGTTGGCCTTCAATGGTAACGAAGGTAAGAAGAAAATTTAAACGAATGTGTGACATGACTATTTGAAGCCCTGAAGAAGTCGGCAAAGTCGACGAAACGTTGGTGGATAAATAAAAAAGTCACACATAAAAACTTGTCCTTATTTTCCCAATATGAACTTTCAAAAAAGTTTTAATTTAATTTTCCTCAAGTCCTGGGCAAGGGCGGATCCAGGAATTTTTATGGGGGGGGAGAATGTATATAAGGTGCCCGATGTATATAAGATCTACTTTTTATCTCGAAAGTGTGTCGCGATCGAATTGTCCAAGTGGGGGGGGGGGGGGGGGGGGGCAGAGACTCCCCACTCATACAACTTTATTTTCAATTTTAAAATTTTTTAAAAAATAAATGTTTTTTTTTACAAATTTCATATCTCATATTTTAAGTTCATTAAAATAAAAAAAAAATAAAAAAATTGTTATAAATTCCCTGTCGATTTGGCCGCCGTTTTTTGGCCTCTGCGTGCGACGCACTTGTTGCACTCCCGCCAGGCACGGGCCTGTATGGGGGGAAAGGGGGCGATCGCCCCCCCCGGATCCGCCCTTGGTCCTGAGTATATAAAGTAAAAACTCAGCAACTTTCTTTTAATTTTATACACTCATATGTGAGAAAGATTTGATATTTTAATAGAAACATCTTCTTTGGAGAGATTTTTTATTTTCTGGGTCCCTTTAATCCTATACAAATAAAATAATTTATTAGAGTGTCATTTTAAACCATTTAAAACCGACATTTCAAAGGATCTTCTCTTCTTTAAAAGAGTCAATGAAGAAAGCTTGTAGCCACTATCATATTGTCTTTTCTTTCACTGTTGTTTTGGTGTTATTTATTTATTTGTCCAGAAATACACGATATACATTAATCAGTAGAGATTGTTGGTGTTGGTGCAAGGTGAAACATCTTTAATAAAGATAAGAGTAAATAAATATTTTATTTAATATGGATTTACTATGAGTTAAGGATACTGGGTCACTTATTTCACATTAAATTAATAAAGATAAGAGTAAATAAATATTTTATTTAATATGGATTTACTATCTTTTACTATACTTTTAATGTGAAATAAGTGACCAATATCCTAACTCATAGTAAATCCATATTAAATAAAATATTTATTTACTCTTAACTGACATATACATTGTTATGTCGTGTCTTATAGAGTTGACAAGTCAACTGTGCTTAGGACTTGATTTATATTTATAATTCATTCAATTCAATAAAGTAATATCTACAATACACGAAATATACTGTCCATTCACTATTATTAATTCTAAATTCTAACTAAAGTCCATATTTAAACACATCACAAGGTGATCCAAATCATATTCTTTTGAAATATAATAGCAAGTTATAATGCCAAAACAACACTGAAAGAAAAGAGAAAAACCTAGAGGTTTCAATCTTACTTCATATATCATTTTAAACCATGAAGAAGGAAGGAAGATCATCCGAATTAAAATTCTGAATAAATTTGGAAAATTAGTTCATTCTCTCCTTATTAACAACAAATAATTTGATATCTCAAGTATTTTGGAAGATTCGTCATTTTTAAGCTCACCGTCCGCTTTGAATTGTATTTTTTTTTTTTTTGAATTTTCTCTTTTCATTATCATGGATTGCCTCTCCACCAAACTCCATATTCTTTTTATTCTTAACACAACTGACTTAAAAATTAATCTATCTCTTTTAGGTATTGTCAAGGGACTGGAATGACAGCAGCTTCCTTGCTCTTATTAATGGAAGAAGAGGATGCTTTTTGGATGCTTGCTGCCATTGTAGAAGATCTTTTGCCTGCATCCTATTATTCAGCTACTTTACTTGGTTATAAAACATTTCTTTATTTATATATTTATAATTTAATATAAGACTAAGATACTATATTAAATATGACCTTCGATTTCAATATTAAATACTATGTAATTTTTGTTTTTCAGAGGATGAGGAACAAAATAAGTGTTTGTTTACGACTTATCAATTGCAACGTTTCGCCACTTTTATTGCAGCTTCTTCAGGCTCTAGAAAGGAGCAAATACATACATCAAAAAAACACATTCAAAAACAAAAATTCACTCAACTCAAAATCAATTTCATATATACCTTGATAAATAAAGCTCCGAGTGGCGAAACGTTGCAATTGATACGTCGTAAACAAACACTTATTTTGTTCCTCATCCTCTGAAAAACAAAAATTATATTAATAAATTATGGAACTGAATCCCAATGATGACAGATTAAATACTAGTTAAAAATCCTGACAAATAAGTTTAATAAATGAGCCACTGAGGAAGTTGCAAAACAGCAACGAAACGTATGGCATATTTAATCAAAACTTGTATTTAATTTCATTTAAAGTCTTGTCCAACTCCCTACGATTCCTTTAATTAAATACTATGTTTCTTTAATTGCATACATACTTAAAATGTTTAATTGAAATCGTAGTGAGTTGGATAAGAATTAAATTACAAACAGAGTTTTATTCTTTAATGTGCCAAACGTTTCCTCATTTTATTTTTGACTTCTTCAGCGGCCCACTAAACAACTCAATTGTCTGATGCTGTTGAAACTATGAGATAAAACATATCAATCAATCCTTCTTCGTTAAAATACATTAATAGCTTACAATCAAAGTTAAAATTAAAATTGCAGTTTTTCAAAACTTCATCCTCATTAAAGCACGGGTTACCATTATCCAATTAAGATAAAACTTTGTTTGAATTGTAGCAAATTTAATCTAATAGTTTAAAAATATATAGAGTGGTCTTTTCGAAAACCTACTTTTTCGTGAACAAAAGAGAAAAAATCGAAAAAAGTGCGAGTTTTTGGGATTTGCGGAAACAAAAAAAAATACTCAAATTTTCACCTAGCGCTTGAGCCCAAACGGTTGGTGATAGAAAAAAACCTAAATAATGAAATTTGTAGGAAATTTTATGAACTTTCATTTTGAATAGGAAGATTATTTACGAAAAGTTGATAGTTTTCGAGTTATAAGGAAAAAACCGGCAAAAAATGAGATTTTTTATCTTTTTTGGCATTTATTGACAATGATCCGTCACGAAATTTTAGTATCAAACCTCAGATTCGGATTCAGCACACCCAAAAACATAAAGGGTCGAAGAAATTACAACTGCCCCAAAACTTTCCGGGTAAAAACACAATTTAACTGGACTATTTGTTTTAATAAAAAAAAAATTCCCACTAAATATTTTGCTTTGTGGATTGAGCCTCTCCCCCCCCCCCCACGAAAATTTCCTGGCTACGCCACTCACTGATTATGTTACCATATCACGTAAAAGCCAAGTTTTAGGAAAATAATTTCAACTAAAAATGTGAAATCAATAAATATAGATGGACTTGTGAAAGAAAAATAAGCGTTTTAATTGAAGTTACTATATTCTCAACTCACTTAATAAATTGATGACGTTGAACTTGGCAGCACATTAGATCTCACTACTTTTTTGACAAACGGTTTTTATTAATCGAACTTTTTTTACACATGTGATTTTGTTGGAATTTCTACTTAATACTAATATCAATCTATATTAATAATGACGAATTTTTAATCACAAGTATTATAATAAAATTTATTTATTTCAGGAATTCAAGCAGATCAACGTGTTTTGCGAACCCTCGTTACAAGTCTTCTTCCCGAGGTGGATCGTGTTCTTGTTGAACACGATATCGAATTAAGTCTTATCACCCTGCACTGGTTCCTTACCCTGTTTGCTTCTGTTGTACATATGAAGATTTTATTGCGAGTCTGGGATCTTTTCTTTTTTCATGGATCAATTGTTCTCTTTCAAATGACATTAGGAATGCTCAAAATAAAAGGTATTATTATTCGTTATAGGTTTTAGTAAATAATATAATTGGTTTTGGTAATCAGGTTGATGACTGGAAGATTATTTCTGGTTAAACTACATACTCATGATGAAATTAGAAATTAAACTGATTACATTTTTCTATTTTAATCACGATGTTTCAACTTTTAATTCTGAAACCATTTTCAAGGGATATAATGAATAAATTTTATAAATTTAAGGTTTTTTTAGGCACATATAATAATTAAATTCAATAATTTTTATCGGATATTAATATTTATTTGATTAATTTACCAGACAGTTTCGATCACCTCTGATTGACCATCTTCAGTAGTACTGAAAAATGAAACATTTTTTATAAAATTTTTTTAAATAATTACACAAAATAAAACCATATAATTTCACTAGTCCTTCTTAATGTGTTTTGGAATAATCGATCAGTATATAATGAGAGATTTAGTCAATTGAGAATTGATTGTATAATAAAAAAATGTTTAATTGATCATCAGTTCAAAATAGATTCTAATCAATGACAAGTGCTTATAAATTAGTAGAAATATCTATGTTACTAAGTTAAGGATGAGTTATGTATGCAAAGTGACAAATTCCAAATTTTGAACGAAATTGTATGTATAAATGTGAAATTGTATGGTTTTATTTTGTGTAATTGTCTAAAAATATTTACAAAAAATTGAAGGATTTTGATGAGGCAGTCCAAGTTCAAAAAATAGAAAATTACATCCATTAACATGTCATTTGAATTAGATAATCTTTTTTCCTCTCTTTATTTTTTTATTCAAAGCCGACGTTCGCAGGTTTGGAAATTCGAGATACATATAAAGGGTGTCCTAAAATTCACGCAAGTTGTAATTTTGTTAGAAAACACAGGTTTTTAATTAAAAATTGTAAATTTTTTATTGATTCATAAAGTATACAGTATAAAATTATGTATGGAATATGATATCGGCGAAGAGAGTTGGTTGAATTTATTGTGGAGCAACAAGTGGATGTTGATTTTTCGAACAAAATCATCTTCAGCGGTGAGGCTCATTTTTATCTTGATGACTTCGTTAAGGTATTGGCGCAATTTGGGTTCAGAGTGATTGTTGAGAAACAAATGCACTGTTTGGTGCAGATTTTAGGCTGGAGGCATTATCGGACTATTCTTCTTCGAAAATGCAGTTGGTCAGGCAATAACATTTAACGGTGTTTGCTAACGCGACATGATAATCCAGTTTTTGTGTCTAAATTGCAAGATATTATTCTGGAAGAGCATGTGGTTTCAACAAGACGACACCACATGGCATATAGCCCGAGAAACAATTCAATTACTGCATGAGTCATTTCCTCGTCGCCTAATTTCTCGTTTTGGTGATCAGAATTCGCTGCCCAGATCATTAGTAACGTCGTTGCACTTTTTTCTTTGGGATTTTTTGAACTCTAAGGCTTATGCCAACAAGCTCTCGACCACTCACGCCTTGAAGGGATGAAATTGAGCGCTGTATCAACGAAATTCAGCCACATTAATGTAAAAAGGTCATTGAAAATTTCATTTACTTGATACCCTATTCCATACATAACCCTAAACTCTATACTTTATGAATCAATAAAAAATTAACACTTTTTAATTAAAAACCTGTGTTTTCTATCAAAATTACTTCTAGCCTGAATTTAGGGACACCCTTTATATATATATGATGAGCCAAATCCCCTCCTTATAATATATATGTATCTCGAATTTCCAAATCATCACTACTCTAGATTCCGCTGATAATGAAAAATTGTAGAATATTGTTACTGCCACTGAGAGAGGAGACAGAGAGGAGTGTCACGTTGTATTTCCTTCATTGACCTTTCAAAACTGAAAAGGAGGAAGAAACCTCCGAAATGTCGGCTTTGAATAAAAAAACTTATTAATTAAAATGACATCATAAGCGAATGCTCAAATTTTCTCTTGGACGAGACAACACCTAAATAAAATCCTTCAATAGCAATTTGCTATTCCGTCTTCAAAAACTAATTCAATATCGTATTATTCACAAAAAATGTTTCAATTTTCAGTACTACTGAAGATGGTCAACCAGAGATGACAGAAACTGTCTAGTAAATACCTAATCAAATAAATAATAATAATCGATAAAAATTATTTTTATTTATTAATTATGGTATGTGACTAAAAAAAACTCTTCAATTTATCAAATTTAAATTCTACATAGTCACTTAAATTTTGGAAGAATAATGGATGGAAAAGTTCGAGCCAACTCACATTGATCTATTGAAATATGAACCTTATATCAACAACATCGATTTTAACAGATCTATTTGGCTGAATTGACTCGAACTACGATATATCTATTAGTTCGCTCGCTAGGCTTCTCTCCTAGGCAGCTATCAGTGTTCAATTCACTCAAAATTTTTCAATTTTTTTTTATTTATTTGTGTTTAGAAATGTTTGAAAAGTCTTCTTCTTCTTCTTAGAGTTCCATACCCGAAACGGGTGTCGGCCCCTCTCCGCATATACCTGTGCTGAGTGTGTTTAGTTGTTTTACAGAAATACGGGACCTACTTTTAACGCCGGTTCGAACGGCTAATTTAGAGAGGTGACTAGGCAATTATACTTGGTAGGTTGCCACTACTTTCCAAGAGGAGGCGACTGCAAATATCTATCTGCCGAGACTCGGTCTCGAACCAGCGATCTTGGAGTCAGCGACCCAACACTCTAGCCACTGACCCACAGTCACCTCTTTGAAAAGTACGGGGAAATAATTTTCAAGCAGAATTTTTTTCAGTCTGTCTGAATTTCGCACCCCCACTATAAAAACAGAAGGTTGTAGAAAGTTCACTCTGGTTTTGAAATTGCATATATTTCCAAAAGGAAAACTAATTAGATTTTTTTATTTTCTAATTTCAGAACTCTCTGTTGAAAAATGTAGAAAATCAGATTAAATCTAATCCTTATATCGTCACTCAAAGTTCAAAAGGTCGTACCTATGTCAAAACTTATTTCTTTTTCAGTAAATCTCTTATAAAATATAATTAGTGTTCCATTCAATAATATATTATACTGAACTAAAAATAAAACAGAAAGCATATAATTATAGAATCAAATCATAAGAAAAAAATCGTTTTTTTTGCTCTTCTGAAAAAATGCAGTATTTTTAGACATACCATCTTTTGAACTTTGATTGACGAAATGGCAAGATTTTAAAATGCTTTAGTTAATGCGGCAAAAAGTTTATATTAATAAGTTTCATCTTTGTGTCAAGATTCATTTTTCAAAGCTCAAACTGTTAGCCGATTCTTCCATATTTGCGCAGAGGGCTATATCTTGAAAAAGTTTAAAAAAATTTCCTTCTATTATTACTTGAGAACTCAGAAGAATTCGAAGCCGAAACTTTGTAAATAAATAACAAATAATCAATTTTCTAATTTCTTCATGTGTTCATGAAAGAACCTTCCAGTTCAAATCAATAATTATTTATAATTTATTTTTATCTATTATAAAATTTAAGTCTCTCCACTAGTGTAGTGGCTAGAGCGATCTTTTCAAATTCAAGAAAACTCTTCATTAGTAATCGTCAAAGTTCGAATTCGAGTATGACACTCGAAGAAGAAGCTAAAAATTAATTACATATAAATTTTAGTAAATTTTTTAGAACCTGATTTGCAAAAATTGGAAAATTCTGCCCAAATATTTAACGCCCTTTCTGATATTCCTGGAGCAATCGATGACGTTGATCAACTTCTTAAGGTACTATAATAGAATTTTTCTCCATTTTATCTTACTTACTTACGTATATATCTTATAAAATTTTCCATTTTATTTAAGATCTCATTAGAAACTGCCTCTTCACTTAATGATGTGTCTATCGAAACGCACCGAAGACGTCACTTGGCATATCTAATGGCAGATCAGGGTGCTCTTGTCGGCAATCCAGAAGCTGCTAACAATCTTCCTAAACAGCATTTAAGCAGGTAAAATATTCTTTTTTTAATAATTTCTTTAAAAGATATGAAAAGTTAATAAAACAACAAATTTTCTTTAGACGTCAAATGAAAAGATCCAAATCGATGCTTCAAATGATTCTGTTTGGAGATGAAACAAGCGCAGAAGATGCTCGGGCAAAAAACATACGCCAAACAGGTATTACCTAGTTGAAAAACAAACAAACAATTATTTCTAAGGAAATCACTAGAGATCGTCATCTACTAGATCCAAGATGGAATGGATAGTTTTAATTGAATGGCAGAAGGGTTGTTTTCAATCAAGTACCAAATTAGCTATCCGGCCCAAATAGCTACCATAGACTTTTGATTTTTGAAAAGATTCGAAACACTCAACCATCTTTATTTAATTAATAATACTACTTAAATGGCATATAGGTATCTATATGGAAATCTCTCCCTCTTTATGAATTAGTTTTGGCCCCAGAGAACAGTTGTAGATCCCTCTATGTAAAATAAAAACTCTTTCCAATGCTGGTTGAAAATGTCTTTTCTTTTATTGATTACAAATCATGATGCATGTTTCGGCGATAACTCATCACCATCTTCAGTCTAGAAACAAAATGACACAGCAAATACCCTCGACTCCAAGATTATTCTTATAGAGGGTTAAATTTTATTATTATTAATATTATAATGTGTGTATCTTGAAGGAAATAAAAGAATCGTTATAAATAAATAAAATTTATAATTCCAGCAGAAGACACACTCTTTTATTGTCTCCTTCAATATATAAAAATTCTGCTATTCTCGGCACAAAAACTTTCAATTTAATTATGTGTGTATCAGTGGCTTGCGGTCCATGGCTGATCTAGATGCTGCGCATCCCTAAAATTTCAAAACGTCAAGAATATTTTCATCCCGTGTCACAAAAAATCTAATATAAAATTTGAAAAATAACGAAGAATTCTGCATTTATCGACATGGATTGTGAATTTTGGGCATTTAATCCATTCCACCTCGAATCTCCATTCTATCTCTCATGATTTCATTAGAAATTTAAAATCTCCAACTATCGGTAATTTGAACTCTTGTAAACAATGATTTAATGTTATTTTCAAAATTTATTGAATTAGATCGACTAAAATATTAAAAATGTTGAGGATATATCGGGGTTTCTGCCAATACCTGAATTTAGTTTTTTTATTAGATCATCTTCATACGTAAAACATTCGACAGCGTTTCACAATTTCTTTTGTAAAATATTTTTAAAAAGAAAATAAATATTTTATAAGAAATTCTAAAACACTGTCGAATCAGTTTATACCTTTGAAGATGATCTAATAAAAGATCGAAAGCTTGAAAATAAACCATTAAACTGCCATTTGTTGACCGGAAACCTGATAGATCCACAAAAAGTATAATCATAAAGCCAAAAAATTGTTTTTTTGTCGAAATTTTGATTATCTATTATATTCTATAAGACTAATTACATTTTTTTAAGAATACATGATGATAGACTTCATTTCTAAATTTAAAGCAAGGAGTTTTTAATTTTTGAACCAACATATATCGTCACCCCATTGTAAGAACTAGGCAACTCCAAAAAATTCGTTTTTGAGATACCTGGCTGTTTCATAGCTAAAAATACATTTAAATTATTATTCATAACTATAATAATAATAATCTGTAGTCATATTAAGCAGTTTATTCAGATAAGCACTTTAAACATGACTGGTATGGAATAGGGAAAACATTTTCAGCCCATTTTTCAAGAACTTGAAAAATCGAGTTACCTAGTTCTTGACGACAAGAATCGGAGCCGTATCGATTTTTAAGAAAATTTAAATTTGAAAATTAATCAAGTTTTCAAAATATTAGATTTTTTTTTTAAATTTTTTCTGGACACTTGAAATTCAGTAATGGAATTAAAAAAAACTTAATTTTTGTTAATTCTTTATGGTAATTAAATAAAAATACAGCCAATATCTTGGACTAATATATTTTTAATTAGTTTTCCTTCGAAGCTTTTGATCCTCAAGGGTTTTTGCTTTAGTGGCAGGGATCCAACTGTTTCGGCCTTTTTTTTATTACAAAAAATATAAGGGGGAATCCTCAGCTCATGAAACAACAATAATTCACTTTGACAAAACCCAAAAACAATATGTAACACAATACAAAAATAAAATATTCATCTAGCAAGGTAGAATAATTATATCATGCCTCCTTTTTCTACATCTAAATTGATTATTTTAATGGAATTGATAAGGGGTAGTTATGGGAAAAATTTGAAATAAAAGTTATCTCTTATTTAATCCTTTATTTTAAGAAGACTTAATCTAGATATTTTACACGTTTCGAGGACACCGCTGCTTTTTCATCAGTGCACATAAGCTGGAAAAGATCAGTGCATGTTTTAAACTTTTTATAATAAATTTTTAAAGGGTGGAATTGAGGTTTAAAATTTAAAACATGCACTGCTCTTTTCCAGCTTACGTGCACTGATGAAGAGCAGCGGTGTAGCGCTCAAAACGTGTAAAATATCGATTATGTCTGCTTAAAATAATGTATTAAATAAGAGATAACTTTTATTTCAACTTTTTCCCATAAGTGGCCCCTTAGCCAATTCATTAAAATAAAACAGGGCCACCAAACACGGTTCGTTTTAAATTGATTATTTTTATAAATAAAACAAAGGACACGAGCATTTTTGAAAGCAAATTATATATGTATTTAATTCATATATAAAAATTTGTTTACATATTTAATTAATTTTCTTTTAGATAATATCTGCTTGAATATAAAAATAATTTTTATGAAAAAAATAAAACCGACTTCAAAAAAATTAAATGCAACAAATAAAATACACTTAAAGGTATAAAATAATTATTATCTTATTTAGTTACAACTAAACGACGAAATATTAACATGAAATAACTTTTTGAAGTCGAGTGCCAAACAAACTATACCTATAAGCGAGCGTACCCGCCAAACGCACTAAGTAAGATCCGTCGAGTGCGATTCATAAAAGGTATATGTTTGGTACCGACTTCAAAAAGTAATTTCATGTTAATATTTCGTCGTTTAGTTGTAACTAAATAAGATAATAATTATTTTATACCTTTTAGTGTATTTTATTTGTTGCATTTAATTTTTTTGAAGTCGGTTTTATTTTTTCTTAAAAATTATTTTTATTTTTCTCTTTTTAATGATGTTATTAATAGTGATCATATCATCAGAACTTGACCAAATTATTATGGCACCATCCATAAGATACCCCCTTTCCAATAAAAAAAGAATCATCGAAATCGGTTCATAAACAAAGAAGTTACCTACAAACAAACCTAACAAAAAAGGTCTAATACCAATGAAAAAAAACGGGACCAATCGGAAGCTAGACTAAACCCAATGCAAAAAAAAATTCAAAATCGGTTCACAATTGGCGGAGATATGAGGTAACATAGGCACAAAAAAAAAAAAATTCAGTCGAATAGAGAACCTCCTCCTTTTTTGAAGTCGGTTAAAAAAAAAACAAATTATTTTCTGTAAACCCTAATGACTAACTAGCAAATTCTCTAACTACACTCTTTTTTTATAATAGAATTATTAGTTGATCTCCGAGAAGCAATTCTTCAAGTAGCCCGACACTTTTTGAGTGTGGAACCTGGCTTGGCAAAAAATATTGGTCTCATCGCTGACTACTCGATGGAAAGCCATTCTCGGGATCATGAAAATTATGTGAGTGTCAGTCGAACTCGTCGGCGACGCGCTAAAGCTGTATTAGGTGAGTTTTCATTTCCGATGAAGGAATCAATTTACGAATCCTTCATCATTTAGAAATCTCTTTTTTTTCTTTTTATTTATATATGGTGGATCTGATTATTAGCTTATTTTTTCACGTTTTATTAATTATTAGCCTAGGCTTGTCAAACTGGCGGCCTGCAACTTCATTTTTGTGGCCCCTTAAGAAAATTGGAGATTATAAGGCTTTTATAAAAAATAATGTTTTGTACAGTCGAACCCGCTTATAGAGACCGCGATGTTTGCTCGATATAACATAGTGCTCGTAAAAAACTGGTTCATTTTTAACTTAACATTGTACCAACCAAGTATTTCCGATTTCATCGTTAAATATAAGTCAGTCACGCCTTCAAGGAACTGGAACTCCCTCCCAGCCTCCATCTTTCCCAGCACTTATAATCTTCAAACCTTCAAAACCGGAGTGCATAGACACCTACGTCTACACCCTCTCACTTAATCAACTTTCCCTTCTCTTCGGTAATGCAAGGGTCTTTCGAGATCCATAGGGGCTGCATCTTTACTGGTACACCCCTTCTTGCATTCGATTGCATTAAAAAAAAAAAAAAAAAATCCGAGCTTTCGTTATAACCGGGTTCGACTGTATAAAATAAAATTTATATAAACAGATAAACACAAGATAAATAATATTATATTATTCTGTTGGACTTGTGTGTTAATTTAATAACTTTCCATGGCCCATGTAAATGTAACCTCTCACATAAATTAGTTTGACACACCTGGCCTAGATAAAGTGGATCAGCAAAATATTAAGCAAAAAAGTGTCCAAGAACTCGCATATTGAAGGGCCGGTATTTTTTCATCTATTAACCTGTTAACCAACCCATTTATTTAATAACGGAGTAGAAAAATCATGAATTCTTCTCTATTGAATAATTTATAATTTCTCCAAACGAGAGTTGACGCAGTTTAGAGTGGTTCGATTACAAAGAAGTTTTTTGTAGATATATTTCAGAGTAAAAGGAACAAAACTGCTCAGTGGGCTTTCCAAAATTTTGAAATTTACAAATAGGGGACACTATAATCTCCATATTATTATTATTATTATTATTAATAATCGAGTTCTAATAAAATTCGTTTCCATATTTTTCTTTCTCGTTTGTTTTTTTGATTACCACATTACTTTCACTGCTATCTTAAACTATTTATTAATTTCCCAGGATTTTTTTTTCAGATTTCGAACGTCATGATGATGATGAACTTGGATTCCGTAAAAATGATGTGATCGATATAATTAGCCAAAAAGATGAACATTGCTGGGTTGGTGAACTTAATGGATTAAGAGGTAAAAAAAAATCACTTTTTTAATGTGTGCGCCTAATTTTGTAAAAATTAAAATATCTTCAATACAACGAGACGATTATATCGTAAATATAAAATTACAATTTGTGTCAATCCCTGAAGAACTAAAGATACAGGGAATTAATCAAAATTACATTCAATTAATAGGAAATACGTATAAAGAAAGCCAATGATAGTTATGTCCTTTAATCTGTAGTACCTGGAGGCACCGAGCGATGCTCGGTAACTTCTTCCTTCAGTTAAAACCTTTATTTTAATATTATTTTTAATTTAAAATTCTGATAAAAAGGTCGATTTTTATTTGAGAGCCGTTTTCAAATTAAAAAAAAATACAAATATATATAGTATTCGCCCACTGTACCCCCACCCCTCACCCCGCTTGACCCCCCGAAACCTCGCCCTACCCCCGGATCCCCCACCTCCTGCACCTGTTTTGATTCAACCATATGATTCATTTTTATTCATCCAATTGTTAATAAATAAAACCTATCAAAATGTGTTGTTTTTTCAGAAAATTGAGACCTACTTATACGAAATATATTTTTAAATAAATTCTTGATTATTTTTTATTCTATTAAATAAATAAAGTTCTTTATAAAAACAATTATAAAACGTTTATTAATATTTCTAACGTTTAGGGAGAACAAAATATGTGAAAATCCACAATCACAAACAATACTTCTTCAAGGCCTTTGAGAATAAAGGATTAACCCGACCCATTGTCTGCCTGGGTACAAAAGGAAAAGAGTAACCTTTTTTTAAACCTTAAGAATGGGATTTGTCTACCTGAGAATAATTAATTTGATTACGAAAAAACCCATCAAAAACAATTTTGTCGAAGATGAGACCGTGACAGATCGAATTGTCACCCCAAAAACCCCCTAACCCGTGAATTTCATCAAAATCTGTACAGTCGTTTTCAAAATAGAACCAAGATACAAATATACAAACAAATATATATACAAATAAATATACAATTTTTGCTCGTTTAATAAAAGTAGATTATATATTATTTATAATTGTAAGGAATAACGTACCTCCAAGTCGGCAATCAAATCAATATTTATTTTACAACAAAACATACAAAAGAATACATACATCGCTATTACAATTCCGAACGGCATTTATATTTTAGTCACATGCATTACTTTCAATCATTTTGGCATCTTGCTTCCCTTAAATAAAATGTTGACATTCCTCTATGACTTGTTGAAGAGTTAACTTTTCATCTATTTTTTCTAAAATACGTATGCGTAACTCGCAAGAAGTCTGTAAACCAGATATAAATATTAAGTATTTGAATTGTTCTACATGTATAGTAATTCATTAAATTTAATTTTTTCACAATTTGAATTCACTTTGGCTCCGTATGAAATAAAATTTTCATTATCAGATTTTATTGTTTTTAAGCAATCATATCTTAATTTAAAAATAGATATATTTTTACTAAAATGCTTATATAAAAATTGTATAGCTTCCTCAAATGAAAGTTCGTTTGGTTTTTTAGGCAAAAGAAGTCACAGTACTTGTTGAATACTTTATTAGAAAGTTTAGTATTTAATAATCGAACTTTAGCTCCATCATCTAATAACTCGGCATCCTTTTCAAATGTATCTACATAACGTTGATCAAGTTCAGGATCGTACTCAAAATCCTTTATCCTTAAATTCAAAGAATTAATTAACCAAAATTTTTTTATAATTTTTCTCATTAATATATCAAAGAATAATTGATACGTCAACGAGAATTATTTGTAGAAAACATTCGATTAATTAATGGCAAGCATCTAACATACATGCTAATAGATCAAGCGCTCTGGACTGGGAGATCGAATATATAACATCTGAGATTTCAAATTCACTTGGTGATCCATCCGAATGTCTAGCGGGCTATACGCGAAATGACGTTGGATTGTAGCTAAGTGGATCACATCTTTTCTCTCTTGGTCCAGACTATAAGACTCAGCAGACTCCAATAGCGTAATCCGCAGTAGTCTCGCGATAAATATCTTTTTCAAATAAGCACGCTCAAAAACAATTCTCGTTGACGTATCAATTATTCTTTGATATATTAATGAGAAAAATTATAAAATTTATTTAAAATCATTATTTCAAGTTAGAAATATATAAGTTCAGATATTATTTTCACTCAATATTTGACAAAAATTCCCTACATTAGATTTGCGATTGAATCAAATGTAGAAAACATTCGATTAATTAATTAACCTTTCGGCATTATTAAAATTAGAATTAGAGTCATTTCCATTCGTTCCATAAACATTAGCTAATGAAATTTCATACACAATAATAAAGCTAAAGCACTTTTTAGAATAATCACATATTTTATTTTCTGAAAGATATACCTAAATTCAGTTACAATAATTTACTAGTGAATTAATAATAAATACTATTTCAGGTTGGTTTCCAGCAAAATTTGTGGAATTACTCGATGAACGCAGTAAACTTTATTCCTGTGCAGGCGATGATGCTGTAACTGAAACAGTTACTGATCTTGTAAGAGGAACTCTTTGCCCGGCTATCAAACAAATTCTTGAACATGGAATGCGTCGTCCAAGTTTTCTCGGTAACTTTCTATATTAATTATTTTAATGATGACACAATAAAATATTTACCATTTTTTTAATAAAGGCGCTCCATGTCATCCATGGCAATTTATTGAAGAAGCTGCCTGTAAAGAAGTTGAACGAGATTTCAATTCCGTTTATTCACGTTTAGTACTTTGCAAAACTTATCGTTTAGATGAAGATGGCAAAGTTCTTACACCTGAGGAGGTAATATACTAGCCAATTAACATATTAAAAATAATCCATACAAAATTTAGGTAGCTATCAGTGGTGGGCGGTGACTTTTTAACCAGGGGATGCTGTCCAAAAAAGAACCCATATTTTTTTTTTAAATTTTATTTTATTCGTCGTTCCTTTTTGCACATTTTATCGAACACGGATGGCATGATAGAATTTTTCGTTATTTTTCAAATTTATCATTAAATACTCTAAATGTTTTGAAATTTTAGGGATGCGCCGCATCCACAGCATCCATGGACCGCACACCACTGGTAGCTATGTAATTTATATTCTTCTGTCACACAATTGAAATTAATTTAATAATCTCGATAAATCATTTGTATTTATTTATAATATTTATTCACTAAACATTTTCGGTCACCACTGGGCAGGGGTGTAACCAGGCTGGTCTAACCAATGTCTAAGGGGGCCCCCTAAGACAATATGTCAGATTATTTACCTAGGGGGCCCAATTTGCGTCCTTGCTGCCTCGAGGCCCTTAAATGCCTTGTTACGCCTCTGCCATTGTGACCATCTTCAGTACTTGTAAACAAATGAAAAATTTCTTTAAAAAAACTTCGTCAGGTATATAAAACAAATTATAAAAAACATATTCATACATTCCATATGGTTTTATCATTTTAAAAATAATAAAATACAATAATTTAATAATTGAGATTAAATAATTAAAATTTCATTCTTCAGTGGCGGCTCCAGACTTTCATTTTGGGAAGGTCATTGTACTTGGGGCTTGCCCCCCCCTCCCCCCCCCCCAGAAAATGTCAAAATTATGGTCTTCAAAAGTAGTTTTTAGAGACGATTTTTATCCTCTGAAATATTAAAAACAAACATAAAAAGAGCGCATTAAAAAGGGTAAAAGAGACAGGGCTACCTAATAGTATGTATAAAATAATATACTTAGACTATAGTTCCCTAATTGAGTTCTTCATATTTATATAGTAAGCTTATAATGAAATTAGTCATGTATAATTACTATAATAAAGTTGGAGAGTTTGTATGTACGTATGTTTGAACGCGCTAATCAGGTTTGAATTTGATCTTACAAGATAAAACTTTTTTTTTGACCTCCCCCTGGAGCTGCCACTGTCACTGTAGATATTTTTAAGCCAGGGATCATAACTAAAAAAGCATGGCCTCGGACAATCGAACATCTCGCCCCCCCCCCCCCCGGCTGATCCTTTTGTCGATTAGTTTTTGGAAATTGTTAATAAAAACATCTTATTCTCTATATTAGAAGAAATTTTCTCTTCGGAGAGAGACGTACTGGTAGAATTTTAATTGATAAGTGATGGGGAAAGGCCGTCCAAGGATAGTGAAAAAAAATTTCTCGAATAAAATTGATTTATTGGATATGATTGTTTAAAAATTCTATTGATGACTCTGTTGAGAAAGGACAAATTTCGACCAGAGAGAAATATCTTGTATTTTTCCCTCAATGACCTCTTTTCTACCCTGAAGAAGGAAGGAAATCCTCCGAAACGTTGATTTTTGAGTGATGAAAAAAATGAATATCCAATAAATCTATTTTATTCGAGAGAATTTGTTTTTTCACTATACTTGGGCTGCCTTTCCAACTCTTAACAATTTATCTTATTTTATATTTCTTTTCATAGATTTTACACTCATATATATGTAGATATTCATTTATTTGAATCTATTTTCAAACATTAATCAATTATATATAATAGTGTTTGGATCACCGAGCGATGCTCGGTAACTTTTTGCCTCTAAATAGCTTAAGTTTCAAATTTCAAGGCTCTGCGACATAACGAAGACGAGAAATGAACGATTAAAATATTTATTTTGCGACATGTCTAATTTACACCCCCTTCCTTTATTTCAATCGGATTAAAATTTATAAACGGCTAATAACTCATGAGACTTGATAAGTTCACCAATTTTTAGCGAAATCGTTAGAGCCGTTTTCGAGAAACCGATTCTATATATATAGTATACAAGAATTACTCATTTAATAATATAAAATATATAATTAACTTAATATTTTACACTTATATTCTTAATTATAACCAAATTTCTAATTACCACGTAATTAGTTCTAACAACATATTTTATTTTACAATTACATACACACAAAGGATAGTCAAAATATCGATGTTCGACTAATAAAGATTTATTTATTTATATGTTCACCATCGTTGTTAAAATCCGCGGTAATCATCGATGTGACGATAATATTGACCTGAAAACATACATGTATTTTGACGGAAAACATCAATGTACATTAAAAAAAAAATCATTTTTTCGGAAAATTAGGCAAAATTCATAAATTAACTGAAATATTTCCACGAATACTATCATTCATTGTATATCAGGGTAATTGTTCTTAAGGTAGTTCTTTCACAAATGCAAAAATTCAAGAAGTCTTTGAAACTTGGAATATAAGTCATTAAAAGCATAATACACATACTGTTAAAATTTGAAGACGATTTACCACACCAAACATGAAATAATTGCAATTAAAAATGACATTTTTAACATAGAGTAGATAGGGAAAGGGTGGGGATATGATAATTATTTAATTTTTTTTCATTGAAGGATTATCACCGTCTTGATGAAAAACTAATATTTGTTAGAATAATATATTCGGAGTAACTTAAAAAAAAAAAATAGAAATTACTTACCACGTAGTTTTGATAAAAAAAAAAAAAAAAAACATATTTGGGCGACTATTTTTAGGGAAGGGGATATAAGCACAATAGCTTGGAAACGACCGGCAAGTATGTGTGTATCTCTATAGGGATTTCGTAGTGTGAGTGGACGTCAGGTAAAAAAAAAATACCCTAAAATTTTAGTTCCATTCATATTCATCGAGTGGTTACGAGGCTAAAACTTTTGGCGTGGATTGTCGCGAAAGAACCTCCTTAATAAAAATAAGGTTACAATGAATCCGAAACTGTCCTTGGAAGAAAAGTAGGGCTGAAAGGGAACCTTGTCAATGTTGGTTTTCAACCCCAGGGGGTTGTTGAAGCCCGTTTGGTGAAGAAAAAGCAATTGGATTAAAACTATAGCGGTGACGACGAATGGAAGTAGGAAGTGAATCACGAAAAACCGAGTTAAAGTTGCATTGTCTATAGCAAACCCCTCTCAAATTCATTCAACGATTCTAGTCCCAAGATAAGGGATCGCAGATACTAAATTGGTAATAACGGTTGCCCCCCAGAAGGATATTTGTCCTCAAGGTAAAACGTACCCCATAAAAGCTGTCCCTATTACTACAAACAAGATCAAGACTCCCATGGTCCAAGTTTCAGAATATAAGTGAAGCTTATATTAAAGCGTATAAAAAATCGATGTTTTATTGAAAGCAATATTCTGTCAATGCGTTCTCAATATCCGACTGAGTATATCAATTCATTAAATAAATAATAATAAATAAACATTACGATGTTGGGGAGAAAATTCGATGTAACAAAAACATTGGTTGTTTTCCATCAATGTAGAAAATCGAAACATCGATCATCGTCATGAAAACATCGACCGTCGATGCTCACCCTCATTATCGATCACACGCCAGGCACATGCAGTATCAACCTACCGCAAATGCCACTATTATTATATAGCAATCAGAAATAATTTCAGAATCCATTTTCAAATTAAAACAGTCCTCTAAATTTTTCAATAAATTACGAGACTTCTTATTGTTTTCTTTTGGTACAATTCACCTCAAAATCGAGAATACTTGTACCTTCGAAATTGAAGAGAATATGTCCATTCTCGATAGATGAATGGAAATTTTTTGAAATAATCGACGACTTTTGTTCGTTTAATTTTACTTTATATGTCACTAGTGATTTAATCCAAAACAACCCTCCAAATTCTTATTTTCATAATTTATAATTTCAAAAATTATAATAGAAAAATTTACACTATCATATATATTTTTCATTGATAAATGAGCTGATGGCTTATGTATAATAATAATAATTAGATGCTGTTTTGAGGTATGTAAGCCCTTTGAACCAGATGTGGTGTTCAAATGAAGACAAAGAATTTTATTCTGGTTGAATAATGAGATGTATTGTGTATGAATAAAATTCCTTGTCTTCATTTGAACACCACATCTGGTTCAAAGGGCTTACATACCTCAAAACAGCATCTAATTATTAATCGTATGTTTCCTACATTTGATTCAATCGCGAATCGAATGAAGGTGATTTTTGTCAAATATTAAGTGAAAATAATATCTGAACTTATATATTTCTAACTTGAAATAATGATGTTAAATAAATATATATCTTGTTCAAAAAGCTCAATCAAAACAATTCTCATTAATGTGTTAATTATTCTTTAATATATTAATGAGAAAATTATAAATTTATCTAATTATTATTATTTTTAAGTCCAATTAAAATTAATATTATATTTTATATTGATTTCAGCTATTATACAGGTGCGTTCAGGCAATCAATGCGTCTCATGATACAGCCCATGCACAAATGGATGTCAAATTGCGTAGTCTTGTTTGTCTGGGACTTAACGAACAGGTTTTACATCTCTGGCTGGAAGTTTTATGCTCTTGTTTAGAAGTTGTCAGAAAATGGTAATTATTATATTTTTAATTCATAAATATATATGTGAGCTTTGCATTAAGCTGCTTCATGGAGTAACTGGGCCCATGGGGTCGTTTTCTCTTACACCTAACTTCTAAATATCGATGGTGAAGGTCACAACCTCTTATGTCAAAATAACCAAGTTTACAGTAGGACATTAATACTATATTTTTAACCGACTTCAAAAAAGGAGGAGGTTCTCTATTCGATTGAATTTTTTTTTTTTTTTTTTTTTTGTGCCTATGTTACCTCATATCTCCGCCAATTGTCAACCGATTTTGAAAATTTTTTTTGCATTGGGTCCAGTCTAGCTTCCGATTGGTCCCATTTTTTTTTCGATTTTTTTTCATAGGTATTAGACCTTTTTTATTAGGTTTGTTTAGGTTTGTTTAGACCTAACCTCTTTGTTTATGAACCGATTTCGATGGTTCTTTTTTTATCCGAAAGGGGGTGTCTTAGGAATGGTGTCATATTAATTTGGTCAAGTTCTGATGATATAATCACTATTAATAACATCACTAAAAAGAGAAAAATAAAAATTTTTAAGAAAAAATAAAAACCGACTTCAAAAAATTAAGTGCAACAAATGTAAAAATACACTAAAAGGTATAAAATAATTATTATCTTATTTAGTTACAACTAAACGACGAAATATTAACACGAAATTACTTTTTGAAGTTGGTGCCAAACATATACCTTTTATGAATCGCACTCGACGGATCTTACTTAGTACGTTTGGCGGGTACGCTCGCTTATAGGTATAGTTTGTTTGGCACCGACTTTAAAAAGTAGTTTCGTGTTAATATTTCGTCGTTTAGTTGTAACTAAATAAGATAATAATTATTTTATACCTTTTAGTGTATTTTTATATTTGTTGCACTTAATTTTTTGAAGTCGGTTTTTATTTTTTCTTAAAATTTTTTATAAATCATCATCATCATTGAGTATACAGTCCTAAGACTGGTTTGATGCAACAATCTGTCTCCACTCGACTCTGTTCCCCGGCAGCTGTTTGACCTCTCTAAATGTCTGGCAGCCCATATCCCCAATTATTTGGTTGAAATATTCTAATCTGGGTCTTCCCCTTCCCCTTTTCTTTCCCACCCTCCAAGATATCCCTAAGGAGTCCCCCATGTCTCAGTGTGTGCCTCATCATCTGACCTCTTCTCTTCTTCAGACTCTTCCACATGGTTCTTCTTTCTCCGATTCTTCCAAGAACTTCTTCATTTGTAATTTTATCCATCCATTTGATATTCATCATTCTTCTGTAGCACCACATTTCGAAAACCTCTAATCTCTTTCTCTCCGCTTTTCTAATTGTCCAGGTTTCACACCCGTATATTTTAAATAGGTTTTACAAATCATTTGCATAGGAGATCTACCGCTCAATTGATAAAATAACGACATAGGAGTTTGAACACCTTAAAAATTGACATTACATTTTAATTTAGGGAAAATAATTGACATCGGAGGTTGAGAACCCTCACTATCGATATAGTATTTATGAATATTTAATTATCAAGCTCAGTTACCCCAAAATAGAATTATTAGAGAGGGTGGACTTAATGGAATCGAAATACCCCCCATAACTTGGATGTTTATGGAGTGATTTTCAAAAATAAGGTGTTATTTTGTTCCCTATAAAACGATTAACATTTTAGTCTATGAAACGCAATTTGATAAATTTAATAATTACTGAGATATAACTGATTTGAAAATTGACATGAAGGACATTTTGAAATTTGTAAACCAACAAATCGTATATATCTCAGTAATTATTAGTTTTATTAAATATGGTTTTTTTAGATGAAATGTTAGGGTTTTTATTGTGAATAAAACAACACATTAATGGTAAAATTCGGTTAACAAAAAATCGAGTTATGAGCTGAAATCAATTTGTAAAATAGAAATTCAATGTAAATCGATCACAATGGAATCGAAATACCCACCATAACTAAGCTGTTTAGGGGGTGATTTTCAAAAATAAGCTGTTATTTTGTTCTCTAAAATGCATAACATTTTAGTCAATGAAACGCAATTAGATAAATTTAATAATTACTTTATAATTTGAAAGTTTATATTGGGAAAATAAGGACAAGTTTTTTATGTGTGACTTTTTATTTATCCACCAACGTTTCGTCGACTTTGCCGACTTCTTCAGGGCTTCAAATAGTCATGTCACACATTCGTCTAAATTTTCTTATTACCTTCGTTACCATTGAAGTTGAGATTTTTCTATATAGGGATAAAACGGAGAAGAAAAAGAAAAGTATTCTATTGTATTTTTATAAGAAGTGATTTCTGTTCTGTTTTGTATTGATGAGGTTGTTATTATAAAGAGAAAAATTGTGTTTTTTGTGAATGTGCCAAATATCTTTTGAAAATTGTATTCTGATTGGCCTTCAATGGTAACGAAGGTAATAAGAAAATTTAGACGAATGTGTGACATGAATATTTGAAGCCCTGAAGAAGTCGGCAAAGTCGACGAAACGTTGGTGGATAAATAAAAAAGTCACACATAAAAAACTTGTCCTTATTTTCCCAATATAAACTTTCAAATTATAAATTAAATTATGGACGGAAATGATAATAATTTAATAATTACTTTTACGAACATGAATTTAGGTCATTTATCAAAGATTTTAATAGATATGTTTATATTCCATGTAGGAGGGTCTTGTCCCCTCGGGAGTCGAACCCAAGCACTAGTACGCTTTCCGGGCAACTAGTCGAGACCCTTGAAACCATCACCTCCAGACATGCAATATATAACGAAAGCCAAATATTTTCACTCCATTCAACTCGATTGGAATAGTAAAAATTAATGCTTAACTGAAATAAAGATTAGCATCGGACCAATGGGAAGGCAAATTTTTGTAAAGAATTGAGTATCTATTTGAGAAAGAAAGATTGAATTTTTTCTCAAAATCAACTTGTGATATTGAATCAATTAATTTTACGAACATGAATTTAGGTCATTTATCAAAGATTTTAATAGATATGTTTATATTATTATTACATTTATTAAATTGAAAGTTTTTTTGCCGAGAGTAGCAGAATTTTTATATATTGAAGGAGACAATAAAAGAGTGTGTCTTCTGCTGGAATTATAAATTTTATTTATTTATAACGAGACTATAGTTTCGAGGGCTTTGCCCTCTTCATCAGTCCATTACAATGGATTCACAGGAATTAATTTATGAATGCAAATCCCTCGAAACTATAGTCTCGTTATAAATAAATAAAATTTATAATTCCAGCAGAAGACACACTCTTTTATTGTCTCCTTCAATTACATTTATTATTACATTAATAATTACTGATATTTAACGGATTTGAAAATTGACAGTTATGAAAATTTGTAAACCATCTTAAACCTCAGTAATAATTAATTCTATTAAATATGATATTATTAGTTGAAATTATTTTGATTAGTTATGTCCATCGATTAAATTATTAAAGTTAGGGAAATAAGGACTATATTATTATGCAAATAATTTTTATTTTATTGCCGACGTTTCATCAACTTTGTTGACTTCTTCAGGGCTCAAATAGTTATCTTCCTTGCATATTTGTGATTTTTATAATTCTCTGATTGATGAAAATTTTCAATCTTATTGATGAAAAGGTCAATGACTTGCCTTGCTATGTTTTTCTCTAATTGTAACTAAGAGAGAATTATAAAAATCACAAATATGCAAGGAAGATAACTATTTGAGCCCTGAAGAAGTCAACAAAGTTGATGAAACGTTGGCAATAAAATATAAATTATTTGCATAATAATATAGTCCTTATTTACCGATACCATCTTTAATAATTAGTTTTTTTTTTTTTTTTAATGATATTTATGTGAGAAAGAGATACACCAGAAGGTGCATCCCTAAAGGCCTGTATGGGATTGTCCCTCCATCGTGAAAAGAACAGAGTAGGAGGAAAGAAGCCGGAATCACGAGCCAAATCTCAGAAAGTTAGATACAATCCAATTTACTAAGTTTTTTAAGGGCTTCGAGCAGTGGTAAATTCTCCGCCCGATAAATTAGGTTAAATTTATCTCCCACTTAATTTTTATTACCAGACCCTATACTTACAGAAAAAATGTCTGGGTATAGCCGGGAATCGAACCCGAGACCTCCGGGTTGCCAGTCAGAGATGCTGACCATTACACCAGGTAGACGGACAGTTGAAATGTTAGGCCTTTTCTTTTGAATAAAACAACACCTTAATTTTGAAATTTGGTTGACAAACACTATAGTTATGGGTTGAAATTAATTTTCAAAAAGAAAAAATGTAAATTACGATATTTCGAAAAATATAGTTTTTTCAATATTCACTCAGTCCACTACACTACAAAGCCATGAAAATGAATAAAGAAGAGATTTAGATTATTTGCGAAGATCCCGGGATCGAATCCCGGCTGATCCTTTTGTCTATAATAAAAAAATCTTATCTTTGTTCTCTAATTTAATTTGAATAATAATAATAATAATAATAATTTTCGAATTGCTTTTAATTGTCAAAATATTTTTACAGGTATCAGCCATGGAGTTATTTGTACAGTCCTGGATGGGTCCAAATCAAATGCGAATTAAGGATCTTATCGCAGTTTGCTTTTAATCTAAATCCTGACTGGGAATTACCACCTCGTCGAGAACAGTCGCAGCCGTTGAAAGATGGCGTTCGCGATATGCTTGTCAAACATCATCTCTTTTCTTGGGATTTGTAATTAATTCAAATTTCCCAAGCCGTTTACTCCGAACCATATATATTTAACATTTTCATTTATTTAAAAAAATCCTCTTTTTGTTAAAATTATGAATCAAATAATAGGTTCAAATTACACTGCTCAACAAAAATTGTTATCCGTAAACAGTGCCGGCGTAAGGACAATTGGCGAGTTTTTGTTTGGCGCCCCTAAATTTGTAATGGCATACAATTATATGCACTTTTGGATTAATGTGTGTTATATACGTTATAATAATAATACCGTTCTATCGATCACATAAATATTCTTTATTTATGACAATCACAAAAAATAATTAACATTAAATATTAACTTTTGTTGATTTTACTTTGGCACAACGCTTTACAATATCTTGCACATCAATTTAATAAGCAATTTTGTGCTCAATCGAAATTTACAAGCCAAATTAGGCAAATCACTCATCAATTTATGTATTGTAGAACTTGAATCGGTGTTCATTTTTGAGAAATTTTTGGCAAAATAAAATTAATCTCATTGCATAATTCAATAGCGTTCAAATTTATTGTTGAATGATTGAATAATCTGAAATTTGGCGCCCTTAAAAATCTTGCGCCCTAGGCAGCCGCCTAGCTCGCCTATGCCTTTCGCCGGCACTGTTCATAAATCTAACAATGGATATTGGTAGAGTTTTATAAGCTGATTCTCATAGTGTTTTTGAATTTTTTACAACAGCTCAGAGTTTTAGCATCTTTTTGATCTAAACACCGAAAAAGGGCATTTTGGTCTATTATTGAGACTTCATAGATATAAAACAGAAGTATTTTTTTTTTTAATTCAAAATCATTACAATCTGCTCAATAAAGTAGACCAATGAGTAATTTATTTTTTATATAATTCAGTACATTCCCTAAAACTAAGGTCTTACACTCTAGTACAAGCACGGCGGAACGATCTTAGGCCAGGGGGGTCAAAACTTGGAAAGTGATGTAGGCCTACTATAGAATACCCCCCATTAAACAGGGGTTCTGGGGGACCTCCTCCAGATAATTTTGAAGCAAATTGGTACAATTTAACCCATTTTTAAGCAGTTTGTAGCTGTGGTTTTATTGAAAACTGAAAGAAAAAAAAGAGTTCAAATTTTTGTTGACCTGTTCTTGACCTAGTCCTACCTATTTAAGTAAAATGAGTAATTATAAGGCTAACGTTACGGCGCAAGGTTTTTAGGTTTTGTTAACGCAAACAGATAATAGTAGGTATAACATTAATTTTACAACCAACAATTTGGCAACAAACTTGTTTTTGGGTAAAATTTCTTTCTTTAGGAGGTCCGCTGACCCTCTTGACCCCGTAGACAAATTCCCAGGGGGGTCAGCTGACCCCACGGTTTCGCCTGCTCTAGTAGCCTTGTGTTCTAATATCTAGGTCTTGTTATTTCACTAACTCAAAAGCTTTTCTTCTTTTAAGTCTTCTTATCATATTTGTCTTGTCCAGGAGCTGGGTAGCCTCAACGTTGACATGATTAAGCAGCCTTTATTCGAGACTAGTGGCAAATTTAGAAATTGTTTGTTCTCTGGTGTCCATTTGTAGGTCCCGATGGATGTCGCTGTTTCGGCAGTTCCATGGTGCATCGATGATGTCCCTTATTACTTTGTTCTGGAATCGCCGAATTACTTTAATATTGCTCTTACTGGCACTACCCCAGAGTTGAATGCCATAAGTCCAAATAGGTTTTAGTATTTGGTTATAAAGAAGCAGCTTGATGTCTATAGACAGCTTGGATTTTCGCCCAAGCAGCCAGTAAATTTTTTAAAATTTGATGTCAAGCTCTTGACGTTTCTTTTTCACCTGCACTAACAGCAGTATTTAAAACCAAAATATTTCGTTTCCTTAAGTGAAAAAAGATTCCTCTTTGATTTTCAGTTCACTGCTTCTTTTTAGTTCAATTAGAACTCTAGTTATAACTATAGAAACTAAGACCTAAGATTTTATTTATGTTTATTATCCTTAATCAGTAGAGATTGTGGTGTTGGTGCAAGGTGAAACATCTTGTGATTAATGTGAAATAAGTGACCCAGTATCCTTAACTCATAGTAAATCCATATTAAATAAAATATTTATTTACTCTTATCTTTATTTATTATCCTTTATAATCATGTAATTTTAGTTTTTTGCTTTAAATTGAGTTTTAATCGAGATATAAACAAGCGGTAATTTGAAAATCACAAAGGAAGATGTTTTTTATGCCCTCGGAAAAAACCATTTGACCATTTTCATAATTTTTTATTTATTATATTTATATTTATTTTTTGTTTTGTATAAATATATTTAAATATCAAGTTGGCTCAGATGACCACACAGTCGAGGCGCCCTTTAATTGTAATAATAATAATAATATTAAAAAATAATGTTTATTGTTATTATATTAAATTGATAGTTTTTTGCCAAGGGTAGCAGAATTTTTATAAATTGAAGATTGACAATAAAAGAGTGTGTCTTCTGCTGGAATTATACATTTTTAATTTATTTATAACGAAACTATAGTCTCCATGTACGAAGTTTCATTTTCATCGCCTCTATTTTATCTCGCATGTATAGATAAATTTAGTTGGTTTAGAATGGTGAAGCTGTCTGCCAAGTTAGAAAGAATTGCAATCCAATTTTTGTCTTTCTCTCTCGACAGCCATATAACTTCTGTGTGAAGTAAGAGTGACGTATGATCGGCCCCAACTTCTTCACACAGAGCCGAAAATAGTCTTGAGTTAAGGGCATTCGCTTTTATAAAATTTACAACTTTCTCAGAATCCATCTTTTTACTTTACCATACAGGGTATGGTCAAGTATTGTAATCGTGCATGAAAAAAGTGTTTTTTTTCGAAATATCTCAAAAACGGCTGAAACTATTTTGATTAAAAAAATTGAGCGAAACCATGGCATTTCGGTCTACAAAAAAGCCCTAATAAGTGAACATCAAAAAAATTATATTTTTCGAAATATTAATTATTTTGTCAAAATGTCTGTTAGTCTGTCCGTCCGCCCGGTTGTCCGTTAGTCTGTGCGTTATCAAATTTGTGTGGACGAGCTAGCTCAAAAACTAGTGTGAATATCGAAACCAAATTTCATACCTAGTTTTGATCCATTGAGATTAAGAGCTGATTAGATTTTGGTGCATATCGACCCAAAATTAAGGGGGTGGAGGGGGGGGGGGTTAAAAATTAAAAATATAGGCTCTTGTACCAAACTCAACCAAATTTTGTATACATAATCAGTGGGCCCCCAGGAGTCTAAAAATGCAAAAACTAATCCCCCCCTACATAAATATAAATAATTTTATTAAATATTAAATAAAGGAGGGGCCTGGGGGGGTCGGTAGGCTAGGCGGTGGCGTGACAGCGAGCTAACCAGGGGACCCGGGTTCGAATCCGACTCGATGCAGCCAGCTAAAATCTGACCCCCGGGGGTAGAGACAAATTTTAAAAATATAGCTAGTATCGTAATTGGGCTTATGGCTAGAAGAGGCCGAAAAGCCAAAAAAAAAAAGGAGGGGCCAGGTTGTATGGTAAAGTCAAGTGGATGGCCACATCAGAACACGTCAGCTTATTTTTATTTGTAAAGAGATAAAAACTTGAAAAATTCTAATATTGCGACCCCCCTACATAATACTTTCCACGGTCCTGTTAAGAATCGCTGCTCTATTGCTTTTAATATTGTGAATACTTCTATAGAAAATATATTTAATTCTTTTCTTGATTTGTATTATTTGTAATAATTATTATTTTTATGATAGAAAGCACACCCTGCTCTTTTCTATTACGTCAACAAAATATTTTGATTTCAAATTTTAGTGTTTAATATCTAATGGGACTGGAAAATAGGCCAAAATGGCCTTTTTCGTCGTTTTGACCGATAAAATCTCAAAAATCTGACCTGTTGTAAAAATCAGTAAATCAGATGATAATCAGCGTATAAAATTCTCCTAGAATCCATTGCTAGGTTTACTGATACAAATTTTTGTTTAATTTTTGTCGACCAGTGTTATCTATGTATATTATATTAGCCACACTATCGCTATTTTTTATAATAACCTTATTTGAATGAAATCTCTGTACTAAATTTGGCTCAATGTCGCTTGAATGAATGATAATGATGCAAATTTTTTCATTTCGAAATAATAATCAGGCCTTACCAGTAGTGGAATAGACACTTTCAATTTATTTTTCTCTTATATACTCTCTCAATCCGATCCAACTTTAAAATAAACTCTAGTTCATTTTTTGATGCGGCCAATTTAAGCATACATATATATACCATATATGCCAATGTGCTCTTTAATTATTATCCAAAAGCGAAAAGACTTGACTCTCTAAAATGATACTATTATATACTTGAATATCATCTGTTATTAATATCATTTTAAATTATTCTAAATTTTATTAAATAATTACCTCATTTAAAAAAAAAAAAAAATCAATTGTAAATATAGCCTATATTAGTTTTATTTATGAAAAAATAAACTATTTTAATATTTTAAGATATGAAAATAATTCTTCATATATTTCTTGTGTAATATTTAAATTAGATATTATGTATAATATTTTATTTATAAAAAAATATATATTATTTTTATTTATTATATATATATTATATAAATAATAAATTATTTAATAAAATTATGCTCATTAAAATTTTGTAATTTTGTTATAGTTAAATTACCCTTTATTTATTAAATATTTTCACATCGGTACATATTAGGGTGGCCATAAAAAACGGAAAGGTAAAATTTTTCCATACCCCCCCCCCCTAATTAAAATATAAAAAAAACTGACCTGTGTGTAAAATTTTGACAGTAATAACCCGTGCCAACGAGGGGTTAAATTAATTACGAGTGTGTGCATTTTTCATTGATTTTCTAGTAACTTTGAATTTGTGTCTGTACTTTAGTAGGTAATTTAAATTAATTGAATACAAAACTAAGAAAATTTACTAAATTTAGTAATAATAAATGTTAGGATCCTCCTGGACTCGCGGCTCACCGGCTGTGGGCCCCTGACATTTTGCCCTTCCTGCCACCCTATTTTTACGCCACTACATTATATGTTCTTACAAACATCTTGAACTATACAAGACAAATCATACAAAGATTATTTACATTCATACATACAGGGTGGGGCATAAGGATCTACCACATTTTGAAGAGGTATAAAAAAATGAAAAAATTTAACTAGAAAAAAAATGAATATATTTTTGAAAAGAACATAAAATAATTTTTTTTTTTTTAATTTGTTTTAATCATTATCAGACACAAAAAAAGGGGGATGGTTAAAAAATGAAAATTCTAGCCCTTCGAACAAACTCAACCAAATTGTGTATATATATTCTGTGGACACCCGGAAGGCTAGAAATGCAAAAATTAACCACCCAAAATGGGGAGTGGAGGGTCAAAAACAAAAATTCTATCCCTTTCGACCAAACTCAACCAAATTTTGTATACATAGTTTGGTCGAAAGGGCTAGAATTCTTATTTTTGAACCCCCCTTTTTTACTTTATCCAATGCGAAGCATGGGGAAAGTATTATTCCGCGGAAAGCGCGATTCGAAGGGTCCTCAGGTAAAGACTACGGAACCCATGGTCTCAATTACGGTCACAAATTGTAGTATTCAATTAGATTGAATTTTAGCACGTGACGGTTTTGCTTGAGTTGTTTGCCATAAAAGAATTTAGTCTTTTTGATTTTAAGTCGATTCTTCCACGTTTTCAGTAGAGATTGCCATTAATAGTCAAAACATCAAAAATGGAATGCAATAAGATTATTCCTCTAGTATTAGATAAGAATTGATCGTTATTTTTGATTTTAAGCCGATTCCTCCATGTCTTCAGCAATGGTTACCAGTAATGATCGAAGCGTCAAAAATCTAATGTAGAATTGTTATTCCTCGAGTATTAGATGAGAATCGATGGCTATTTTTGATTTTAAGTCGATTCTTCCATGTCTTCAGCAATGGTTACTAATAATAACCGAAACGTCAAAAATCCAATGTAGAATGGTTATTCTTCGACTATTAAATGAGAATCGATCATTATTTTTGAATTGAAGTCAACATGAACTGCAAATTGCAAGTGATATCTGATTAATAATAAAGAAATAAACATATTAATATTTCAAATGAATTTGGATAAAGTTTAGCAACGATCCGTTGCAGTTTATTTTGTCTGATAATGTTTAAAACACATTAAAAAAAAATTATTTTATATTCTTTTCAAAAATATATTCAGTTTTTTCTATTTAAATTTTTTCATTTTTTATACCTTATCAAAATGTGGTAGATCTTTATGACCCACCCTGTAGAATATAGTTTTACCTTTAGAATATGCCAATAAAATATTTTACATTTATTCAATGGCATTCGATCATTCATGCGAATCTTTTTCAAGTGTGAAACTGAAATAATAAAAATGTAATTTTTTCCATATTTCTTTAACTGTGTTTAAACGAATTCGAGTAGGTATCTTATAAATATAGGTTTAGGGATTTCAATAAATAACATAATATACTGATTTGAGAGTGCAGTTTTTTACATTTTATTCAATAAATAAAATAGATACAAGAAATATTTATTTTACAAGAGAAGAAGGTGAAAGGGGTGGGGAGTGGGGGGTGAATGGAATTACCAGGCGTAGTTAAGACCAAGACCGTTGGAGTAGGTCATATGGGAGACAACGGGGGCGGCAGAGTAGGCGACTCCGAGGAGACCGTGTCCGGCAACAGCGTTAGTGGTGGTCTTGACAAGACCAGCAGGTGCGCCGTAGGCAAGGGCGGGGGCGGCGTATCCGTGAGCGTAAGCTGGGGCGGCATACCCGTGGGCGAGAGCGGGGGCGGCGTATCCGTGAGCGGCGTAAGCTGGGGCGGCGTAGCTGTGAGCGTAGGCGGGGGCGGCGTAGGTGGCGATGGGAGCGTGAGCAATGCCGACGGCGTCGTTGCTTACTCGGGTGTCGAATTTGCGGACACTGGAGAAGGCGGTATCAACCTGAAACAAAATTAAAAAACGGAGTTTAAGTAAAAAAACTTCATTATTCAAGCGACTGGCTAATTTACATTAGTTCATCTTCAAGTTTTTTTTATCAAAATAAAAATAAACAATTTAGATAAATTAATCTTTATATACAGAGGGTGACTATAAAATTCCCGGATTTAATTTTTAAATACATTTATTTTCTAAAATAGTATTATTGTTTTTTTTGTCAGAACCAGATTCAGGAGGCTAAAAAATAACAAACACGAGATTTTTGAAAATTTTCAGGTGTGCCCCCCTCCCCCTCTTAGGGGTCAATTTTGAAAATTGGGTCAAAATGACATGAAAAATGGACTCAGCTTTATGGAAAACCCCACTGTGACAAGTTTCAGAGAGCCTAAATCCGATTTTTTCCACCGTTTTCAGATGCTCCACTGTAGCGTATCGAGTAACCGAGACTTTTTCTTCCAGGATGGTCCACAACGAGATTCCATTTGGTTCTGTGATCCGGCGAGTTGGGCGGCCAAACATCCAACATGTGGATTTATTTATTTGGAGGGTATTTTTATACCGTTGAAGTATTTAAAAATAATTCCGGGAATTTTATAGTCACCCTGTATTTATAAAATTTTAAATCATGCATATTTTATGGTGAGCTGGGATTTTCAAGAGAATTTATATTTGGCAAATAAATAAATATTTATTTGATTATTTTTTTTTTTAATGATCACAAACTGACGGAGAGTGTATTTACCTGTTTGGCGTAGGTGCTGACGGCGTGGTTTCCATCGAGAGATCGGACCACACTTTGTTGAGATGCTCCAATGGCGGCAGGGGAGTGCACAGCATAGGGGGATGCTGCGGCGTAGGCCACTGGGGAGTGCACAGCGTAGGGGGATGCTGCGGCGTAGGTAGCCACGGGGCTCCCAACAAACCGGCGTTGGCGGCGGCCAAAGCGCTCAAAAGGACGATAAGCTAAAAAATAAAAAACATTTCAAATAAGTCCAATTAGTTAAATTTTTTTCCTATCTTCTGAAATCAAGCTTATTTGCTAGTGTTTTTTTCTATCTTTCCTGGCAGGCCATTCAAAAAGCCGATCATTGATTATTATATACATATAGTAGAGTATTTATTTTTTATTTATATTTATTTAAAATTGTTCGGTGCTCTGAGAAGTAAAAATTATAGTAGCAGAAAAAATTAATCTAATCAGCTCTTAATCTTAATGGACCAAAACTACGTGTGAAATTTGGTTTTGATATTCTTACTAGTTTTTGAGCTAGCTCGTCCACAAAAATTTGGTAACGACTAAGCTAACAGACAACCAGACATTTTAACAAATCAGTTATTTTCTCGAAAAATATACTTTTTTCGATGTTCACTTATTAGGGTTTTTTTGTAGATCGAAATGCCATGGTTTAATGGTTGATTTTTAATCGCAGCCAAAATAAAATAAAATTGAAATAAAACTTAATTTATATTTTTACCAACGTTTACATCCCCTATGGCCATCATTAAGACATATTAACACTGGCCACACAATTTTGAATGTAATTGCAATTAAAAATAATATTAATATACACGGATGTTCTTTTGTTGACCCTTTTAAATCCCGAAGAAGAAGGGACGATCCTTCGAATTGTCGGATTTTTTAAGAAAATGAAATTGATATTCTAATAAATTATTTTATAAAAAAAATACCTATAATTAATTAAATTGGCAAATTCTAATATATAATAATATTTATAATGATATATTAGTGGAATTTAAAATTGAAAAACCAATTAATTTTATTAAAAGAAAATTGAAAAAAAAATGTAATTATAAATTTTTATTCAATGTGAATAATTATTTAAATTAACAAAAAACCCATCAAAAACAACTTAACCGAAGATGAGACCATGACAGATCGAATTGTCCACACAAAAACCCCCTAACCCGTGAATTTCAACGAGTCGTTTTTGAGAAACCGATTCTATATATATATATAGAATCGGTTTCTCAATATATATATATACAAGAATTGCTCGTGTAATATAATAAGATCAGATTATTTGGTTGTATCAAATTTTTGTTATTAACCCACCTTGAATGCCATTGTAGTTGTTTGTTGAAATGTCGAACAACGAATGTCTATTTGAAATTCAATCGCTCATTATATATGTTTAGCTTAGCGCCCATCAGCCAGCCAGCCAGCCCCCTTCTGACGCCAAAAGCAAGGTCTTGGCCGAAATCCCTTCCACAGGAAAGTTCACGGTGAGTTTAGGGTTGCAACATAGACAGGGCCAGCTAGCCAAGGAGCCACACCTTCCTTCGCTGGGCTTTTACAAACACAAATTTTGTCATATTCCTATAGGTATGATCCAAATGATGGTGATTGATGGTAGCCTGGAGCTAATCCGGCTTCGACGTAACTAACCTCAAGCCATTCTAAAGAAAATTAAAATTTAATTAGAATCATGACAACAAAATCTAGTAGTAGTAGAAGGTTAATTAAAAACATATTCTATTTCAATCAGAGTATAGATTTTATATTATCTTTCAAATAGAAAAGATTTCTTAAAATGAACTTTATATAATTAAACGGTCTTAATTGATTCTTTTGTGAATAATAATTTTATATTGTTAATCAAATGGGGGTGCCCCTCCCCTCCCAGCTTCATGAAAAGTACCCCCCCCCTATTTTATTCACTTCATACGTTCAAAATTATACATTAAAGCGGCTAAATGGCCATATATAGGTACACTATTTCTAATAAATAGTCAACTGGCGTGGTCACCACACGACTTTCACATTTTTAACCGACTTCAAAAAAGGAGGAGGTTCTCTATTCGACTGAATTTTTTTTTGTGCCTATGTTACCTTATATCTCCGCCAATTCTGTACAGATTTTGAAAAATTTTTGCATTGGGTTCAGTCTAGCTTCCGATTGGTCCCATTTTTTTCATAGGTATTAGACCTTTTTTGTTAGGTTTGTTCAGGCCTAACTTCTTTGTTTATGAACCGATTTCGATGATTCTTTTTTTTGGAAAGGGGTATCTTAGGGATGGTGCAATATTTATCTGGTCAAGTTCTGATGATAGGATCACTATTAATAACATCACTAAAAAGAGAAAAATAAAAATAATTTTTATGAAAAAAATAAAACCGACTTCAAAAAATTAAATGCAACAAATGAAATGCACTAAAAGGTATAAAATAATTATTATCTTATTTAGTTACAACTAAACGACGAAATATTAACATGAAATTGCTTTTTGAAGTCGGTGCCAAACAAACTATACCTATAAGCGAGCGTACCCGCCAAACGTACTAAGTAAGATCCGTCGAGTGCGATTCATAAAAGGTATATGTTTGGCACCGACTTCAAAAAGTAATTTCATGTTAATATTTCGTCGTTTAGTTGTAACTAAATAAGATAATAATTATTTTATACCTTTTAGTGTATTTTATTTGTTGCATTTAATTTTTTGAATTCGATTTTATTTTTTTCTTAAAAATTATTTTTATCACTTATTTGAAATCATCGCGACACTCCTAATTTACACCCCTTCCTTTATTTCAATCGGATTAAAATTTATACACGATTAATAAACTCATGACACTTGATAAGTACACCAATTTAAAGAAAAATCATTAGTTCTGTTTTTGAGAAAATTTCAACACTTTTTTTGTTTTGTTACTGTTATTTCATTGTGCAATAAGAAATTTAATATACGAGAGTGTCTGTACTTAACTGATAACCTCAAATAAAAAATACTAATACATATGAGTACACACTTGCTTGCGCGACTTTTTTGATTTTAGAACCCACTAATATAAATTAGGTCACACAGTAAGGTAGGTAAGTATCTTAAAAATTGTGATGTCACAAATAGCCCAGTAAATAGAGGATCCAAAAAGTGGTTCAACTTACATTAATTGCGGGAAAAGATTTTTTTTTTTTGATCGTTTGGTATGGTGTGGGTATGCCAAATCTAAGTTTGCGACCTCGAAAGTGTGGGGACAACGTTTGGTGGCCAAAACCCTGGAAATTTTCGGACTTTTTCCAGTTTTTCACTTATAACTCGAAAAAAGTTCATATTTTGTAAATAACCGTTCTATAATAAATTAAAGAGGACAAAATTTCACGTCGATTAAAAAAAATGCAAAATTGGTCGAGTAGTTCGATTTTTAATGGGGATCTAAAAAACACCCCTCGGGATCACTTTTGAATATCCCTAAAATTTGCACTTTTTTCGATTTTTTCCCATTTTGACCATGAGAGAACACGTTTTCGACAATGACCACTCTATACATTTTTAAACTAGATTACATTTTCTACAATTAAAGTAAAGTTTCATCTTAATTGGATAATCGTAACCCGTGCCGCAATGGGGTTGAAGTTTTGAAAAACTGCAATTTTTTTTTTAAATCGCAGTTTTTCTTTCATAGAATGAAAACCACTCATCCTAGAAACTTGAATTCTATCTCATTCTCTAGGAAATTTTATTGATTTTATTGATAAAACTCTTAGATTTATAGATATTCAGCATTATTCATGACGCTATTGCAGATTCGGATCATATCCTGTCCGGAAAATGCTGGATATCTATAAATCTAAGAGGTTTATCAAAAAAGTAGTCCAAGTAAATGTTCAAGTCAACAAAATTTCCTAGAGATCTATATCTATAAATCTAAGAGTTTTAACAAAAAAGTAGTCCAAGTCAAGAAAATTTACTAGACAATGAGATAGAAATCAAGTTTCTCTGATGAGTGGATTTCATTTTATGAAGGGAAAACTGCGATTTTTTGCATTGTTAATAGCTATTATACTATTATTGTCTTTAATAGCGAATGATTAGTTGAATTAAGATGCGACATAAATGATAAACATATTTAATTAATAACCTCTATCAAAATATGTTTTTAAATCAGCTAATTTTGACCAAAAAAATACAAATATTTTTTTTCCTAAAGAAGCAGGTATAAAGTGCTGTACCATTTTGAAATCTCGACTAAATAGGCCAATTTTTTTTACATGAAATAATATTCAAAGTTAGCTGATCAAAATAGGTATTTTAAAACATGAATCCGGCAAAAATATTTTTTTTTTGTGAGAGGGGGCCGTTGACGGACTGACGGACAGGGACGCCCTCCGGCGGTCAAAAGAGGTAGCGACCAAACAGTACTTATGGTTATATTTTCAATTCTGGCAATAGCAGAGGATTATTCAGGATTTCGTAACAAAAATTAGAATAATAAAATATGTAAATTTGTAGCCACAGCATTTGGATATTTAGGGCAGGGTAGAGATTTTCAACATTTTCAAAAAAATGCCTATAACTCGAAAACTATGAGACTTTTATTAAAATTTTTTATGTACTGGACCATCATAAACTGGCCTATACGCTGTTCTCGGTTTATCATTGTGATACGGGACACCCTGTATACTTAAAATTTGAATTCTTAGTGAAATCACACATAATTATTAATTATAATTATTTATTGAACAAGAACAAATAATACAATAGAACTAGGACGTTTCGATTGACTTATTCTGCGATCGTTCTCAAGTAGATAAGAATAAAGATTTTGTCCACAAAGAGAACAAAGAGGTTGTCCTCTGCTTGATGCACATAAACACACACACATATATATCGAGATGATATATCTGTATATATATATATATATTATTTATTTGTTTGAGACTATAGTTTCGAAGACTTGGTCTTCATCATCAGTCTTTTTTAATTATAAATGTTGTTTTTCATGGAGTCAATACCGTGTGGATATTGAAAATTTGATGTTCCTTCACTGGTGGTCAGTTTAGAATTAAAAACATTTTTCTGGTTCACACTCAAATATAAACATATGTTTTTAATTCTAAACTGACCACCAGTGAAGGAAAATTATTCCAATAAACACCAGTACCTGGAACACCGAGCGATGCTCGGTAATTTTTTGATTCTGTTAAAAGCGATATATTAATATTATTATTAATTTTAAATTCAGGTTAAAAAGGTCTATTTTTAATCGCTACCAAAATAAAATAAAATTGAAATAAAACTTAATTTATATTTTTACCAACGTTTTGACCCGCTATGGTCATCATCAAGACGAATCATTGGCCACAAAGTTTTGAATGTAATTTCAGTTAAAAATAATATTAATAATATACACGTAGGTTCTTTCGTTGACCCTTTTAAATCCCGAAGAAGGAGGGAAGATCCTTCGAATGATCAGATTTTTTAAAATAATGAAATTATGATATTCTAATAAATTATTTTATAGAAAAATACCTTTAATTAATTAAATTGAAAAATTCTAATATATAATAATATTTCTAATTATCTATTGGTGGAATTTAAAATAAAAAAGCTAATTAATTTTATCAAAAGTAAATTGAATAAAAACGTAATTATCAATTTTTATTTAATTAACCACTTGTGAATAATTATTTCAATTAACAAAAAAACCACCAAAAACAACTTATCCGAAGATGAGACCGTGACAAATCAAATTGTCAACCTAAAAACCACCTAACTTGATAATTTCATCCAAATCGATAAAGCCGTTTTCGAGAAACCGATTCTATATAAACAAGAATTGCTCGTTTAATATAATAAGATAAGATTATGGTTCAGCCGATAAAAAAATGCAGAAATAAATTAAGGTTAATGTTAACTTTAATTCAAATAAGACTCAATGTTGTCTAATTTCTAGGCGCGAAAATAGAGATTTCCCTGATATTCACTTCGATTCGAATACCCTGAAAATGTGTGACAGCCTATCCATGTTGGGCGTCTCTGTCGCATCTGACCTGTCTTGGAATGAACACATCTCCTCTGTGGCGAAATCTGCAGCAAGGAAGATTGGCTTCTTATTCAGGTCCAAGCGATTTTACAAACCCCCACAACTTCTCACCATCTACAAGGCCCAAATCCGCCCCTGTCTCGAATACGGCTCTCATCTGTGGAGAGGAGCCTCAAAATATTCTCTTGCTACCCTTGATGCAATTCAGAAACGAGCCGTCAGGCTAATTGACGATTCTACCCTCACCGACTCCCTCGACTCGCTAGCTCATCGAAGAGATGTCTCTGCCCTTTCCCTTTTCTATAGATACTATCACGGCAGGTGCTCTGACGAGATAAAATCAATAATTCCCCCCAAAGCATGCTTTGCACGCAGCACACGTTTTGCCGACTCCCAACACTCTCTCGAGGTCAAATTAGAAAAGTGCCGGACCACTTCATTCGCGAATACATATATCCCCATGACTTCAAGGAACTGGAACTCTCTCCCAGCCTCTATCTTTCCCAGCACCTATGATCTTCAAACCTTCAAAACCAGGGTGCATAGACACCTACGTCTACACCCTCTCTCTTAATCAACTTTCCCTTCTCTTCGGTAATGCAAGGGTCTTTCGAGATTCATAGGGGCTACATCTTTACTGGTGCACCCCTTCTTGCATTCGATTGCATTAAAAAAAAAAAAAAAAGGAAAATACGTTAAAAATTGCATAAATCCCCAAAATTTCCCAGATATAATACACACACTCTTGAAAGGGTTTGATTTTTCTTTCAATTATTTATTACACAACTTAATAATATGTCGGCCGCTGACCTATATGCTGGTCTTAATATTTTTTTTTTTTAATTTATTGTAGATATTGATCAAAAAATATGTTAACCATATATATTATAGGGGAAGATGGATGTCTTTCGATTTATTTAAGGTATATTTTAAATTAATTATAATCAGATAAAAACGCAATTAATTATGAATCACTTTCATTATCAGCTATTTATTATCTATCGAACTCTGCGCAAGGTATGCGCTTGCTTGCTTAGCAAAAAAGAATTTATTCAAAGAAAGTTAGTATTAAAAGTTGAAATTGATTGAATTCCATTAAATCTAAGACATTTTATTACTAAAGCTTCTAATAAAATACCAACGTTAAATTCTTTTCTTTAAAGGAATGTTCACTGAATGTGTAGGTACATTAATATGTGTCTGTCTGTCTGTGGGCACGTGACCTAGTTTTATTAAAACAATTCCTCTCTTTTAGGTTTAAATAACTTTAAGTTATTTGCTTTGTGGATGATTCAACCTTTAAATCTATCTACTCTTATTAAACGAGCAAACCTTGTTTATATATATTTGTATCTTAGTTCTATTTTGAAAACGGCTCTACCGATTTTGATGAAACACAACTTTATTAACTAGTTTTGAGGATGAGAAAACGATCTGGCTAGGTCTGGACCTCGACAAATTTCATCTTAATTGATCTTTTCTTAATTAAAGTAATTATTGATAGATGAAAATCTCAATAAAAAAGTTTGTTTACATTTTTTTAATTATATTTTATTTATTAATTGGTTTTTTTAATTTTAAAACCCACTAATAGGTTATAGCAAATATTAATATTTTATATTAAAATTAGGAATTTTTTGTTGGGAGGAGGGAACCAATCGACTTGATTGGGGAATAATGGAATTGAAATAATTATCGGAAAAGAGGTTTTTTATCTAATTAGATTTTTCCTCTTATTAAAAACAAGGACTAAAGATGAATAAGGACACTCCATGGTGGAGAAGTTATCTCCGGAATCGAAGCAAAAAATACAATGTATACATTAATTAATGTAAAATAATTGGTTTAATAAAATTTATAAAAAATAAAAAAATTTTTTTTTTGTTGGATTGATTGATTGGAAGGGGAATGGGATTGGGAGGGAGAATATCGAATTGGAATAATTATCGGAAAAGAGGTTTTTTCTTTAATTAGTTTTTCTTCTTATTAAAAACAAGGACTAAAAGATGATCAAGGACAGTCGATGGTGGAGAAGTAATCTCCGGAATCGAAGCACAAAAACAATGTATGTAAAATAATTGGTTTAATTGATTGGAAGGAGAAATATGGAATTGGAATAATTATCGAAAAAGAGTTTTTTTCTTTAATTAGTTTTTTCCTCTTATTAAAAACAAGGACTAAAAAGATGATCAAGGACACTCGATGGTGGAGAAGTAATCTCCGGAGTCGAAGCTCAAATACAATGTATACATGTAAAATAATTGGTTAATAAATTTATTAAAAAAAAAAATTTTGTTTGTTTTTAATTAACATGTGTCTAAATCATAACAAAACAGGTGTGTTTAAAATAAAGTGGTTGAAGTGGCTTTTTTTATATAACTTGGAAACAAATCTTATTTAATTTTATGTTTTTATTTCAGATCCTATACGATTATTTTTTTATTATTATTTTCCTATTTATTTTTTCATAATGTTTATCAATATGAACGAATGTGGGCAAATTGGTGTACGAGTAAACAAATATACACATAATATGTAGACGATTAGAAAGCTAGAAATGCAAAAACTGGGTGCGGGGTTGGCTGGATGTAGGAGGTGCAGGAGGTGGAGTGCAATTGTGGGGAATCCGGGGGTGGGCGGAGTGAGAGTGCCTTTGGGGGTGCAGTGGTGGGGGAGAAGTGCGTGGTTTCGGGGGGGGGGAGGGTCCAGAGGGCGTGTATTATATATATTTGTATTTTTTTAATTTGGTTACCGTGCATCGCTCGGTGGCTCCAGATACTTTGTTATTAATCATTATAGAATTACAAAGTTCTATATATCTCAAAAACGGCTTAAACTATTTTGTTAAAAAATTTGAGCGAAATCATGTCGTTTAGGTCTACAAAAAAGCACTAATGATTGAACATTGAAAAATTACATTTTTCGAGATATTAACTGTTTTGTCAAAATGCCTGTTAGTACGTACACAGGTAGTGTGAATATCAAAACGAAAGTTCACATGTAGTTTTTCTCAGTGGCGTATCCAGAAAAATTTCATGGGGAGGGGGGGGGGCAATCGACAAAGCAAAATATTTATTGAGAATTTTTTTTTATTTAAACAAATAGTCTAGTTAAATTGTGTTTTTACCTGGAAAGTTTTGGGGTAGTTGTAATTTCTTCGACCCTTTATGTTTTTGGGTGTACTATTATAAATCTGAATCTGAGGTTTGCTAACAAAATTTCGTGACCGAACATTGTCAAAAAATGTAAACAAAGGTAAAAAAAATCATCTCATTTTTGGCGGTTTTTTGCTTATAACTCGAAAACTATCAACTTTTGCTTCAAATGCATGAGAATCACAATTTTGTAATTCTAAAAAAATTTTGTATACTGTATTTGTATTGACAGTCTATTCAAAAATAAATAAATATTCCTATCTATAATACCAAAGAAGTACACACCTACCCGGTAGGTACCCAGATATTAATATTTTATTCACGATCTCAAATTAATTCAAAAAATGCAACGTGTAATCTTGGAATGGAATATCATATGTGAAATCTATAGATTTTTTCTCATAATAATTTGTTCGAATTTTTATCCCAACAACCATTTAATTTAGAAAAAAATATGCACTTAAGCAATTGTATTTATCTACTCTTATTAAACGAGCAAAAATTGTATATTTATTTATTTGTTTATATATTTGTATCTTGGTTATATTTTGAAAACGACTCTACCGATTTTGATGAAATTCACGGGTTAGGGGGTTTTTTGGGTGACAATTCGATCTGTCACGGTCTCATCTTCGACAAAATTGTTTTTGATGGGTTTATTCGTAATCAAATTAATTATTCTCAGTTAGACAAATCCCATTCTTAGGGTTTTAAAAAAGGTTTCCCTTTTCCTTTTATACCCAGGCGGACAATGGGTTGTTTGTTTCATTGTTCTAAAAGGCCTTGAAGAAGTATTGTGATTGTGGATTTTAACATATTTTGTTCTCCCTAAACGTTAGAAATATTAATAAACGTTTTATAATTGTATTTATAAAGAACTTTATTTATTTAATAGAATAAAAAATAATCAAGAATTTATTTAAAAATATATTTCGCATAAGCAGGTCTCAATTTTCTGAAAAAACAACACATTTTGATAGGTTTTATTTATTAATTGGATGAATAAAAATGAATCATATGGTTGAATCAAAACAGGTTCAGAAGGTGGGGCGCAGTGGTGGGAAATCGGGGGTAGGGAGAGGTTTCGGGGTGGGGTCGAGCGGGGTGGAGGTGGGGAGGGGCTACATTGGGCGACTATTATATAATTTTGTATTTTTTAATTTGAAAGCGGCTCTCAAATAAAAATCGACTTTTATATCAGAATTTTAAATTAAAAATAATATTAGAATAAAGCTTTTAACTGAAGGGAAAGTTACCGAGCATTGCTCGGGGCTAGTAGTACTTATTAAATTATTATACTAATAATACTTAGAGAAAAGTTACCTTGTATTTTCAGTCAAATATAAATATTTCAAATTTCATATGTAATAATATAATATTATTTGCATAAATTTTGAATGAATTTTACATATTAATTTAAAAAAGTAATATTTTTTATCATATTTTGAGTTTTAGAAATTGAAAATGATCATTAATGTGTATTATATATGTAATAATTCATGCAAATATATTATTATTATATATGATTATATCTCAATAGTTAATTTATACACAGAGACATAGACAGCTGTTTAGCGAAACAGGGGGCACCACGAAGTAGGCAGCTGTGCACCACCCCACATGGATAGATAAATAAATAATAATATCACACTCATAGAGTGATATTTTTAAAATTTTAAATATTATCTTTATTTTCAAATGTCCAATACAATTTGAAAGCGAAAATAAGTAAAATCTCAAGGTTAGACACGTATTTTGAAACAAATAGGAGACATTATATTTGTAACAGGATACGTCTAGACTTGAGATAAGTGAGTGTTAAAAGACCTTGTACGAATCAAATACCAGTACAATGTCTCCAATACTGCAATTTGATTCGTATCAAAAGTCTTAAACATTGGAAATTTTGTATAAAAGTTTTGTCAAATATTTGTTAAACAAATATAGAAAAATTTATAACGTCTAAGTATGATGAGAGAAAGTTTGATATTGAGTTGTGCATAAAATCAGAAAAAGAAAATAATTAGATTGAAATATCGAGGGAAAATTTAAAAAGAAGGGGATAATTTGAAAAGTGTATTATTTATTATTGTCAAAGTCGAAGGTACCTGTGAATACGTGTCTTGAGAGTTTTAGTTTGGAAAACTGTACGTCACAGAAATAAAATGAAATGCACTAAAAGGTATAAAAATACATTATTTTGTACTTTTTACAATCGTGTTTTTTTAGTTTTTTCTCTAATAGGTATAATTTTGATTATTTTAATTTCATCTTTTTCTATCGTGGCGTTTTGGTAATTAATATTTAGTTTTTGATAGGTTAATGTTGGTTGGTTTTTCTGTGGTGTTTGGAATATTAATAAAACATGTTTACATTATCCAATGCGAAACATGGGTAAAGTATTGTAATCGATGATCCGACGGCAAGCGCAATTTCAAATGGCCCTCAAGTAAAGACTACGGAACCCATGGTCTCAACCAATGTCAAAATTGTATTATTCATTTAGGTGAAATTCAAAAAGTTCGGTAACGCGACTTTAAAAGTGATTTAATGTAACAATTTCATTGTTTAGTTGTAACTAAATAAAATAATTATTTTATTCCTTTTAGTGCATTTATTTATTTGATTTTTGAGCTGTTATTATTTTATTTGTTGCAATTAATTTTTTTGAAGTCGGTTTTTCTAAAATTATTTTTTAGCTAATTTCTTCACTCAATGCTCGGTACCTATTCAAGCTCTGATCATTGTTTTAAGGATTGGTTCCAGCTACCAGAGCATTTCAGTTCGCAGCTTCTGGCATTATTAAAAAATATCTAGCTGGTTTCAGTCTAACAAACTTATCTTTTGATAAATCATACAATGAAATATTTAACACTATATGTGTATTTACCATCAAATTAAAATATTATTTTGAAATAAAGAGAGTACAAGCAGGCGTGTGATATGTGTCTAAATAGGTATGGTTTGGTCCCCAGGAGAGTCTACTTCGGCTGGAGCACCGCCAGGGATGGTCAAACCTGATCCAGATGCGACCCGCGGCGAGAGACTCTGGGCTGTGGCCCGGCTCTCCCTCGAGCTTTGACATGGCCCAGCCAAGGGTCCTATATCGTCACGAAATGAGCCCGGCTGCATCTCATTCGAGGTTAGATCCAATGCACATGAATTTAAAACTTAACTGTTTATTTTCGAGCTTCAAATTTTAGAGTCTTGAAGATAATTAAATAAATGATCGAAAGCTCGGAAAAAACTGATAAGACCGATTACAATATCAACATTTACTATTATAATCCATGCTTAAGGTAGTTCTTTTCACAAATGCAAAAATTCAAGAAGTCTTTGAAACTTGGAATACAAGTGATTAAAAGCATAATACATATACTGTTAAAATTTGAAGACGATTTACCACACCAAACATATATAATAAATTGCAATTAAAAATGACAATGGAATTAGTCATAAACCAACACGTCCTTCATCACTTTTTGTGTCACCATAATTAATTCACGATAGGCAATATGGATTCAGACAAAAATCGTTCCACAGGCGACATCTTAACCTATCCATGTCACCCACACCGTGAACTACTAGAGGCCGGAAAAGAAACCCTCGCTGTAGCCCTTGATATCTCCAAAGCTTTTGACAAGGTTTGGCACAAAAATCTTCTTGCCAAACTACCAAAACACCAACACTTCGCAAATGGATAGAAAGCTTTCTGACAAACCGAGAAGTATAAAAGTTGTGGTGGATGGAACATCATCTGAATCGTTCTCCACAAACTCTGGTGTTCCCCAAGGCTCTGTAATCTCCTCCACACTCTTCCTTATTTATATAAACGACCTTATTGATCAAACGGCAAACCCCACTCATTGTTACGCCGACGATAGCACTCTACACGGCAAACCCTCTCTCCCGAATAATCGAATCATATATTGCCTCCTCAATTACTCTCGACCTAGACAAACTGAATAAATGGGGCTCTCAAAATTTAGTTAACTTTAATTCAAATAAGACTCAATGTTGTCTAATTTCTAGGCGCGAAAATAGAGATTTCCTGATATTCACTTCGATTCGAATACCCTGAAAATGTGTGACAGCCTATCCATGTTGGGCGTCTCTGTCGCATCTGACCTGTCTTGGAATGAACACATCTCCTCTGTGGCGAAATCTGCAGCAAGGAAGATTGGCTTCTTATTCAGGTCCAAGCGATTTTACAAACCCCCACAACTTCTCACCATCTACAAGGCCCAAATCCGCCCCTGTCTCGAATACGGCTCTCATCTGTGGAGAGGAGCCTCAAAATATTCTCTTGCTACCCTTGATGCAATTCAGAAACGAGCCGTCAGGCTAATTGACGATTCTACCCTCACCGACTCCCTCGACTCGCTGGCTCATCGAAGAGATGTCTCTGCCCTTTCCCTTTTCTATAGATACTATCACGGCAGGTGCTCTGATGAGATAAAATCAATAATTCCCCCCAAAGCATGCTTTGCACGCAGCACACGTTTTGCCGACTCCCAACACTCTTTTGCGGTCAAATTGGAAAAGTGCCCGGACCACTTCATTCGCGAATACATATATCCCCATGACTTCAAGGAACTGGAACTCTCTCCCAACCTCTATCTTTCCCAGCACCTATGATCTTCAAACCTTCAAAACCAGGGTGCATAGACACCTACGTCTACACCCTCTCACTTAATCAACTTTCCCTTCTCTTCGGTAATGCAAGGGTCTTTCGAGATCCATAGGGGCTACATCTTTACTGGTGCACCTTCTTGCATTCGATTGCATTAAAAAAAAAAAAAAAAAAAAAAAAAAAGGCATTTTTTACATAGGGTAGATAGGGAAAGGGTAGGGATATGATCATTATTTTATTTTATTTCATTGAAGGACTTTCACCGTCTTGATGAAAAACTAATATTTGGTAGAATAATATATTCGGAGTAACTTAAAAAAAAATTGAAATTATTTAACTCGTAGTTTTGATAAAAAATAAAAAAAAAACATATTTGGTCGATTATTTTTAGTGGAGGGGATTTAAGAACAATGGCTTGGAAAGTATGTGTGTGTCCATATAGAGATTTCGTAGTGTGAGTGGAGAGTCACGTTAAAAAAACATAACCTAAAATTTTAGTTCCGTTCATATTTATAGAGTGGTTACGAGACTAAACTTTTTGGGTGGATTCTCGCGAAAGAACCTTCTTAATCGGGAGGTGTAATCCTTCGATTGGCCAAAGAGATCCAATGGAGGTCACTCATAGGCCTTGCTTAGGCAATGCGTTAAATAAAAATTTAAAATTTCAAACAAAAATACTAGAAAGCTATTTGCTCTGGAAGAGTCCCCGTTTTTTAAAAAATATGACTAAATGCCAATGATTTGGATTAGCCCTCTGGGCAACAAGATGCCCGCCAAAGGCTTCGTAGCTGGTACTAATAAATATTAGGGTGGCCTTTAAAAAAAAGTAAATAAAAAAGGGTTTTTACGAATATCTTGTAATGAGTATGTTTTTGGCAACAAAAATTTTGCCTAGCTAAATGAAAAGATTCCGCATAAGAGAAAGCGTCATAAAATTGATAAATTTTTAATCAAATGAAAAAACTCGTCTAGATCTGAGAACCTCTATGACGGTCTTATTTGATGAATTTGACAGATTTGTAACACTTTAGCAGAATTCATAAAGAATTGTATAATCTTTCATTCGTTGTATAACCTTGTTTTGCGTAAAACGCACGTTACTCCTATGATATTTCTTAATTTTTCTTTTGTTGAGTTTACCTACTGATATTTTTCAAATGAATTTTGGATTCACGCATTTATATGCGAAAGATTAGAAACGCTGTCATGCACTAATATTCTAAGCTTAATGACCCGACCTCCCTAATTGTGTTGATTTATTTACTATTTTATTTTAATATTATAATGTAATTAATATCATTATAATTCTATAATAGGAGAATAGAAAACATAATTAAAAGAGAATTTAGCAGAATTACGTTCTACAATTCATTTAGACCAATTATCCATCGTTATAGTGGTGCTTATTCAATAATTACATGTTCCTTTCTTGAATCGACTGTATACACAAACAAACATCAACAAAAACAGGAGATACCAGCGGCAGGGGGTGTCTGTCTGTCTATCCTCAGTGAGAGAGATATTAGCCCCGACCATAAGCAACACATTGAATGAAAAGCGAAGCTGCAGAGTGAAATTCAGAGAAACACAAGCAGTATGGAGTGGAGAAGAAAGAGGGTGAGTTCTACCCCTGGGTCACCCTTGCGAAAATTCCCCCAAGGCCCATTCAACACCACCCTGCGCCTTATTAATTGAGGCTTAACGCTGTTTCCAATTACTTCGCCATTGATAGAACCCTCTATACAGACGAGCTGCCTTAATCGTAAGTCTCTTTACACCATCTAAAGAGTTCGTAAAGAATAAAACCAATGTCGGTTTATTAAAACCCAAATGCTCATCATTCACAAACATTATTAAAACTAAATTCTAACATCTCAATTTGATATTAATTAAGAAATTTTGGTAGAAATAAATTAAAATCGGAGGAAAAAGGATAACTTTTTCAAGACTAGGCACTGTCTCCCATGACCGTAGTGAGTGGGGTAGTGAATTACCCCCCCCCCCCCCCACCCCCGAAATGTTGAGATAAACATCGAAATTTTACAATCAAGCTCCCCTAATCACTCGGTGTGTAGCTAACCACCCCACCCCAAAAGATCTAGAATTTTTCATTTTGACCCTGACTCTCATTGGTGGTTAGTTTTTGCATTTCTGAGTCTTTTTGGGGCCTACATAATATTTATACAAAATTTGGTTTAGTTAAGGAAATTGCAGAATTTTCATTTTTGACCTCCCCTTTTTTTTTTTTTTTTTTTAACAATATTGATGTGAGAAGGAGATACACCAAAAGGCTCTGGGTTTGGCCCCTCCATTGTGAAAATAAAGAAGAAGACGTGATTTAATGGGCTTGGTAGGTGTTGAAGGTATCTGTGGATGCGGGTCTTAAACAGATGAAAGTTATAAGTTGCGGGGATGACGGTGGCTGGCGGAAGTGAGTTCCAGTCTCTGGAGTCATAGGGATAAAAGAGTTGTCGAAAGCGTTGGTTCGATTTTTATCCATTTTGACAGCGAAGGGGTGCTGAGCGTTCGAAACCCGAGTGTTTCTAGTAAAGAGGGCTTTAGGGGGGATAATTGATTTCGCGGCAACGGTTCTTCAGTGAGCCAGGGAGTCGAGTGGGTTAGTTAGGGACGGGTCTCCTATTAGTTTAATTGCTCGTTTTTGAATTGCAACCAGTGTGGCAAGAGAATGCTTGGAGACCCCTGCCCTCTCTCCCAGATGAGAGCCATATTCGAGACAGGGACGAATTTGAGCCTTATACAGTGTATTTTGACTGATAATGTTTAAAACACATTAAAAAAATTATTTATTTTCTTTTCAAAAATATATTCAGTTTTTTCTAGTTAGATATTTTTCATTTTTTTATACCTCTTCAAAATGTGCTAGATCTTTATGCCCCACCCTGTATAATCTTACATTTAAATGTATTAAATTTAAATATGTTAAAAGATATTTCAATAGCGTGAAGTGAATCGAGTTGATGAATCTATATCAAATAATAATGTCTCCCTAACCAAGAGATCTCCCAACCAACACAACGTCTCGATAAAACAAACCAAAATAATTATAACTCAGAAAGAAAGTGATATTAGTTTATCTATTTCATCTAAATGGAGATCAATAGTATCATTTTAATATAAGAAAATAACATATTGAATAAGAATTTTTTAGTTTAAATGACATTTTTATGAAAAGATTCAATTTCTTCTCTCCGGGAGCGAATCAACTAAAAATGCCAAAAAGTTTTATTTATTTTTCTCATTACATAATCGATCAAATCTATTGAAATTTCATATCTCTATGTTATTTTCACTTATCTTTTAAAACAAATAATTTTTTTAGAATATTTGCATTTTAAAGGGTAGTTTATTTGAAGTCTAATTCAAAAAATTATCTTGCTAATTAATTAATTGGGTTTGAATTTTTATATTGAAAAAATTTTCATTTCCATAACTCGTAAACTATTCGTTTTAGCAATTTCTCTCTTATTAACTTTTCTGATGGAAAATGAATGTACTTTAATAGAGTTCCTTATATATATTGGTGTACTTCAAAAGGTTAAAAACTTTTTTAGTAGAATTAACAAATTTTGGAAGTAACGAAAGAATTTAATGTGAAATACATACCTTTGGGATCCCAAAGAAAAAAGCGGCGTCTACAAATTACAATGTGACTGTGGAGCTTTTTACATAGGACAAGCTGGTAGATCCATCAACGACCGTCTTGTTGAACACAAGAGATCACTGAAGCAACTACAATTGAACAGTGATAAACCTAATCCCCAACCACTAAGTTACGTTTCAGCATTTGCTGAACATCTATTTGATAGCAATCATTCCCCATCTAATGAAAGCCCCCTTATTCTGCATTTCTCCCCAAAAGGACGCAAACTAGATTTATTAGAATCCATTGAAATCAAGAAAGCAATCGCCCGCAATGAACCCATTCTCAATAACCAATTAGAAACCACTAAATCAACAATAATTGATCTATTAATAAACCAAATTTAACCGAAATTCATTCTTTACTAAACATTTGTTCCTCTTTTCTCACCTTCGAATTAACTTTCTATATCTTCTTCTTTTGTCTAAATTTATATAGTCTAAAACCCTTACACAAATTCTTTTAATAGGTATTCCCAGAATCCTTTACAAATAAATTTCGAAAATAGACATCCTATCTGAAATGTACGTGACTTTGGCCAGACAATTTGTTCAATACCCAGTTTCTCCCTTCCACGTACCTTTAAATTCAACCACACAATTCTTTCAACGCCCATTGGCTCACCCCCCCCCCTACTCGCCCTGTACTAAAATATTAACAACACAGAATGTAAAAATTTTATATTCAGTTTTCTGTTAAACCTCCTGATGAAGGGTTCATAGCCCGAAATATGTATAGAGATAAATAAAAAAATCTCCAAAATAATTTAAAAGATTTTTTTTAATTTTATTTCCACTTTGTGAAACACCACTATAACCCGTTAAATAATTCCTGTGTAAAATAAATATTTTAATCGTTCATATCTCGTCTTCGGAAAGTCACAGAGCCTTGAAAATTGAAACTTAAGCTATATAGAGTTTAGAAGATCTATATCAAGATTTTGGCTAAAATAGGAAAACAGAAGAAAAAGAAGTTGATGTTTACGTACGTAAGAATGTACCCCCCTGCGTTTCGCAACCATAAGACTCAGAGCTACGAAATTCGAAACTTAAGCTCGATATAGGGAGAAGGAGTATAGCCTGCCTTTGGTTGAAATCGAAAAATCGGAAGTAGACATTTACATGAAAGATTTTTCGTTTTTTTTGATTTTCTCAAAAAACGGTTCTAACGATTTTTTTAAAAATTAGTACCTACATTTATCAAGTGTCATGAATTATTCGTTGTGTCAAATTTTTAATCCGATTGAAATAAAGGAAGGGGGTGTAATTATATATATGGTTTCGATAGATAGTAAATAGAGACAGTGGAAATCTCGTTATCCATTCGTGACGAGGGATTTGGCGATCTCAAGAGTTATATAAAATACTCTCATGCCGTTTACGCTTTTTTTAATTTCTTCACTTTGACATTCATAGCACTGGGCAGAAATTATATTGCGTCAACACTTCATGAAGTACGACATGAAGTACGACAAGATTTTGGCCAAAATAGAAGAACCGAAAGTTGATGTTTATGTAATGATTTTTTTAAATTTAGTGTATTTATCAAGTGTCACGAGTTATTAGTCGTGTATAAATTTTAATCCGATTGAAATAAAGGAAGGAGGTGTAAATTAGGATGATTTCAAATAAGTGAAAATGTGAAAGTTGTGTGGTGAACACACAAGTTGATTATTATTTTTCATTTTTTCATAATAAAATTACATCTTATGATTTAAAAAATATGAATGAATCATATAACTATAGGGGCTGTCTGAAATTGCCTTTCGAATGTTCAGGAGAGAAAACTTAAAACTAAATCAGGTTTTTGTTCAGCTTCACCTCTGTTGGGTTGTTCTTATTCTGAAATAATAATGGAGAAATTAATGGAATGTTTTCATGGACTTGAGAATAAAATTGAGACAGTCACAAAATAGTGACATAAAGGTCTGTCATGATACGGTATCAAGCCATGGCACTCTAGATTCTAGAAGTTGACTCCTGAGAAAGCAATATCTTCTCACATGAAATAAAACCTATTTAAAATGATATAATATTTGTTTTCGACCTTTTCTTCTTCGTAATACTTGGTCAAAAATATTATCCATATTGAGGTTAAATTTAAAATAAAAAAATCATATTTTTTAATAATTGTAAAACCCACTTGATTATTTTGAAAATATCTATATACTATTTTTTATTAAATAAATTTTTTATTTATTTGTTAAATTCACTTTAACTCGCGTAAACATCGACTCTGGGATGCCTTGGGAAATACTCCATTAGAGAATTGTGTGTTGAAATCGCTTGGTTTTATTCAAATTATTCCTCTCTTGAATTAAATTAATATTTCACATTTCAAAAATATGAATTAAATGGAGATTTAATCTTTATAAATACTCTTCAGTTAATAATTAGTAATTGAAAATATTACTTAACATTTTCACATGATTATGAAAGAATATTTTTAATTAAAATTCAATTAAAGTGGCGCATTAATTCTTTATGAAATCATCATATAAAATGAATCGAATCAATTCTTTCTTTTTAAATAGAGGAATTAATTTGTACTGTAATAAATAATAAGTGTCCTCGTGTTTTTTGAAAGTCCAGTCTCGTCTTCTCTAATCACTTAAGTAATTTAAAAGTAATTAATACATTCTCCAAGGTAATTAACAAGAATATTTAAATGAAAATGTTATTCTTCGAAGAGTGATTACGATTACACTTAGAATAAGCAGATTAAAATTATATATAGATACAGTGCCGAGCTTGTTCTGTTTAAATTAGTTTCAACTCTTGGATAATACTTACGCATATTTTCCGGTCTTTCATTTTCAGCTCAAAAAGTAAAATTGCAATAAAATAAAAAGTATAAGTGATATAAACCAAAGTTTTTCTTTTTAAGCTTTTAATATTATATTATTTTTGGAAAACAAAATCATATGGCCTCCATTGCTTTTCTGGACTTAGTCAATATGTAACAACATCTCTTGCTTATATTAGACAGTGATTTTTTCAGATATGATAGTCGCTGTTGAATCATCCCGAATATAGCAATTTTGCTTGTTTAAAAAGCCATCAAGGCAAAAATGAGCCTCATCTGAAAAGATGATTTTTCGATAAAAATTTGGATCCATTTCGAGCTACTTACAGAATCCAATCAATCAATGTGCAATTTGCTCCGAAATTCTTTCAAATCAAGGCATGAGACCTTCAATATTGTAACGTCATTGCAGTACAAAACATTCAAAGCTAGATAACAAACGTGGGGACAATTTATATACAATATCGCTGTCAAATGATACCGTAGACCGAACGTAGTTTGGAAAACCTTTAAAACATGAATTAGTTTGTAGATATGTAGGATCGTTTTTTTTTTTTTTTTTTTTTTTGAGATAACATTTTCAACAAACATTTTGCTTAGCCTCGTTCGAGACCTGTCAGTCAATGATAGGCGACTGATCCGTTATTCACATAAGTGGAACACAAAAAAAGGTTGAGAACCTATTGTTAGATTTTAAAAATAATATGTATGTTATAATAGAAATAAATTTATTAATAACTATTACTTTAAAAATAGAAATAAAAAGGTAATTAGATTAATATTATTATTACAAGACAGTAAGCTACAAGTGTCCCCTTGGGTAACAAGTCAATATAGGATTTTTGAATAAAAGGTTACCCAAGGATTGAATTAAGCAGATGAACAAACTATTTAGAATCAAGATTAAAGTGGTGATTATAATTTGTAAGTATTAATACAATTGTAAATAAACTGTAAATATATAAAAATAAAATAAATAATTCTAAATACTGGAAAAATCATCCACCCTATTGTTAGATATTTCTTTTCAATATCTAACAAAATATGGTGTCCAGAATACGGACAGTGCAAATGAAAAACATCTTTGAAGAAGTCGAAAAAGTGCAAAGTGCAAAAATCAAGTTTTATAATTATCAAATAATAAATATAAGACATGAATAGCAGTAATAAGGAAACGCTTTCTGTAGACGACATCAAACTCAAGTATCGCTTATGGTCTAAAAATATTCTTCAAATTAAAGCAAATATTACAGATGAAGCATATACGGTTACAGATTTTCAGATACAATTTATGAATGAATACTTGGATTCTGGTCTTATGGAATTATTAAATTTAAATGAACCAGAGTTACAGTCTAATTATTTATTACGCAAAACAGGATTTTTAAAAAATCAGATGTGGAAAAATGAAAGGTAAGATTGGTATTTAATTGTAAATAGTATTCCTACTTCATCTGGCTATTCCTTGAATGACATCTTGGAGATTTTCCCAACATTACAAGTAGTTAAGGGAAATTCTTTTAAATTTTTTACTTGATAAGATTGCCTTTTCTGCCTACATAGCAAAGATGTTTAGACAAGTTGTATTTCATAAAAATGATACAGATTTACTAATAATTTTTTGGCGAAATGATCCAGATGAAAAATTAAAGGTTTTTCGTTTAAGTACGGTCACTTAAGGTACGGTAAGTGCTCCATTTTTAGCTATATGGATCTCAAAACAACTTGCCATAAACGCTAAGGACCAATACCCAGATGCTACAAAGGGTCGAAAGAATTTTATGTGACAAGTTTCTAAAGTTTAAAGAGTGGAGGTTTTGAATTGTCTAAGTGGAAGTTTAATTCCACCCAACACTAATTTGCCGTTTTTTGTAATTTTGATTTTTTTTCTTTCTCTTTTTATGAAATTAGATTCTGATGATGAGTTGAAAAAATAAACTCCAAATGTCGCCATAAGATATATGATTTATTTCAACTGTGGCTGTCTATAGTTAAAGATTTTTTTTCACGCACAATGCTATTGTTCATTATACCATATTTAATTGAATTATTTTCTAAAGAAAAATAGATTATTTATTAGAATATTATTCAATGCAATGACCCAAATGGATAGTGGCAAGTGGCAGGATGAGGTGAGCAACGTCATCAAGGTCCAGATTGGCTCTCTCTAGAGCTCTTAATTAACCAATTGTAATTATCCACCGTTAGGAAATTCATTACCAACCCTCTACATCGACAAGAGGGAAACTACATCCTTATCAAATATTTATTTACACACCACCCTCTCTGGCAAACAAGCACTTCACAAACCACTTTATAATATTGAAATAGAAATTATCCATAATCTTTCTCCTTACTATTCCTTTAGTTATCTTAGAACATTTTGTTATTGATTCGATTTAAGTACCTATATCAAATAAGATGTTCAAGAGCATATAAACAATTTAATTAATATAGTTAAGAGAATTAACAGTACAAATGAGTAATTAATTTAAAATATAAAAAGTAATTTAATAATAGTATTAATAACATCTTGTGCAAATAAGAGGACTCAATATTTTTAAAAGTACCTACTATCAAATAAAGGAATCATAATAAACACAATATTATAATCAGAAATTCTAAATTTCTTTTGTCTATGAACCTGTATTTTTTGTCCTCGGATTAAATCTTTTTTTGAACTACTTTGATGATTTTCAAAGGACGGTAGACGATTCAAATGGCCTTTTTTAGGAATATTTTACTCAAAATTATCTCCTTTTTACTTTACCATATGGTCAAGTATTGTAATCGTACATGGAAAAAGTGTTTTTTTGCTTCGTTTTTTCGAAATATCTCAAAAGCGTTTGATTAAAAAAATTGGGCAAAACCATGGCATTTCGGTCTACAAAAAAGCCCTAATAAGTGAAAATCAAAAAAATTGTATTTTTTGGGATAATAACTGTTTTGTCAAAATGTCTGTTAGTACATTAGTTTTAGTACGTAAGAGCGTTACCAAATTTTTGTTGACGCACTAGCTCAAAAACTAGTACTGAATATCAAAACGAAATTTCACATGTAGTTTTGATGCATTGAGATTAAGAGCTGATTATATTTTGGTTGAATTCGGACCGAAAATTAAGTGGGGGAGGGGTTTAAAAATTAAAATTATAAGATTTTCAAACTAGAAAAAAACCCCAGAAATAATGAAATATACCATAAAATGAACTTATAATAACGAAAATATTATTATTTTTTTCTGGGGCCGAAATTGAGGGGGGGGGGGGGTGCAAAAATAAAAATCTAGGCCCTTGAACCCCAGAAGTCTCTAAGAGCAAAAGCTAACCGGATGGGCCGTTATTTTAAGCATTTTGCAATACCAGAACGTCATGTTATTAATTTTTTATTTTTTTGTCTAAATATTTATTCAAATGATAGCTTAATTTGCACATTTGGTATTAAGTTTTTTTTTTAGAATGAGAAATCGATAGACCTAGTTTAAATTTAGTGTAGGTACATGTTTGAATTAATCAAATGCACATGTATGTTAAATTTTAGCTTTCTAACTCAAACGATTCACCGACAAAAATTTAAATGCCAAATAAACTAAATTAATGGGAAAAAGTTTTCACATTTTCTATCAATTCTCTTTTATTTTTTTTATATTAATAAATGAACTATTCTAAAAATAATCAATACAGATTCCAATAGTGAAAAGCGCGGTTTGATATCTCAAATACTTTTTGATTTATTAAGACTTTTAAAAATATCATTTCATGAATGGATTTGCTTCTCTTTAATAATTTTCTATTTGTTTTTTTACTAGTTTTATGGCTGCAATAAAAATTCCTTCGGCCATTTAAATGTTCAAACTCTATGTATAAAAAAAGGCAATAAAATCTTTCATTTATGCGAATGACCTTGAGAAGAAGCCATAAAGGTTTTTGTGTATAAACATTTCTGGGAATTTATCCAAAACAAAAACAAACCAAGAAAAACAAATCCATAGATTATTTTTGTTTTAGCTATATCTCCTAAAAGACTTAAGCTAACGAGCTGAAATTTGGCACACATGTTTGTATTAATCAACTACAGCATTGGACCAAATTTCAACTATCTATCTCCAACACTTTGGGGACGAAAAATTGCCAAAAATTACCTGGGATCTTGTCGAGAGGCCAAAAAGTGCCATTTTTTGGAAGTGCATGGGGATGTATGTATGTATGTATGTATGTTATCGATTTTTTCCACACCGTTGCACTGATTGAATTGAAATTAAAAACCTACCATTAGTTTAACAAAATGAAGCGCTGATTAGTTTTTGGTGCATATCCGTCCACAAACATTAGTACTTTATTTCAGTACTTTGTTAGTTTTTTCTAAATATCTTGAAAATGACTTAACCAATTTTGATGAAATTTAAAATCCTAATTGGGGACAACAAAAAAGGTTAAATAAAGTTTTTAGTAAAAGTATATTTTAAAGTACTTTACTCTAGAGTAAGATTGTACTTTTTTTAAATTCCTTATTTTACCAAAATTTAAAAAAAACTTTAAAATTTATTCATTTGATAGGTAATATAGCTCATTTTACTCTAGAGTAAAATAGTACTTTTTTTAATTTTTTATTTTAAATTCTTTAAAACTTATTCATTTGAACGTTTTAATATAGCTCATTCAACTTAACTTAAGTAAGAATGGATAGGCTTCTCGCTGTGAAATGCTAAAAATTTGGGAGGAAATTTTATAAGTAACCATAGCAACTGCGTTGTTTTCTTATCCGTTAACTTTGCTGAAGACATGGAGGAATCGAGTTAAAATCAAAAATAGTGGTTGATTCTGATCTAGTACTTGAGGAATAACCATTCTATATTGGATTTTTGACGTTTCGGTTTTTATTGGTAACCATTGCTGAAGACATAGAGGAATCGAGTTAAAATCAATTTTTTTTTTATGATAATGATGAGAGAAGCAGTTACACCAAAAAGGTGCAACCCCTAAAGGCCTGGGTTGGCCCCTCCATCGTGAAAAGAAGAAGAAAGAATTTTATGGGTTGGGCGGGGGTCGAAGGTATCTGTGGATACGGGTCTTAAATAGCTGAAGGTTATAAGTCGCGGGGAAGATGGTGGGAACGAGCGAGTTCCAGTCTCTGGGGGTCATAGGGATAAAAGAGTTGGCGAAAGCGCTTGTTCGACTTTTATCCAATTTGACAGCGAAGGGGTGCTGAGCGTTAGAAAACCGCGTGTTTCTCGTAAAGAGGGCATTAGGGGGGATAAGTGATTTCAGCTCGACTGAACACACATCGTGATAGTATCTGTAGTACAGGGAAAGGGCAGAAACGGTTCTTCGGTGAGCCAGGGAGTCGAGTGAGTTGGTTAGAGCCGGGTCTCCTATTAGTTTAATTGCTCGCTTCTGAATTGCATCCAGTGTAGCAAGAGAATGCTTGGATGCACCCCTCCACAGATGAGAGCCATATTCGAGACAGGGACGAATTTGAGCCTTATACAGTATAAGAAGTTGACTGGGAGTATAACAGCGTCTAGACCTAAATAGGAGACCAAGCTTGCGCGCTGCAGCTTTAGCAGTGGTTGAGATATGGCCATTCCAAGAGTTACGCCTAGCATTGAAATTTTATCCCTGAATTCTAGTGAGTTTGATTCGAATGATATGTTTGGGAGGTTTCTGTTGACGCGCCTAGAAATAAGGCAACACTGAGTTTTCCCTGCATTGAAGTTAACTAAGTTTTGGGATCCCCAATTTTTAAATTTGCATAAGTCTAAATTAATTGAAGAGGCAATGTCTGCACGGTTTTTATGCGATGCAGGGTCGTTATGTAGGGTGCTGTCATCTGCGTAACAATGTACCGGATTGGAGGGCAAGTTTAGAAGGTCGTTGATATAGATAAGAAAAAGCGTAGGGGAGATAACCGATCCCTGAGGAACTCCAGCGTTGGTGTGGAAGGGGGAAGATGATATTCCATCGATGACAACCTTAATACTACGGTTTGAAAGAAAACTTTCGATAAATAGCGATTGATTTTCATCTAGTACTTGAGGAATAACCATTCTATATTGGATTTTTGACGTTTCGGTTTTTATTGGTAACCATTGCTAAAGACATAGAGGAATCGAGTTAAAATCAAAAATAGCGATTGATTCTCATCTAGTACTTGGAATATCCATTCTATATTGGATTTTTGACGTTTCGGTTTTTATTGGTAACCATTGCAGAAGACATGGAGGAATCGACTGAAAATCAAAAATAACGATCGAGTCTTATCTAATACTAAAGGAATAACCTTATTGCATTCCATTTTTGATGTTTTTACTATTAATGGCAACCTCTACTGAAAACGTGGAAGAATCGACTTAAAATCAAAAAGACTAAATTCTTTTTTGATAAACAACTCAAGCTTGACATACACCCAAAGAAATGTAATGGTTAAAATACGCAAAAGATCCTTTTCATGTTTTAACATAGCAGTAAATAAGAGGGTTTATTTGAGAATTTCCCGTGAGCCTGTAGTTAGGCAAATCATTCGACGTAGAAGAATAGAAGCTGCGTAGAAGCTAGGCGAGTCCAATCATTCAAAGAATGTTTGCGAACTTTTGAAACAAGTTCCTATATGTGTGAAATTTAACTGACTACTCAACTTAAATATTAGAGATTCCCGACAAGCATTTATACTTATTCTTGAGCAAAAGTTGAATCTTGGCACAAGAGTCCATTAATTTTGTCAAGGGAGAATGGTGTAGGTTCTTGGTGAAACATATATAAATAAAGTAAAGACATATTTTTGAAATTTTTATTAGAAACTTTTTAAAATTTTAAATATAAAATACTAGGTAGGTTTCACATAAATATTTTCTTAAAAAATCTGAAAATGAAAGGTAAGGGGGGGACCCTTTGAATCACTTCACCATATTTGGAGTGGTTCAAAAATTTCATTTTTAGGAGAGATATAAATATAAATATTATATTCGAGCTCTTTATATAATATACTTACTATTAGAATATATTAAAATTTCTTTAAAAGTAAAAACTCTTATTTTCTTAAAAAAATCTCAAAATGAAAGGTAAGGAGGGACCCTTTGTATCACTTCACCATTTTTGGAGTGGTTCAAAAATTAATTATTTTTAATTAATTAATTGTATACTAGTTTAATTTAATTTTATAAATTTTTTATCTTTTTTTTATTAATTATTAATAAATCCTTTCATATATAAAAAATATATCTTTGTTTCATTCAACCTTATAACCCATTCTATATGCAAACTTAAGCTTCAATTTGCTCCCTCTTTTTACAGTCCTGGGGGATAGATACAAAACCTAGAATTACGTTTACACTTGCGACCTATTCATAAAATATGAACACTCATTCAGAGTAGCCATAACCCGCAGGAGGGGTTTAAAAATTAAAATTATTAAAAAATAAAAAACAAGAAAAATTAAATATACTATAAATTGAACTTATAATAACGAAAAGATTTTAGACTTTTAACCGCCCATGTATAGACTTCTGGGGACCCACTGATTATATGTATACAATACTTGGTTGAGTTTGGTACAACGGCCTAGATTTTCATTTTTTGACCTCTCCCTCAATTTTGGGCAGTTAGTTTTTGCATTTTTAGTCTTCTGGGAGAACTGATTATGTATGTATAAAAATATTTGGTTGAGTTTTTTCCAAAAGCCTAGATTTTTATTTTTTGACCCTCCTCCCTAAATGATTATAAATTATTTTATTAAATATCTATACTATATATAAAACACTTAAACCAAAGTGTTTGTTACAAGGTGGAATTGGCAATGATTAGAATATTTGGTCTAAATCCAAAACTTTTATTTTTTTTTAATATTTTCATAGATAAATTTTAAATAAAATATAATTAAAATAAAATTAATTAAAAATAACAAATTTAAAATTTAAAATAGTGTGTGAAACTAGCCACACTATGGCACATTCTGACAGTTAACATTTAATTTAAATATCTACTCTTATTAAACGAGTAAAAATTGGTTGCTTATATATATATATATATATGATTTATTTGTATAGTATTTATTTTTTTGTTAATTTTTTTCTATTTTTGGAACGGCCCGAACGGATCATGAGGTCTTTGGGTTAACAATTCGATCTGCCACATTTCGGGTAAATTATTTTTGATGGATTTTTTGTTAATTGAAATAATTATTCAAACGAGCAAAAATTGTACATATAGTGTATTTATTTATATACTTAAATATGTTTGTATTTTTTTAATTTGGAATCGGCTCTTTTTCATTTTTTTCAAAATTTAACCGGTGAACCCAAATGAGAATTTTTTTATTTCGGGACCTTATACACAAAAGGCTTGGTATCTTGCTGAATGTCAATCCAACCAACTAAAATGCGTGGAGGTCTACAAATTTTAATCCTCCACCTGGATTCACGGGTTCTGAGGGTGGTGAGAGTTAGGGGAAGAGGAGAGAGTCATGAGTACGTGTATAGGGTTGGCGGAGAGAATGTTGATCTGAGGTGGGTCTAGGGCAGGGGTCGGCAACCTTTTGAGACGGAAGAGCCAAAAGTTACAATTTACAAAATTTCCCAGTTTTTAAAGAGCCACTAACATTTTTGTTTCAATATTATTGTATTTGATTAGGATTAGGTATATAAATTTGATTTTTGATTTAAAATAAATAGCTTTAAATATGAAATAATATTTAATCATATAAAAACATACAAATGTTTCACACAAAACATATTAAACTATTTTAGCTAGCTCTGCTCGAAAATTAGTAATCAAATAATATAACTATAATTATTGAATAATAGATAGTTATATCAATGGGAGCATTGGCCTTGCATGCCTTTTGAAAGTTTGGTTAAATCTGGAACATAACTTGTTGTTAACAGTTTCAAGCACGCGTCTAGATTTTTATTTGTTACTTGGCTTCTTACTTTACTTTTTATTATATTAATTTGCTATTTCTCCACGGGTTTGGCCTGAGAGTGGCAGCAATCAATTGGACCTTGGGAGCTTGGGACGACATAGACCTGACGAAAAGGGTAACTTGTGCTGTGTCTTTTAAGTCGCAAGACTCATCCATAGAAAGTGATAAAGCAGAAGCCAGTTGAATGTCTTCCACTTGCATATGTGTTACATTTGAAGACATTTTAGCAGTTCTATCTTGTACTGTTTTAGCAGATAATGGCAAATCTTTGATTTTCTTCATGATTTCAGTTTTGTTTTTGAAATCACGAACACAGTTCTTCAGCTCCATGTATGAAACAATCTTTGACGTACTCACTATCTGTGAATGGTTTCCCTCTTTTTGCAATTTGTAGTGATATTGAAAAGCTTGCCAGATTTACATTATTTGAAGATTGCGCCCAGTTACTTAGCATAGAACTCAAGGGCGGATCCAGGGGGGGGGGGCGGAGGGGCGATTTGCCACCAGTACTTGCCACATTTGCAGCCAGGAGGCAGACGTATCGTCTGAGCACCAATCACAGAGAGATATGAATTTTAGTTCATTTATAATTTTTGAAGCCCTAAAAACCACGAAAATTTCGGACTTTTTTCAGATTTTTGCATTTGCTTATAAATCGAAAACCATGTGTCTGACAGAAAATTGCATCCTTACCAAAATGAAAGAGAATAAAATTTCACCCCAGATATGATCTTAAAAGTTAAAATCAATTTAGCCGTTTTGCCACAAATCATCTTCAAATATAGGCAATTTTTACCAATTTAGCGGAAAATTGGATTATGCTTATTAGGTGGTCACAAGAAACCACTCTTCGAAATTTGGTGCTGCCCCTAATAGTTGCCAATTGGCTAAAAAAAGAAATTGGCAAAGTTTCATCTTAATTGGACAAAGGTATCCCGTGCCGCAATGAGGGCGGATCATGTCTTGTCTTGGAAAATGCTGGATATCTACAAATCTAAAAGTTTTAACAAAAAAGTGGCTCAAGTAAACTTCAAGCATCAAAATATCCTAGAAAATGAGATAAGAATCAAGTTTCTAGGATGAGTGGTTTTCATTTTATGAATGAAAAACTGCAATTTTTTGAAGTTTTTCAAAAACTTCAACTTCATTGAGGCACGGATTACCGTTGTTCAATTAAGATGAAACTTTGCCAATCTATTTTTTTGCCCAATTGGCAACTATTATGGTGGTCACCGCAAAAATTCGAAGTGTGGTTTCTGGACCACCTAATAAGCATAATTAACTTTTCCGCCAAAATTTCCTAAATTTGACAATTAATTGTGGCTAAACGGCTGAACCGATTTTAACTTTATTCGTTCTATTTTCTTTAACGTTATGGTCTTTCATTTTGGTAAGAGTGAAATTTTCGGTAGATCGCATGGTTTTTGAGTTATAAGCAAAAATCTGAAAAAAGTCCAAAATTTTCGTGATTTTAGGCCCTCAAGAATTTAGCATCAGCCAGAAACCGTCGCAAACTCATATAACTCTTATTTGGGATGCCTAACGTCGATTAAAATTATTTCCACGTTGTACATATTTATTAGCCATCGCGGCCTTTTTTCGGTCTAATTTGCCTCTAGTCCAGTAAATAGAGGATCCAAAAAGTGGTTCAGTTACATTAATTGTCAAAAATGTGCTCCTTCATGGTGAAAATAGGAAAAAAAATCGAAAAAAATGCTAGTTTTAGGGATATTCAAAAGTGATCTCGGGGGCTGTTTTTTGAATCCCATCAAAAAATCGAGCACAAATTTTCTATTTTTTTTTTAATCGACGCGAAATTTTGTCCACTTTAATTTATTATAGAACGGTTATTTACATAATATGAACTCTTTTTGAGTTATAAGCGAAAAAATTGAAAAAAGTCCGAAAATTTCGAGGTTTTTCGGCCACTGAAAGTTGTCCCCCACACTTTTGAAGTCGTAAACTTAAATTTGGCTTACCCACACCATACCAAGCGATCATAGAAAAAAATATATTTTCCCGTAATTAATGTAAGCTGAAACACCCTTATATAATGGGCTACTATTTTGTTCTAAATATTTATTTACTGTTACCTACCATGGCTGCTGTGCTATCATGATTTTTTTTTCAATTCAAAAGTTTTTATTTACAATATATATTATACAATTTTCATAAGTACATTATATAATAAAATAGTTGCATTCCTTTTAGAAGTAGTCAAGGCAAATTATGTGAAAAAATGACATAAACAGGAAATAATTCGCGGTAAAGATTTTATTTCTGGAGTACCTTTATTTGTACTCCAATATTACTACCCTAAGATTTCCCCCAAATCTGTGTTGTAGAAATTTTCTACGCGCCTCAAAATGAGAAAATTTCGGACTTTTTCAAATTTTTCTTGAATAACTCAAAAATGGCTTATCAAATCAAAAAGATATCTATTAGATAAATTAAAGCGCTTTAAATTATGCGTAAAATTATACAAATTTCATCTATTTATGTTCAGTAGAACCATTACTAGCGCCTGTCAAAAAAACAGCCCGATCACTTTTGAATATCCCCTTTTTTCGATTTTTCCCCATTTTGACCATGAAGGAGCACGTTTTCGACAATGATCACTCTATTTCATTTTAAACTAGATTTAAATTTTCTACAATTTAAATGAAGTTTCATATTAATTGATAATGGTAACATAAGGTTGAAGTTTTGAAAAAATGCCAATTTTTGCAAATAATCGCAGTTTTTCTTCATAAAATGACTTATCCTAGAAACTTGATTCCTATCTCATTGTATAGAAAATTGTATTTATTTGAACGTTTACTTGGTCCACTTTTTTGATAAAACTCTTAGATTTATAGATTTTCTACATTTTCCGGACAGATTAAATCTTTATAACTTTATGCGTAATTTATAGAGCTTTAATTTATCTAAGTAAAGATCTTTTGTATTTGATAAGCCGTTTTAGAGTTATTAAAGAAAAACTGAAAAAAAAACTCCGAAATTTTCTCATTTTGAGGCGCGTAGAAAAATTTCCACAACACAGATTTTGAGGGAAAACTTAGGGTAGTAATATTGGAGTACCAATAAAGGTATTTCAGCAATAAAATCTTTACCGGGAATTATTTCTTGTTAAAATCGTTATTTGCCTGGACTAAAGAAGCTGTAACTAAATTTTTTTTAATTTTAAAAAATATCTATTTTACATGAGTAGTCTCAACCAATTTGTTAAATATGAAGAACTCAATTAGCGAACTATAGTCAAAGTATATTATAATATACATTTAATAGGTATTTTACCTGTATATTCTCACCTGCTTCATGCGCTATTTTTGTTTGTTTTTAATTCTACAGAGGGTCAAAATTGCCTCTAAAAACTACTTTTGAAGTCCAAAATTTTAAAATCCCCCACGGGGTGTCGGTACATGATCCCGAAATGAAAGTGTGTTACCGCCCCTGGTATAAGTGTAATGTTATATAAATATAGAACAAGAACAGGATAATGTAAATGTAGTCAACTCTTTCAGGCTCGGCAAATTCACACCAAATAAAAATAGACCATTGAAAATTATATTTGATAACGCTAATTCCGCTGGATCCATATTTTTCAATAGATCTAAATTAGCAGAGACCAATGAAATTAAAGACTATACTATTAAAAAAGATAAAACTATTATCGAAAGAGAATTTATGAAATCACTATGGATGCAAATGCAAAAAAGAACTGACTCTGGTGAAAAAAACCTAAAAATTAAATATTTTAACGGACATCCAAAAATCATCGATGATACTGTTCAAAAAAACGGGGAAGCTACTTGTTCTCAACCTATTACCAAAATGTGAGAGGTTTGAGGACAAAACTCGACTACCTGAGAGCAATAGCACCAACCTGGGAATTCGACATAATTGCATTCAGTGAAACATGGCTAACAGAAGATATATCATCGGCAGAACTTGGATTAAATAACTACTCAATATTCCGATGTGATAGGACCCCCAACACTAGTCAATTCTCAAGAGGAGGAGGTGTACTCATTGCAGTGAAGAGGAATTTTGCAGCTCAACAAATTAAAATCAGTATTAATAATATAGAACATCTCTTTGTCCGAATAATTATAAATAATATAAAAATTATTGTTGGTTGTGCATATATTCCTCCCAGTTCTAAAAATGATACTTACAATAGTCACTTGGAAGTAATTGAAATATTAATGTCAAAATATTCTAACTATAAATATATATTCCTGGGCGATTATAATCTACCAGAAATAAACTGGCTATGTAAAACACTACCACTAAAGATTAATCCAACTAGACCTAATGAACACATTAGTTTTGTGGAATTCCTCAGGTTCCATGAACTCTCACAACATAATAACGTCCCCAATTGCTCTGAGAACATTCTCGATTTGGTTCTATCAAACATAGATAACATCATTACTCTCCCTTTTTCCCATGGTGCCACAAAATCTCCTGATCCGCTTCATCCTCCATTAAGCATAGAATTCACAGTTGTCTCAGATGCCAGTTGTAATAATTATACACAATATAAACCAAACTTTAATAAATGTAATTTTGACTTAATGAACGATTATATAAATTCAATCAATTGGGAAATGCTATTTGGTGACGGCGATATAGAAGTATCTACTTGTAAATTTTACGATGTTCTTCAGACCTGTATCAATGAGTATGTACCAATAACTAAATCTCATACTAGAACATTTCCCAAATGGTTCACCAATGAACTCAAAGAAATTATTTCTACTAAAAAATATTTACATCGTGAATACAAATCGAGTGGCTTATGTAGTATTTACCAAAAATTTTCCATGTTAAGAGCACAATGTAAAAAATTGTCTGTAGAGTGCTACTCCAGTTATATTAGAAATATTGAGAATTCGATAGCGAATAATATCAAGCCATTTTGGTCTTATATCAATGCTCTAAAATCAAAACCTTCTATCCCCCAGCAAATGTATCTCAATGACAGTGTCGCTAACTCAGATGCAAGTACTGCAGAATTGTTTGCAGATTACTTTTCTCAATCATACTCCTTAAAATCTATACCCTTATCTGAAATCCATATTCCAACTAACCTCTCCATCCCCTACCTAAATATATCATTAGACGATATCAACTCCAAAATAAAAACTCTTGATATTCATAAAGGATCAGGACCTGATAATATTCCTCCCATTATCCTGAAGAACTGCCCATCAATATGTATACCTCTATTAAATCTATTTGACCTATCTCTAACTTCAGGAATCTTTCCCGCTTGCTGGAAGATCAGCTACTTAAGACCAATTTTAAAAAAGGGAAACCCCTCCCTAATAACTAACTACCGACCTATATGTATTCAATCAACTATTCCAAAATTATTTGAAAGTATAATCCGTGATAAACTATTGACAATAACTAAGTATATTATCCCTCAGCAACATGGATTTGTTACTGGCAAATCAACAACAACAAACCTTCTTTTATTAGAACAATATTTACTAAATGCTCTTACACAGTCATCCCGTGTCGATGTCATCTATACTGATTTTAGTAAAGCATTTGACAGAGTTAATATCAACTTATTACTTCACAAAATAGAAAAATATGGAGTTACAGGTAAATTAATAAATTGGTTTAAAACCTATTTATTGGATCGAAAGCAAACCGTCAAAATTAATGACTCCACCTCTGAAGTGATTGATGTTCCTTCAGGAGTCCCCCAGGGCTCTCATTTGGGGCCTCTCTTATTTCTACTATATATCAACGATATATTTTCAGTGTTTACTGATGTTGAATTTCTTCTATTTGCGGATGATCTAAAAATATATAAAAGAATAAGCAATAATATTGATACTACTTGTCTACAATCAAATCTTAATAGACTATATGAATGGTGTGAGAATAATGGCATGGAGCTTAACATTGATAAGTGCTATGTTGTATCTTTTCACAGACATAAAATTCGACCTATACTATCATATTCAATAGGCGGTAGCTTTCTTTCTCAGGTTGATCACATATGCGATTTGGGAGTTACCTTCGAGTCTTCTCTCTCTTTTTGTCTTCATATAGAAAATATTTGTGGTCAGTCTTTTAAACTTCTGGGATTTATATATAGAAATACAAAAAATTTCAAAAATTCCAACTGCCTAAAAATACTATTTAACTCCCTAGTAAGAAGCAAGCTGGAATACTGCAGTTTAATTTGGTCACCGCATGTCCAACATCAAATTGACCAAATTGAAAGAGTGCAAAATAAATTTTTAAAAATTATATCATATAAATTCTCATCAACTAATAACTCTCTTACCCCATATAACTATCCCTCTTCTAGACTCTTAAGAACCGAACTAAATATCCAAAGTTTGTCATCCCGTAGACTACAAAATGACTTGATATTCCTTCGAAAACTGTTGAATGGTCTGATTGATTGTAGTGAAATTCTCCAATATATTAATTTCAAAGTACCTCAATATTACAGTCGCATTGTCGAAACCTTTTTTATCCCCATTTGTAATACTAATTATTCAAAAAATACAGGGCTGAATAGAGTGATGCTAAAGGCAAACTCCTCACAATTGGACTTCTTTTCATGTGGTGTGAGGGATATCAAAAGATATTGCTCACACTACGATTAATTCTCTAATAGATTGTATTATATTATTACATGCTTTATATTAGCTTCACTGTATGTATCTATCTGTGTACTATTTATCTATCTATTAATGTGACTTTTGTTCTGTTAAATTTATCTATAAAAATAATTGTTACCTACTCAATTTAAATGAAATAATATAATTATAATAAAAGCATTACATTATGTTAAATTCCGCAAACTTTTCTCTATAAAAATAATTAAGACTATAAATTAGTATTTTAGTTTTGTTAAATTGTTGATTTATTGTATAAAAATGTATATTGTAACTGGGATAACTCCCGTATATCGAATAAAATAAAATAAAAATAAAATAAAAATATTTCTTTAGAATGTAAGCGTATTTCTTGTAAATAAACAAGAACTGATGCGGGGGACATGTCTGTTGTATATTTAGTCAGGTTATCAGGAATGGGACAATTAGAAAATAACAATCAATATATTTTGAAGGAGACAATAAAAGAGTGTGTCTTCTGCTGTAATTAAAATTTTTATTTATTTATAATGAGACTATAGTTTCGAGGGCTTTACCCTCGAAACTATAGTCTCGTTGTAAATAAATAAAATTTATAATTCCAGCAGAAGACACACTTTTATTGTCTCCTTCAATATATAAAAATTCTGCTACTCTCGGCAAAAACTTTCAATTTAATCAATATATTGTATAACTTTCGGTTATATTTGAAAAATTCTTCGGTATAACTGTAAAAAATTCACAAAACCATCCAAATAAACATCATTATTACTAAAATAATATAATCTGGATTTTTGGACAAGTGAGAGTTGGAAATGGTTGCATAGGTATGGTTCCGTTAAACCAGTTTAATTTATTATTATGATGATGATAAAAGATATCTGATATGTTTATCTTTACTTCTTTTTAATTGAATTTCCTACTAAAATACCTTAAAAATATTCATATATTCTTGTATTTTTTTTAATATCGCCCACTCCCCCATAAAAAATTTCTGGATCCGCCCTTGATAGAAGTCGACAGTTGTTTTTGTTTTTGAGGTTCTTTAACAGCTTTTTTCTGTGCGTCACCGGTTGGATATTTAGCAGCGAATCGGTATGTTTTGTAGTGAAGTGTCTCTCCAAATTTGACTTCTTATTGCCTCAACTCCACCTATTCTCAATGTTCTCTGTTGAGTGTTTTTATCCTGTTTGCAGTATTTTTTTTTTTTTTTTTTTTGCAGTATAATATTTTTTATGAGTTTTGAAAATAAATTAATATAATTATTAATATTTGCGCATGGAACTGGAGAGCCGCATCTTGACATCGAAAGAGCCACATATGGCTCGCGAGCCGTAGGTTGCCGACCCCTGGTCTAGGGGGAAGAATTGGGGTCAGTGGGATGGGTGGGGATTAGAGGAGTCTAGAAAGAGACCCGCCGACGAGGCATCTCACTGACACCTATCCTTCCTCCTAGACCCCCTTCTTTGCTTATATTTGCTCATATGTTTTTACAATATGACATATGAGGTAGCTAAAGAATAATATTATAGAAGTCCATAAAAATATTTGGTTTTTTAAAAGAAGTTTTAATAGACTCATAGCAATAATGATGATACAAGTCTTAAAGACATATGAGTTATTTGTTAAAAATCAAAATTTACTTTATCCTCAGTATTTATTCCAAAGCTCAATGCCATTAGATATTTGAGAAAGTCTGGAATATTGCCTCTCGCGCTGTAATTTGTAGGTAAATAAATAATTCTATATACATTCAGTGGCGTTGTTAGGGAGTTTACCTAGGGGGTGGGGCCAGCCGGCCAGCTGATTTTAGCCACACCATAAGGTTTCAATTTCGGTAATTCGATTAGAATCAACTATCTTTTTAGTAGAATTGATAAATTTTGGAAGTAACGAAATCATTTAATGAGAAATACCTAAGTGATGCCTCGTAATATTGGAGTTGCAATTTTTCTAAGGAGTAGGAGTGGGGCAAAGAGTTATGTAGGGGACACTGCCCCCTTGCCCCCCTCCCCCCTTAACTACGCCCATGTAAAGTTGGGAACCACTGCTTTTGAGGATATATGATGGTACAATCCAAAATTTAACCTCGCCATATTGCTTCTCTTTCGAGATCTATGGTGATTTCAACAAGCTAAAGCGGTTGACTAAATGTATTAATCCATTCGTTTTGTACGGATCGCATATTTGTTAATAGTTTGCTACCCGAATTAATTTCCAATAGAATTATAATTATTTCTCTCAGTCAAAAAGGAAATGGAATTAAATGAAGATTCGTATAGATAAACCCGTTGAAAGAAATTCAATTGGATATCGCATTTACTATGAAGTAGATATTGATATGAAATAACCCCTCATCCACCCTCCGATTAAGGACTTACACTTCAATGATAGCGGATTTCATTTATTCATGTAATTAGAAGAAGCATTTAAAATAATCCAGATCGAAATCAATTAAAGCTTAATCGAAAATAGGTTGTCCATCTGTCAACCGAGGGCGGCCTGAAGCCATTATAGGGTTAAAAAGTGATCATGGCTCCAATGGAGGGATTGGATCTTTAGTTGGTTTTTTCAAGCGCTTTCCTTGCGCTTACGCGATCAGCACTTAAGCCATCTTAAGAGAGTCCGCTCTCGTTTGAAGAAAATTCAAGTTTCTTTTGAAAAGTGTTTTTTTTTGCTTCAAGGTTTTATTTGCTTCAAGGCTTTATGAGAATTTTTTTGATAATATCTCAATAATTCCAAATTTTTTTCTTAAAAATAATTTTTAGAAAAAAAAAACCGAGAAACTTCAAAAAATTAAATGCAACAGATAAAATAATAAGAACTCAAAAAAATGCACTAAAAGGTATAAAATAATTATCATATTTAGTTACAACTAAACGATGAAATTGTTACATGAAATCACTTTTTGAAGTCGGTGCCAAACATATTTTATGAATCGAAATCGAGGGATCTTAGTACGTTTGGCGGGTAATGAAGACAACATCGCGTAAGCTCGCTTATATAGTTTGTTTTGCACAGATTTCAAAAAGTGATTTCATGTTTTATAATTTCATCGTTTAGTTGTAACTAAATAAGATAATTATTTTATACCTTTTAGTGCATTTTATTTTATTTTTGAGTTCTTATTATTTTAGTTGTTGCATTTAATTTTTTTGAAGTCGGTTTTTTTTCTAAAAATTATTTTTATTTTTCTCTTTTAGTGATGTTAAGAATAGTGACTTATGATAATACCTTGCATGCATCTCGTAAGAGAAAGATTCGATTTAAAGACAAAAAAATTTTCTTATTACATTGAAGGGTTGTTTTTGTCACAAATATAATAAAACAATAATTTCAATAACTATTTGATTTATTTAATTGATTAACTATACAGTATGTATGTATGATTTCAAACTATTGTATATTTTATTGTGTTATATAATTATCTATAAAAAGAAAAAAATGTAAATCATTTCAATTTTAGAACTACTGAGGATGGTCAACCAGTGGTGACCGAAACTGTATAGTTAATCAATTAAATAAATCAAAAAGTTATTGAAATTATTGTTTTATTATATTTGTGACAAAAACAACTTTTCAATTTAATAAGAAAATTTAAATCAAGTCACTTAAGTTCTGGAAGAATTTTTAAAAAAAGATTTTCAGAAATTTTTTAAAAATCTTATAAATTTGATTGTTTTTAGGCTCTCAGGCCATTATTTACGGAGATAGAGACGTTTGAAGATTTTAAAGACATAACTCCCCAGACTGTTTTAATGGCCCACCTCGCCTTCATCGCCTGTGTACTTATCTGTTCGTTTCTTGAGTTTCAACATGAAAATTGAAACCCTATTACTTAATTTTCTTTACCTCCTCTTTTTTTTCTCCGTTGAAAGCCCATTGAGTCTTCGCATTCCTTCCCCCTCCCTTTCTGAATCTCATCATCTTGGTTTTTCTCACATTAATTTCTAAGTCATTTTCTCTAGTGTATGTTTCTAACTCTTTAATCATTCTCTTCATTTCCTTCTCTTCCTCTGACACTATTGCCAATTTTTTTACGCCTTCTATTATTAGGTTGATGCATAATTATGGAACGTTTGTATTGGCGCGTTTTTCTTTAGCCAGAAATGGCGTTTTGTTTATTTTTTTGATAAAAACAATCTTCTCTATTTATAAGTAACTAGCTGACGACCGGGCCTTCGGCCCGGCGTCTACCTAGCCCCTGGCGGGGAGCGTCTCGTTCATACCAATTTAATAATTGAAATTTAAAATCTTACTGTAAGTATCGAAAGAATGTGCTGAATGAAATTGATTCAAAAATAAGGAAGAATAAGGAAAGATTTATTTAACACATTGCCTAAGCACGATCACTCATCTGACCAATCAGAATCGTTCTAATAATTTAACGCTTTGGCATTGGCTATGCACTGGCCAATCAGATCGTTTCCACATACATATCCACATACTTTTCTATTTTATATATATAGATAGATAGATAGATAGATAGATAGATAGATAAAAATGTGTGTCGAAAACCATATTCATATTCGTCATATTATGCTCTACCACTACGAGAAAGGATGGAAGGCAGCACAGTCATTTCGCGATCTCAACGAACTTTTTGGCGAAGGAACAATTACTGATAGTACAGTACGGAAGTGGTTTGCCCGTTTAAAATCAGGTGACACTAGTTTGGAGGATAAAGAAGGAAGAGGTCGGCCATCGGATTTTGATGATCAGGCACTTCTGACAGCCGTGGAAGAGGATGAAAGCCTTACAACACGAATGCTGGCTGCAGACTTCAATGTCGACTAATCAACGATCGTTCGACGCCTCAAAAAGCTTGGCAAGGTATGGAAATTGGCTGGATGGGTCCCCCACGAACTCTCCGACAACTCACGGTGCAATCGAGGCGAAAAGACCGCGCAAAAAGAACCACATCGTGTTCCATCACGATAACGCACGTCCACATGTTGAGCGCCGGGTCGTCGAATTCATCGCCAATAAGGGCTGGGATCTACTCCCACATCCGCCGTACTCACCGACGGACTATCACATCAACCGCTCTTTGAAAAACTGGCAAAAGACTAAGATCTACGACGATTTGGATGACTTAGTGGCCGATGTCAAAGCGTGGATTGCCTCCAAGAATCGTGACTTCTTTGCCCGTGGAATCGACCGACTGCCAAGCAAATGGGAAGCAGTTATTGAAGTAGATGGTGAATACGTTCTCGAATAATCATTTAAACATGTTTTTGTTAAATTTTATTATTGTTTTTGCTGAATAAAAATATTTTTAAAAAACGTTCCATAATTATGCATCAACCTAATAGTTCTGATCTTATTAAAGTGCCTGAATATAATATTTTTCAAGGTGACAGGGCGGGCAGGAGGGGAGCAGTGTAGGATTTTATGTAGCTGAACACATATGTTAAAATGTCACTTTTTTGAGTCATTGGTAGACCAGAAGTTTACTGGGCCCATTCTTTAACCTTCTCTATACCAACGATCATCCAAAAGTCTCAACCAACACAACAAACAGCCACATTCGAAGATGATACGGCGATTTTAGCGACCGGCTATGGTATCAAGGAATCAATCAGAAAACTGAACATCTCAATCTCCAAAATTCAAAGATGGACTTATAAATGGAAGATCAAACTAACTGAGACTAAATCGATACACGTCGACTTCACCAACAAAAACATCTCGTATATACCGGTACCGTATATCTCAACAAAAACCATATTCTAATCAGGCTAAGTACCTCGGGATGACATTAGACACACACGCTTCCGCTGGGAAGTACATGTTAAGAAAAAGAGAGAACTCAACATCAAGTGTGACATTTCAAGTAAATTTATAATTTTCTCATTAATATATCAAAGAATAATTAACATATTAACAAGAATTGTTTTGATCACGCTTTTTTGAAAAATATATATATCGCGAGACTACTCCGGTTGAAGCTATTGGAGTCTGCTGAGTCTTAAGTCTGGACCAAGAGAAAAAATGATATGATCCATTTAGCTACAATCCAACGTCATTTTGCGTATAGCCCGCATGACACTCGGATGGATACATTTCAAGTAGTTGTATTTATTTGTAACGATATACCCTGTCTATGTGGTTTGAACAAAATCAGCTTTTCCATTGTGAAATTTTCATATTATTTTACCTAATTTTCTTTCTCCTCTTTGCCTACTATAGACTTTTTAAGCGGTTAGAATACGCCGTTAGCCCGTTAAGCAGCTTAGAGACACCTATAGACCATACGACGCAACAGACATATTATATATATAAAAACTTTTTACTAGATCAAACAACTTCTCCGTGGACACCGAGAGGTGAACCGCGACCTAATATCGTGTACACTTACTTCCACTTCCACTTTCATTTCCAAGTAGAAGACAATAGATGAAGGGGCATTATCTAATGAATTCCAAAATAATTCCATATAATTCCAAAGACGTGTACACCTAATTCCAATCGGAGTTCACCCCTCAATAGACAATAGATGAAGGGGCATTATCTAATGAATTCCAAAATAATTCCACATAATTCCAAAGACGTGTACACCTAATTCCAATCGGAGTTCACCCCTCAATAGACAATAGATGAAGGGGCATTATCTAATGAATTCCAAAATAATTCCACATAATTCCAAAGACGTGTACACCTAATTTCAATCGGAGTTCAGCCCTCGGTGGACACTGTGAATCTGAAATGACACAAAAACCTAAAAGCAAAAATCTCCTCGAAAATAGAATTTTTAATCACTGGAACCACTTCTTTAAATATCACCAACATAGATACGATTTAAAACCAACGTGAGAGCCATTTAAGTACACAATCAATTATTATAATAGCCAACTATAAAAAAATAAATTTTTACAGCTTTACCTGTTTTAATTTTTTCTTTGTAAAATGTGTATATATTTAACATTTACGTCAATGTAAAATTAGATTAAAACGTTACATGATATAATTTGCAATGTTAATACAGATTCGGGCATAATCAAATTTCATTTTGCCAGTTGTGATTATATTTCTGTCAATTGACTATTATGTTATTATATTAGATATAGCTTAATATATATTTTTTTCAGAATTAGCTGGGCCAACAGCCAATGACCCCGTGGCCGGCTACATGACCCTTCCTGAACACGTGACTGCCATCGCTGACAGAAGGGCAAATCGTTATAGGGGTGAGTTTCCACAAAAGCCTAATAATATTCTCACGATTTGTAGATTCTTTTAATGACACCTACCGACTATTTTACTATTGTTATGAAATACTAAATTAAAGCTTTTTGGTGAAGTTGAGTCATAAATTTACTTTAATTATCATCTAAGCGTAAAATGAACAATCGGAAAAATAGGTTTTCACAAAAAATAAATATTATATGGGCATACACTTTTTAAAAAATGGTCTTTTTATTTCAAAATGCACTAAAAAAATTATATTTTCAATTGATTTTGGATAGATAACAACGATTTGTCAAAGGATATTAGAAAATACTCCTTGATTTATAGAATATCATCTAAGCATTGTAAGACATCATTTCTTGTGTTTGGGCTTAGGTATATATCACAGTTCAGTTCAGAAGCAGAATACAACAATTTAATCACAAAAATAAAGGAAATTACAAAATTTAAGGTAATAACGGACAGTCCTTCACGTCTTCTAGGAGCTAATAGGGCCAACAAGAGAAGCATCAAATAGCCTGTACAATTGTACATAATTTTCATCATCATCATAGATTTTACAATCTTGATACTTGTTTGATTCAACCACTCATTATCTGAGGAAAATTCTAATCAAGCTTTCCTATCTCAACCTTTAAAATATCCCTAAGCAACAGCCTGAATTACTTTGTGTGCCCTATCATATGAGGACTTCTCTTCCTCAGAATGTTGAGATTCAGAACTGAAAATGTATATGTAAATAAATCTGATTTATTATTTTTAATACTTTTGTAAATAAACAACTAACTTTTCATTAACTAAATTTTCGTATTTTTAACCGACTTCGAAAAAAAGGAGTAGGTTATTAATTCAACGGAAAGTCTGTTTTTTTTTTGTTTTTTTTTGTGTTTGGACATTTATTTCTCTTTACCATGTGAACCGATTTCGATTATTTTTTTTGCATTGGGTTCGGTCTAGTTCCCGATTGGTCCAGTTTTTTTTGATTGGCATTGGACCCTATTTTTCGACCATGAAATTTTTTCCAGGACGCTCCCAAAAATTGTGAGGTTGGGTAAGAAAATAATGTGCACAAAATTTGAGATCGATCGGACAACCCTTTGAGGTGGCGCATCTCATTTGAAAATTGTAAATTTTAGAAATTTCGCTTTATTCAGCTACTATATTTTGTTATACGTCGTTAAATTGAAACAAAGAATAAAAACATCGATGGCAATGTAATTAATAAACATTATTTTGTGAAATCCCGCCCCTACCTTCCTTATTCAGTCATTATTAAAACACATATACCAATTGAAAAGAAAAAAATCAAGTGAATTGAATATTATGACTCGTTGCCTATCTCCTAGGCGTACATCGAGAAAATATGAAAATGTAGCGATTCTACGTTATAATATCATTAATTATATATTTAAATATAATAATATTATTAATCAATCAATTTATATTAATAATATATTAATGTTTTCTTCTCAAAACACGTCTTTTTCTCTCTTCTCTGTGAACTCTAAACTCTCTCTGAATGGTCAGCGAAAGTCTAATGAATAGAGAATAATTTATTTTTAACTGTTTTTATAAATTTTAAAAAAGTTTGTATAATGTTTAATTTTAGAAGAAACTGTAGAACTGCAGTCGTCATCAACATCCCCTGAAGAAGATAGACAGAACCCGGATGAAGAAGACAGTATCGAGGATGAACCTGGCCCAAGTAACCCAAAAAGAAGACGTGCTCAAAAAGAACTGATTACTTCAAAACTTGTGTCGACCCTCGAGAATTGCAAAGTGAGTGACCGTGATGCAGTTCGAATTATAGCAGCAGCTGCTGAAGTTCTTGTGCATGATTTAAACGATTTTATAATAAATCGAACGTCAATTAGACGTTATCGAACACTTTTTCGAAAAGAACTGGCCGGAAAATTTTTTGCAGCGTTTAATTCCCGACGATCTCGCTGGACTGAATGTTCATTTGGACGGAAAGCTTTTACCAGATTTAATCGGAAAGATAAAAGTTGACGGGTTACCAGTTTTAATAACGTACGATGGAAAAGAAAAAATGCTTGGAATTCCGAAAATCGAATCTGGTAGTGGAACGAACCAAGCCTTCGCGGTGCACAAACTGTTGCAAGATTGGGGACTTTCCGATAAAGTACAAGCTGTTTGTTGTGATACAACATCTTCAAATATGGGACGTTTTCGAGGCGCGTGTGTCTATCTTGAACAAATATTGCAACGAGATCTTCTGTATCTACCCTGTCGACACCATATTTATGAAATAATTTTGAGGGGTGCATTCGATGAGAAAATATCGCAATCTTCAGGTCCAACTATTTCTATTTTCAAAAAATTTCAAGAATCGTGGCCAAAAATAAGCAAACAAAAATTTATACCAGGGAATAAAGATGAGTATGTCCGCCAGTCAATTCAGGATACAAATGAAGTACTTGAGTTTGCAATGCAAACTTTACAAAAAGTCAAGCAGCCGCGCGAAGATTACCGCGAATTCCTTCAGCTCGTCATCATTTTCTTAGGCGGAACACCTCCCAGAGGTATTTCTTTTCGCGGTCCAGGAGCGTTTCACCACGCTCGATGGATGGCGAAGGCGATATATTGTTTAAAAATTTATTTATTCCGGGGCGAGTTCACTTTGACCAAGGAAGAAAAATTGGGATTTGTGATATTTGCATCTTTCTTGCCAAACTTTATCTTAAAGTTTGGATTCAATCTCCAATGGCTGCAAAAGCTCCTCGACTGGACTTAGAATTTTTAAAAAATCTGAACGCCTATCGCGAAGTTGATAAAAAAATAAGCCGTATTGCAATAAATAAATTATGTAACCATTTGTGGCATCTGGCTTAGCATTTTTTGACGATAAAATTGGATTTGACAGCAAGATACGGATGGCGAAAGCACGTGGATAAAATCAATACCGGCGAGAACAGTGAATAAATTCGAAATTTTTTCGAATGATCTGGAAAATATTTTAATCAATGGCATACAGAATTTCATTTCACAAAAAACAAGGGGATTTTTGGATAGATTTTCCATTCCAATGGATTTTTTACAAAAAGATTCTCTTGAATGGGAAGATGATGACAGTTTTCAAATTGGACTGGAAATTATAAAAAAACTTAAACTTGTAAACGACACCGCTGAACGAGGAGTGAAACTCATGGAAGACTATAATAAAATCCTTTCAAGAAGCGAAGAAGAGAAACAATATATCCTGCAAATTGTTTCAGAATATAGGAAAAAATACCCGGACAGTATGAAATCAACATTAGCAGCGGATTTGAAAAACTCAATTTTTGGTAAATAAAATTTATTTTGAGAGAATAATCGTATTTCTATTTATTTACTTCTATGTGAATGCTAAATCTCTTCTTTATATATATATAATAACATTTTTTTACTTTTATAACACTAATATGACACAAATAAATCTGTACGCCTAGGAAGTAGGCAACGCGCCATAATATTCACTTGATTTTTTTCTTTTCATTTGCTGTATATGTTTTAATAATGACTGAATGACGAAGGTAGGGGCGGGATTTCACAAAATAATGTTTATTAATTACATTGCCATCGATGTTTTTATTATTTTTTTCAATTTAACGACGTATAACAAAATGTAGTAACAGAATAAAGCAAAATTCCTAAAATTTACAATTTTCAAATGAGATGCACCGCCTCAAAGGGTTGTCCGATCGATCTCAAATTTTGTACACATTATTTTCTTACCCAACCTCACAATTTGAGGGGGTGTCCCGAAAACTTTTTGAAAAAAAAAATCCTTATGTATAGCTAAGATCCACCCTAATGTTCACGAATAACTTCTTTGTTTATAGACCGATTTCAATGATTCTTCTTTTATTGGAAAGGAGGTACCTTCGGGGTGGTTTCATATTAATTTGGTCAAGTTCTGATGATATGATCAATGACAAAATAACGGAAATCTCCATTTCTTATGAGCAAATAATCGAAATTATAACAAATAAAATCTTTTATAAAAAAAAACAATCCTAATACGTTCATTTAAAACCCGCTAACGTTTCGAGATAATTTCTCTATTTATGAATTGAATTTGTATTATCAATTTCTGATTCCGTCGCCCTTCCTTCTTACGAGATGCATTCAAGGTATTATCATAAGTCGCTATTCTTAACATCACTAAAAAGAGAAAAATAAACATAATATTTAGAAAAAAACGACTTCAAAAAATTAAATGCAACAAATAAAATAATAAGAACTCAAAAATCAAATAAAATGCACTAAAAGGTATAAAATAATTATCTTATTTAGTTACAACTAAACGATGAAATTATTACATGAAATCACTTTTTGAAGTCGGTGCCAAACAAACTATATTAATATTAATAAACAAATAAACTATATTAAGCGAGCTTACGCGATGTTGTCTTCATTACCCGCCAAACCTATTAAGTAAGATCCGTCGAGTGCGATTCATAAAATGTATATGTTTGGCACCGACTTCAAAATAATAATTTCATCGTTTAGTTGTAACTAAATAAGATAATTATCTTATACCTTTTTAGTGCATTTTATTTGATTTTGAGCTCTTATTTTACTTGTTGCATTTAATTTTTTTGAAGTCGGTTTTTTTTCTAAAAATTATTTTTAGATTACTCCTATATTGTTTACATGCAAAATTAAGATTTATTATTTTTTATTATCATTTTAAATTAATTTAAGCTTTAATGTGACTTGTGGTGGTTTTGTCACAATTTCATCTTGGCCATAATATTTTGGTTTTAATTTTTTTAATAAAAATCCTCCAACAGTTTTTTGAGTTAATTTTTAAAGATTCATATTCTAATGAGCTTAAGATCGGTTTAAGTGAAACATTTTGGACTTCATCTCCAAGAGTCTTTATAAAGATCGACTTTTGTTAGAAAAATTATCTCATTTTGAATATATGTGTTTCAGATTCGAACCATATTCTTCATAATCTGGCAGCTAAAGTTCCATTGGACTGTTCGACATGTCAACTTTATAACCATTCACCCAAATAATTTTTTATTTTATTTTTTTTAAATTTAAATTAATACCTACATGTATGAAAATCAGTAGCCATACATTTCAACCTATTAAAATATAACTAGTGTGCTACACATATTTAATAATTGAAAAGTTTACCTATCTGTTTAAGAATTAATATTAAAAAAAAAAAAAAAAAAAAAAATATTTTGAAATTTTATCTTTGTTCCAACTGTAATTGATAAAATATCAGGCTGATGTATAATGTTTTAAAAATAAACTTAATTTCATCACTTCTTCTAAAGTCCTATAACCCTTCTCCTCTTTATTCCATATTGTGTAAAATGTAAAAAATTTCATATTCTATTTGTATTTGTTTACGTTGTATAAAAGTGTCAAATATTAACTTCAACTCTACTTTGTTATAAATAAAAATATTGTATATTATGTTAATTAACCATAATTCATGACAATGTCTTAGTTTTCACTGTAGCTTTTGTACGCGAGCTAAACTTAAGTTCATAACAAATTCCCTTTAAAAACTATGCATAATGGCTGGTAAGGTTCATTCAAAAACGTAGGTTGTAAAAATACTATGCATATCAAAAGCACAAACAGCGTTGTTGTCGATTGTGAAATAAATAAGCGCTCTAGCGGTGTAACTAGACAAATTTACATGTACCTAAATGTAAGTTTCCCACTCAACCCTTAAGCTGCATAACTTCTTTAATTTCATATTTCCCATTAGCCATCGACGTTTAAATAAAGTCTGTAATACTTTTAATCATGTAATTAACAAGGAAGAGAAACATTTAATTTTACTTTCATTTGAATAAATTTTAAATTTGACATTTCAAATGACCAGTCATATTATAACTGAACGTTAATTGTACTTTAACTTGGAGCGCCGGCTGTTATAAGAGCCCCTTTATTAAATTTAGTGTCCAGAAGTAATTTAGTTCGCGTTCTCTCGGTGTAAACTAAGACAGAATGTAAAAGAAAATGATCTCAATTATGTTAAGGGAATTTAGATTCAGAATCATAAGTAGAACGGTACAACAGGTGTACAGGCTTAGGGCCTAATAATAAAAAGAGATCTGGAATGGTATAAAAAAATTATATATAATCTTCAAATTGCTTTTATGCTATGCTTAATAAAAAAATGTTGAATCGTATTTGTTTTATTATTATTTCATCCCTAACAAAAAAAATAATAATAATAATAAAATCGTGGGGCACGGAAATAAAACATTGTGAATGCTATGCAAATCTAGACATTGGATTGAGTACATATTTTCCTGATAAAAAAGTTATATTGCCGAGAGTAGCAGAGTTGTTGATTTTATAAGAATGAATCAAAGAAGATGTCTTCTGTTTGATTGGAATAAATATACCTACACACAAATATTGACTATTTATATATATAAGTACAAAGTACATATACCTACACCCATATATTTCAATATATATATAATAATAATAATAATAATAATAATAACAATGTTTATTCAATGAAACATACATTATAAATCAAAGAAAAAAATACAAACACATTTTACTCATGGTCGACTTGACCGTTTGAGTGAGTGAGTATAATAATTATATAATCATGCATATAATAGATACAATAATAATAATACAATAACTATAACAGTTTGTTCCATTAGATGATTAATAATTGAAATCAAGAATCAGCCGATATCTATATTTCCATGATCGGACACTCTGCCATTGAAGTCCCCAATAAGAATTAACTCTAAATTCTGATATTCACTCATAAAATCGTACATTATTTGAAAATCTGCCGCCCAGTTGTTGCAATTTAAATAAACCGGCAGGATGTAATGACTTTTCTTATAAGACTTCAATTCAATCAAATCAGTATTTAACATTTTAACAAATTTTGCCTGATTACTAAATTTAGTCCCTTTCTGAAGTCCATATATTGATCCCCCACTTTCTCTTCCATACACTCCTCTTCTAACTGCTGGAATAAATATCAGTTCGTAATCCGAATTTTTTTTTTTGAAAAATAAGAAATTCCCTCTCTTCCATCATATAACATTCGAAAAGTAAAAACACTTCATACTGCCTTAAAAATACAAAAAATTCCATATTATTTAATTTGCCTTTCAAACCCGCAATATTATATGCAACTATATTTAAGCGAATTCCTCGACCTTCATCTTTATCTTCGGAAACACTAATCCTTTGATCCGACCGACGCCCGGGAGCCAATTCTACTCGTAGCTCGAAAAAAATTATTCAAGCCCGTTCGTGTCACCGCCACACCCAGATCACCCCCACTAGTCTTCTTCCTCTTCCTCGCACCCTGATCAGTTCTTTCCAAGTCCTCCGTATCACTCACCCTATCAATCCCGCCCCCCGACTGACCGGTTTCCCTGATGAGCCTTGTATAATGCATAAATTCACCGTCAACCAAAAGACCCTCCCTTCTCATTAAACATGAGTGCCCATCACCTTTGTATCTGTTCTTCAGCTGATTTAATTGAAATCTCCGATTTTGTCCCTCCTTATCATAGTCTTCACTTACAAAGATTTTACTGCCTTTCAGCCGCCCTGCATTCCGCAATACCTTCATTTTATTTTTATTAGAACCAAAAGCAACGAGAACAGGTCGGTTCTTCATCTCTCTATTTCCCACTCTTCTAATGTGGTCAATATTTTCGCTATTCATGGGAACAGACATTACGTTATTAATGATGTCCAAAACCCGTTCCTCCATCTTTGTGTTATCCTCCAAATCAATATCTTGAATTCCTCGAAAGATTAAGTTATCTTTTCTCTTCAACTCCTCTATCATTCCCCGCTGTTTAACTAGCGCCTCCCTCAATTCCCGGTTTTCGCTCTCCAAACTATGAAATTTCTTATTTTGTTCTTCCAAAATTGACATAATGTTCAAACTACTTATCTCCTCTCTTATCACCTGCCTCATCTCCACTTTGAAGCTCTCAAACATTTTCGTTAATTCATCCATATTTGCAATTTTGGGAAATTACTCAGGGTGAAGGAGCCAACAGTGGACAGTAAACAAACAACCACCGTGGGCAGACGGAACAGAGGATGGAAAAATGAGGGCGCCCAGAGGCCGATCAGGGCCAGATCAACGGAAACGGAACAGCCTTGGAAAGTTATTATTATTATTTTTTTTTTTTATTTTTTGACAGAGATTTGGAAATAATTCAATTCAATATTCATATAAAATTGGAATGGAAAAGGATAATCCAGGCAAAAATAGAATTCGAACAGAGTTCAGACTCAAAGGTCAAACAGCAATAAGTCAGCAGATATCCAACACAAAAAACGGCACAAAACTCACTTTACAAGCTCAAATCAATCGGTATGATGACAGAATTCCAAAGGTTGTACCTTCATGCACTTCTATATACAAAAATCACAAAAAACAAACAACTATTTCCCAAAAAATATTATGATAAATCAGAGAGGCATTAGCTCACGTGTGACCTCTACCAAAGCCTATTACTCACTCCTATTTCAATATATATAATATATATATATATATATATTTATATAATTTTATTCATTTGAGAAGGCCTTAACATTATCTTCAATTAAATTAATTGAACCGCGTAAATTTGAATAATTTCCATGATTCAGCCTGCGAATTTTATCTTCAAACTTATTATAAATAGTATATTTACTAATTTTTGACCATTTAGTCATAAGCATTAAGCGAATATTTTTCTCACTCTATCGGCCTCATCTAAATCCTTCAATATTTCTTTTACTTTTCTAAGAAACCAACAATTCATATTCTTCATTATCTGGGGAAAATGTTATAAACTTCTATCTTCTGTACTTCTCTTCCATATTTATTTCCTACTTCATCCTCCAGGATATCCCTCAGCAATTCTATAACCTGCGCGTTAGCACTTAGGCTCTTCTCTTCATCAGATTCCTCCACATTGATTTTTTTCTCTAATCATATCGAGAACCTATTTATTTGTAATTCTATCTACTCGTTTTAAACTTCAACATTTTCATGGACATTTCGAAATTTCATCCTCTTGCTGCATTTTCTATCGTCAAGCTTTTACACCCATATTACGCGATGCTACATATATGCTTTCAGCAACATCTTCCTATTTTCTAGACTGATTGAGAATGCGAGAAAGGCATAATAATTTTTTGTTTTGGATCCACCTAAATATATTTACTTCAATCTGAGAACACCTATTTTGATTTATTCTTATTCAATTTTGATTAAATATTTCTTAAATAATTAAAGATTTATAAAGAGAGTATTGAATCATGTAAACAAGCTTTTGATAGACATTTTTTAAGAAATAATTACATGCTTCATTTAGATAGGGTTCTTCTCTTGTTGCCTTTTTATTATTATTGTTTTGGCAGAAAATCGATATCCCTAAAGATTTTCTCAAAGAAAATAATACTATTCTCAATAATTTTGATTTAAAAATATGTACCTATTTGAATCAAAAATTTTAAATAAAAAATGTTAAATTAAATTATTCCATGATCAGGCTTATAATTATTTTCGAAGTCTAAAGTATACCTATCAAACATTACCATAGTGAAATGTAAGGCATGTTAGGTGGGAGCTATGAAAATGGCTTAAATAGTTTAAGACTATCTTTTCCCGTTAAAACAATTTTTAAATTTCACCATAGTTGGTCGAATCTGAAAGATTTTATCAGATCATCAGTCTTGCCATAAAAACCTTAACGAATTCTTATCTGATTATTCTATCATATTCTAGTTAAAATGAATAATTAAACATTTGTTGGGTTACCCACAATCAAAACAAATTGTTAGCTTTTGTTAATTTATAAGCTTTGATTTTCTAAAAATAAGTTAAATTAAAAGAAAATTTTAGTTCTTATCTATTTATAAATTTAATTATAATAAAATCCAAATAAATTCACTTGACTAGAAGGGTTGCATGAGAATAAATTTTTACGATGTGATAGAAAATAATATTTTATGTAGGTATTGTATAATTCGAATAGCAGGATTGTTCAGCACAACGCGTACAACGATGACGTCACTACTACCTTGCACTTTCTGTTATGTTTGAAAAAGCGAAGAAGTTGTTGTTATAACAAAGTGAGTATATTTTTATTAATATTATTATTTTTTTTTATAGCAGATTCGATCGAAATGCAATTGATAGCTGATGATAGTATCATCGTTATGTTCCTCTCAGAAGAGAAAAAATTAAATATTTTAATAATCAATTATAGAACAAAGTGAAGCACACATTATGAAAACTATAATACTGCCAATAATAAATAAATAAATCTATCATTGTGAGAAAGCTTTGGAAAATGTTTTCTGTGTTGTGAATTTAATAAATAGTCGAAAGTCCGTGATCGTTTTATTTCTTCACTAAGTGGTTTCTAGTAGTGAGTAAAGGAAACCATTAGAGCTTCAATGCCCTCCTAACAATCCATTAAATCTAAATCCATTCTAATCCTTAGCTATGATATTCGAAATAAGAATTTATAAGGAATATATCAAAGACTAGGTCTTCTGTTTACGATAAATTCCCTCTAAAGCATCATTTGTTCAAAACACCAGAGTTCCAAACGTACAATTCCCTTTCACGGTCAAAATGGATAAAAATCAAACAAATACATTCGCCAGCTCGTTCATTCCTATGAATTTTAGGTACTGGCATTTCCTTCATACCTACATCCTACCCGCGACCTAAAACTGCCAAACATTTAAACCATCCAAGAGCCATTTCCACAGGTACTTTCACCTGAAATCTCGGACCATTCTCGTTTCATGATGCATGTCTCCAATTAATAAAATATTTATAAATTAGCAGAAATCGTATTAGTTGTACAAAGATGATAAATATCGAAATTAAAGTATTTCCATGAATTATTAGGCCAGTCAAAATCGACACAAAAAATGGCTAAATTCGCAAAACATGATGTATCTCTGATTTTTTAGTATGTTGTTTGGATCGATTAGGGGTATGTATGCCCAAGTTTGCAATTCTCAAAAAGTTGTGGAAAATTTTATACACACGAAAAACCGCGAAATTTTCGGACTTTTTTCAGATTCTGCTCTATATCTCATAATCCATTCATTTTTTGTCAAAAGCTATTCTATACGTTTCTTAAGAGCAATAAATTTGTTAGAAATTAAGCTTAACCCGAGCTTTCTAGGTCAATTGGTTACCGAATTATGACACTTTGAAAATAGGCTAAATTTTCGAAAAAGTGAAAATTTTAGTTTTAGACCCTATTTGGACCAAAATTGCACCGAAACCATTGATCCTACAAGTAAAACTTATAGAATATATTTTGTATCCACGCATTTACTGGGAGCGACACCACCTCTGCCCTCTTCTGGCAGGGGAAGATGAAAATGTGGGGTCTCTTCAGACAAAATCAAGCCCTAATGGACCAAGCAAGAGTTTTTCTCTAGACAGATGCCACACACCAACAATTCGCAGTAGCCGGGGACAAATGCCTAGTTGCCCTATACGGAGGAGACGAAATGACAGACACCCTCAACGATGTACGCTTCCGTGCTTTTGTGAAAACAGCAGCCAACGCCAAAGCGAATCTGGCCCGTTTGCCCCCAGCCACAGATGCTGCGTCGTATCACCACTACCGCACATACCACCAGGTGCAAAAGTGGTTGGGGGTGGAGAAATAGGCCACCGACTGGGGGGTTGGAAATGACCTCGGCTGGACTCATTCCCATTGCAAGTCGGCAACCCCCGCAGAGCTCCTAAAACTCCTCTCTTGCAAATGCAAGAACGGTTGCAGAGGTGCTCTTGCCTGAAAGCAGGGCTGAGATGTTCTGCCTGCTCTGGGGAAACGTGCCAGAACGCTGTCCTTATCATCATTGAAGAGGGCGACGATGACGAGCCTGGAGATAACCCTGACGATCCACCAATACTCGAGTACCTACCTATAGGGGACGGAGACGACGACCCACAAATAGCGGAAGGCCTACCTATTGAAGAGAGCAACGAAAGTGACGGCCCAGGGCAATAAAAAAAAGGCGACGTGTTTGACTATGTGTCTAATTTGATTGATTGATTAATTGATTTCAAATCGTTGGTTTTTACTCAATTTTCCCACTATTATCAATTTAAAATTGGCAAAATAAAAAATGACTCTATTATGTCTCTCTATTTCAAATGGATAGAAAGCTTTCTGACAAGTATAAAAGTTGTGGTGGATGGAATATCATCTGAATCGTTCTCCACAAACGCTGGTGTTCCCCAAGACTCTGTAATCTCCTCCACACTCTTCCTAATTTATATAAACGACCTTATCGATCAAACGCCAAACCCCACTCATTGTTACGCCGACGATAGCACTCTACACGGCAAACCCTCACTCCCGTATAATCGAATCAATGTTGCCTCCTCAATTACTCTCGACCTAGACAAACTGAATAAATGGGGCTCTCAAAATTTAGTTAACTTTAATTCAAACAAGACTCAATGTTGTCTAATTTCTAGGCGCGAAAATAAAGATTTCCTTCTCTTCGGTAATGCAAGGGTCTTTCGAGATCCATAGGAGCTGCATCTTTACTGGTGCACCCCTTCTTGCATTCGATTGCATTAAAAAAAATGGACATGGGAAGGGAGTGTTGCTCGATGCTAAATATTGTAAATAATCATGTAAATATTTAAATTGGTAAATAAAATATTTTTAATAAAGAATTTTTGAATTTAAATTAGATTCATAGGTGTTTGAATATTTTTTTATAATTACTTTGAGGAGGGTTTCGTTTCCCAAGGAGACGAACCCCGGCGTCAACTTGCTGACCGGGACTGTTGATGTGTTATTTTGAAATAATGACCATCTTTTTTCATTCAAAAGAAACTCAAAAAATATTTTTTTCAAAAAAATTAAGTTCTTATAAAATATTTTGTTCAAAAAAAAAAAAAAATAATAATTGATTAAGTTACTGTACTTTTATTTACTTATGTTTATTACTTATGTTTATATTAAAATACATTTCACCGTTTTTTAAATGATTACATGCTTTTTTTCATTCCCGAACCAAAAAACAAAAGATAGGAAAGGTTATGGAACATTTCTGGAAAAATGCTATTTTACCTTATATTTTTGTTTTTAGATTTTGAGAGAACTACAAGACTTACAGACCCCGCACTGCACTTAATTTAAAGCTAATTAAATTACCTACAAATTATATTCTATAAGTTTTACTTGTAAGATCAATGGTTTCGGTGCAATTTTGGTCCAAAGAGGGTCTAAAACTAAAATTTTCAATTTTTCGAAAATTTGGCCTATTTTCAAAGTGCCATAATTCAGTAACCAATCAACCTAGAGAGCTCCGGTTAAACTTAATTTCTCTCAAATTTATTGCTCTTAAGAAACGTATAGAATAACTTTTGACGAAAAATGTATGGATTAGGAGATATAGAGCAGAATCTGAAAGAAGTCCGAAAATTTCGCGGTTTTTCGTGTGTAAAAATTTTTCCACAACTTTTTAAGAATTGCAAACTTGGGCATATATACCCTTAATGGGTCCAAACAACATACTAAAAAATCAGAGATACATCATGTTTTGCGAATTTATTGTCGATTTTGACTGGCCTATATCTCCAATCGGAAAAAATGAGCTGAAGGGGATATATATTTTACTATTTCAGAACCCCTATCCCGAATTTCTGCTGAGGGGCAAAATTTCTTTGTTTCAGCGCAGTTATCAATCCGTTCAAATGAGTAGAAAACGACAAAATGAGAATGTAAATTATAAATCTCCCACATATCCGCGGTACTAACGTAATATAGGTCAATTAACTTGATTAACAATAGTATAAGTTTATTTTGCACTAACCATGAGTTGAGTCAAACTCACTACTAACATCCAAATCGCGAGTAGCGAATATAAAATATGATTTTTACTTATTTTTTACTGCGCGCCGCGACACTCCTACTTTACAACCCCTTCTTTTATTTCAATCGGATTAAAAATTTGACACAACTATTAACTCATGACACTTGATAAATACACTAATTTTAAAAAAATCTTGGAGTCGTTTTTGAAAAAAATAAAAAAAAACGAAATAAAAGAGGGGGGGGGGGGTAAATTAGTGGTGTCGCGATGATTTCAAATAAATGAAAATGTGAAAGTCGTGTGGTGAGCACACCAGTTGATTTTATTCTTATAACTAGCAACTAACGTAATAAATAAGCGCTCTCATACTAACATAGTATTGTAAGTTAATAACACTCACGCCCACACCCTGGAAGGACACTATTTAAGATCTGAACAAAGGCCGGGTGATCAAAGCGAATTGAAGCACTTCAACATTGCTTCAAAGAGTTCAATACATATATACGAGGATAAGTCAAAAATTACTTACACTTTTCGTTTTACAACTTTATTAAACTAAGATAGGTGAACAACAGATACATTATTTTTCAATATAGTCTCCACCTTTAGCAATGTACTTGGTCCAGCGAGCCACAAGCTTCCGGATACCTTCCTGGTAGAAGATTTTCGGTTGGTCATGAAGCCACTTTTACACCGCTCCCGAACGTCCATGTCTGAGGCGGATCGCTCATAGTGATGAACCCACGTTTCATCAATGGTCACTATTCTGCTTAAAAATGCGTTGCCTTCCGCGTTGAAGCGATCCAATAAACGTTGTCAGATGTCCAAACGTTTGGTTTTGTTTGTTGCGGTAAGCATTCGTGGTACCCATCGCGCACACACTTTACTGAATTTGAGTTCGTCATGGATAATTTGATAGGCAGAACCGTGACAAATGTTTAAATAAGATTCTACCTCTTATCTATGGTATCTCGCTTATCTGCTGTAATCATCTCTTGCTGAATGTTGTCGTCAGTGGTCGAATTGACGGTCGCCCAGCTCCCTCTTTTTGCTCGTTCGGCCACTTTTAAACATTTCGATCCATAAAAAATGCTTTTACGAGAAAAAACACTTTCCCCGTATTATGGCAAAAGTCTCCGGTGAATTTCAGCACCTTTCACACCCTCTGACCACAAAAATCTGACCACTCCTCGTTGCTCCTCTTTGGTGCAATCTGATAGCGGAGCTGACATGCTTATGCTGTTGTAGCTAGACGACAACTGGCGCGATCGTGACGCAAAACATGCGCATGCGGCCGCATCCTATCTTAGTTTAATAAAGTTTTAGAACGAAAAGTGTAGGTAATTTTTGACTTATCCTCATATATATATAGTGTATAATTTCAAGAAGAAAAAAATATAATATTTATAAGAAAGACTAATGTTAAAAGTCAAGACTTTGAAACTATAGTCTCTATCAAATAAAATTAAAGCGGTATTATATTCTAATAATAAAACGTTTCACCTAGAACCAACACCTATCTCCTTAAAAATCATTCGAATTATATTCATTTATATATTATTGGATTGGCAACTAAGTAATTGCGGATTTTTTTAGAAAATCAAAGACAATTTTTTAATGGAACTAAATAACTTTATTCTGTAATGTATTGCCCATTTTGTTCAATGACCTTTTACCATCTTTCAGGCAGCATCATAATCCCACGTTCATAAAACTTCTGGTTTTTATTAGCAAAAAACTGAATCAGGTACGATTTGACATCATCATCATTATTGAAATTTTTACCATTCAAGGAGTTTTGTAAAGATCGAAATAAAAAGTAATCAGATGGTGCAAGGTCAGGACTATATGGTGGATGTAGCAAAACATCCCGACCAAGCTCCAATAATTTTTGCCGAGTGACCAAAGATGTGTGTGGCCTTGCATTGTTAATGGAATACAACACCTTTTCGATTTGTCAATTCAGCCCGCTTTTCTTCAACTGCATTGTTTAATTTCGTTAGTTGTTCAATGTAGACAACAGAATTGATCGTTCGGTTGGGTGGTAAGAGTTCAAAGTAGACAATTCCTTTGTAATCCCCACCAAACTGAAAACAAAACCTTCTTTTGATGAATACCAGCTTTTGATGTTGTTTGAGCTGGTTCACCTGGCCTGCTCCACGATCTTTTCCGCTTGATATTGTTGTAAACAACCCATTTTTCATCGCCAGTTATCAGTCGTTTTAAAAATGGATCATTTTCATTACGCTTCTTTAGCAAATCGCAGCTGTTAATGCGTTGCGTTAAATGCGATTCTTTCAGTTCGTGAGGAACCCATGTATCGAGTTTTTTAACATAGCCAAGTTGTTTTAAGTGATTTTCAATGCATGTATGTGATACATGAAGTTTCTCTGCAATCTCACGTGTTGTACTGTGACGATGCGAATCGATTATTGCTTTGATTAGGTCGTTATCAACTTCAACTGGACGACCAGAGCGTTTTTCATCTTTGAGTGAAAAATCACCAGAACGAAATTTGGCAAACCAATTTTGACACTGCCGTTCTTTAAAGGTTTCGTCGCCATAAACAGCACATAACTTTTTGTGAGCTTGCGATGCGTTTTTCCCTTTGCGGAAATAAAAAAGCAAAATATGACGAAAATGTTCCTTTTGATTTTCCATTTTTAAACGAACGCCAAACGAAAACTACGCAACCGATCAAAAAACTTTTTTAGTGATTGACAGCTGAATTGCCAACTATCAAATAACAAAATGTGTTTTACATTTGGACTACGCCAGCAAACCTAAAAATTCAACTGAAGCCATCTATGAGTGAAATCCGCAATTACTTAGTTGCCAACCTTATATATCATAGGTGTATGTTTATTTCTATCAAGCGGAGTAATTCGAGATCTCCTTCGTTGAATTCCTCCTGAAAATCACCATCTCTGCTACTATGAACAAGAAAATATCAAATTATTCATTGTATACTCTTAACATCAACCAAAAGGCACACTCTTTGATTTATTCCTTTTATATTAAAATATTTTAATTTTAAACTAATAATTGTTTTTTGTAATTTTTTTTTTTTTTTTTTTTTTACGAAAAACATTACGAATTAAAATAAATGTCTGTATATATCTATTGTAATTTAGACTTATTTAAACTAGATAACAACTAATCGAAATAATGTATAATATGCTTGTATCATCAACAAGAAAAAACATTTTTAGAATAATAATTATTCATTTCATGTTTCTAGCCATGTTTTGACATTTTTAACCGACTTCGAAAAAAGGAGGAGGTTCTCTATTCGACTGATTTTTTTTTTGTGCCTATGTTGCCTCATATCTCCGCCAATTGTGAACCGATTTTGAAATTTTTTTTTTTTTGCATTGGGTCCAGTCTACGTTCCGATTGGTCCCATTTTTTTTCGTAGGTATTAGACCTTTTTTGTTAGGTTTGTTCAGGACTAACTTCTTTGTTTATGAACCGATTTCGATGATTCTTTTTTTATTGGAAAGGGGGTATCTTAGGGATGGTACATTATTAATTTGGTCAAGTTCTGATCATAGGATCACTATTAATAACATCACTAAAAGAGAAAAATAAAAATTTTAAGAAAAAATAAAACCGACTTCAAAAAAATTAAATGCAACAAATAAAATACACTAAAGGTAAAAAATAATTATTATCTTATTTAGTTACAACTAAACGACGAAATATTAACATGAAATTACTTTGAAGTCGGTGCCAAACATATACCTTTTAGCTGAATCGCACTCGACGGATCTTACTTAGTACGTTTGGCGGGTACGCTCGCTTATAGGTAATAGTTTGTTTGGCACCGACTTCAAAAAAGTAATTTCATGTTAATATTTCGTCGTTTATTTATAACTAAATAAGATAATAATTATTTTATACCTTTTAGTGTATTTTATTTTGTTTTTGAAGTCGGTTTTATTTTTTTCTTAAAAATTTTTGTTGTATTAAATTCCATTTTTGTATTATAATATGTTCCAAATCTCTACCAGCGATGCTTATGTAATATTATAATTTGTATTTATATGTTCTGTAAATAATCAATGTAAATTGAACTTGTTAGTAAATAAATTATTGTGTGTTGACATGTATACTTTTATTCGTAAACAGGGGTGTAATGAAGTCGAAACGTCGCACCAGTGGCGTAGCTAGGGGGATATTCGTCTCCGGGCCTAGCATCTTGGGAGACAAATTTGTTTCGGACAACGTATTATTTTGTATTTCGTTAATATTTATTTTAATGGTCAAATTCCACTCCAACCTCTTTCCGTTCTAAGTTTTAGCGATGTTATATTTGGCTTTTTTTTTATTTATTTATTGTCACCGGGAACAAAGCCCATTTAGACATCACATCAGTAAAGTGTTAGTAGGGTTAGTGAAGGAGCCGAGTTTTAGTCTGTAGAAATTTTATATGCTAGCCAGGATCGAACCTCGGCTTCCCGCTTAAACATCGTCATCATCGATGCTGAAGCGGGCCCAGGGCGTTAGCCAGCTCGGCTAACCCGACTCCCATATTTGACTTATGTTTTAGTATAAAATATTTCTCCTTTAATTTTTATTTTCATTCTTGGTTCTTAATTCTATCCTTCTCTGTTATTAAATCATATCTTCAAAGTACTATTGTTTCCTTAATTATTTGACTTTTTCTATCCTTTTCATACCAAAAAAATAGCAATATCCCATGAAATGCAGGTTTCTATTTTCTAAAACTCAACAATTTCCGGGAAAGCATTACGAAACCTCTTATGGCTCACACTTTTTACGAAGGGGCCGGAGAGGAGGCGAAAACTGGCTTTCTCCCCGGATACTGAAAAACCTAGCTACACCTCTGATTGCACCGGTGCTTTTTTCGACGACTTGAAAGAGTACCGGTATAATTTATTGGAGTACATTGCATCAACAATTCAACTTTTAGGTAAATTACGCTCAGTGATTTTTAGTAACTAAATAAATTAGAAAAATTTCAAAATATTTATTCTCCCTTATTTAAACTAATAACGCATTTTAAGTAATAGCAAAAGACGAGAAAATCGGAGAAATAAAAGAAAAGACTATTAATTTTCATTTTTTATAAATAAGAATCAGGACAAACCATAGGGTAATGCGTAATGCGATCGAAACGGAAACTTCATTAACGTCTACTTGTAAAAGTTATAATCAAAATCAAATTAACGAAGGAACATATCATGCCCGTGTTAGGGTGTTAACCCCCACCCCCCACCTCCGAAATGTTGAATTTATAGTAAAATAAAAGAGTATGATTTTATATATTATCATGTATGTTAATGTCCTTGAAAATCATAAGATGATGTCATCTATTATATCCGATGGAATGGAATATTTTTAATTATATGTCAGAGGGGTTGTTTTTCACCCCCTCGGGAATCGAACCCGAGTGCCAGTAACAGCAATCCGGGCCACCTGGCTCACCTGCGGGATACGAACCTCTCTGACATATGCAAACGCGTAAAATATTTTACTCAAAGATTGTTTTCTTAATTTGTAAAATTTCGCGATATAGTGATTCTAAATTTAAACATATAGCCATGCCATATAATTTAAATAAAGGGTGTTGAGTGTTTCGAATTTTGAAGAAATTCAAAATTCGAAGGGCAATGGAATGACTTTTCCTAATTTAATATGAAAGATATTAATTTGCCGATGGTAATAGATTCAAATTTACTTGAAAATCATAAGATGATGTCATCTATTATATCCGATGGAATGGAATATTTTTAATTATATGTCAGAGGGGTTGTTTTTCACCCCCTCTGGAATCGAACCAGAGTGCCAGTAACATCAATCCGGGCCACCTGGCTCACCTGCGGGATACGGGTACATATAATTAAAAATATTCCATTCCATCGAATATAATAGATGACATCATCTTATGATTTTCAAGTAAATTTGAATCTATTACCATCGGCAAATTAATATCTTTCATATGTTAATGTCTTTCAAAAATTTAAAAATTTCATCTTATACTTCTTCATTTTCAAGTATTTGTTTTAAGTCTTTATTTTCCAACGAATGACAATTTCTTTCCCTTCTGTTTAATTGGGTAGTCCACTAATATGCTTTAGATTTATTCTAACTTTGCAAGCTGAACACAAAGGGGGTCTTCCTTGTTCATTATATTTCCGTGGGTGAATAAACAATGGCCCACCCTTAGACGGGTCAATTTAACTTGCTCTTTTCTACTACGTATAGATTTGAAGTTGATAGGGAGGCAATGATGAGTTTTGTCATTTTTAAATAGTTACCAGTAACATTTTCCCATTCCAGCTTTCAGCTTCTTGTAGTTTTGTTTTCAACGAAATTTTCAACGTCCTCAGATAGATTTTCTGTGTATCATAATTTTGTTTATTGCCTCCCTTTTTCATCAGCTAATCAACCAGTTCATTTCCTGGAATGCCTTTATGGCTGGAAACCCACATAAAGTAGATTAGGAGTACATTAGTACAATATTACTCAAAGAAATTTAAAAATCACTTGAATTATATTTCATCCATCAGACTGGCCAAAAGAAAGATATCAAGGGCAAATATTTTATTGATAGTTAAATGTACGGGTTTGGTGATATTTAGTAATCAGGGATGAAAAAGTCACAAAGAGAAACAAAGAGGTTGTCCTCTGCTTGATGCAAATAAACATATACACATATATATCAAGATGATATATCTGTATATATATTATTTATTTGTTTGAGACTATAGTTTCGAAGACTTGGTCTTCATCATCAGTCTTTCTTCAATTATAAATGTTTTCCATGGAGTCAATATCATAATGATATTGACTCCATGGAAAACATTTATAATTGAAGAAAGACTGATGATGAAGACCGTATATGTATATGTATATGTTTATTTGCATCAAGCAGAGGACAACCTCTTTGTTTCTCTTTGTGAATCAACAACTCTGCTACTCTCGGCAAAACAAAAACTTTTCAATTAGATGAAAAAGTCTTTTTCACTTTATTTTTAAAAATAATTCACAAATAGCGAAAACTATTTAGTCAAAAAATCAAGCAAAATCATGGTGCTTTTCCTTCAAGATGCCTTATAATATTATAGTTAACATCGAGAGATGATATTTGAACAGTGGCGTACCCAGAAAATTTTCAGGGGGGGGGGTTCAATCCACAAAGCAAAATATTTAGTGGGAATTTTTTTTTATTAAAGCAAATAGGTACTTCCAAAAATTTAAAAAGAACATAATTCTTGATTAAACATATGAAATATATTTAATTACGGTTAGTTTTCCATAAGAAAGGGTTTGTCGTTGCCGTTACTTGTCCCATGAGCCATGCCCTTAGGGGGAGTGGCATGACGGGCCTTCTATAAAACTATATTAAATCCCTTTCGTTGAGTTTAATTTATAAAAAAAGTATACAATTATTAAATTATAGAGTATTATGACGTCACAATACAGGGGGGGCTCAATGAAAATATGACAGAATGTGACACAGCACACAGGGGGTCTAAAAGTCTTGAAATTCGTGTGAGGTAATTTATAGACGGCCCCTAATCCCTAGTTTGATTTGAAGTGTCACTCAAAAATGTCGCATGAAGAAAACTGCAATCTTTTAATTATTTAAACTTTAAATTTATTTAAAAAGAAAGAATTTAATTTTTAGGAGAATTTCTAGAATTTTAGTAGAAATATTTTTATAATGCGATATCAGAGGGATTCATCGTCTCCTGAATAGTTAATATCGCAATATAAAAATATTTCTACTAAAATTCTAGAATTTGTCCTAAAAATTAAATTCTTTATTTTTTAATAGGTATACATTGGTTTTTAACGAGAGCTAATTTTTTGAAAAACATTTCAACTATTTTCAAAAAAAAGATGCTCAAATCTTTAGTTTTATATTTAAATTTATTCTTGTTGTAACATTTTAAAATATAAAGACACCCACACGCTTTGACTTTTCAAATGTATTCGTATTTGTGTTGCGTAGCACTGTTTTATTAGCCAAGGATCCATTTCAATCCATTCAACAACATAAACTAAACCGTTAGAAATTACCCCTTACATTTAGACAAACGACAATCCATTAGATGGACCAATTAATCGTACATATTAATATTAGGAGAACAATAGTATTTTTTAATATTTAATAGAAAAATCTTCCATGGTGAAATTACAATAATTATTACAATTTCCTTACGTTATCCACTTGGTTTCGACTTCTAATTCTCTAAAGTCAAAAACAATAACTACTAAGAATTTCTTTTTTTGTCTCAGGAAGAAAATATATGATTCTATAGTACTTTTTCTTCTTAATTCAAATATGAAATCGGTTTTTCATTTCCGAGACAGGAATTTATAATATCAAACATTTTAATACTTTGTAAATTCATAACTACACAATATTCAAACAGTCTGAGTCACCTAGAAAGTAAGAAATGATGCTACATTTCGTCTGTGGAACATTCCTCTTGATGTTCCATGAATAATCGGCGAGCATACTAGGATTCCATTTTCCTTGATACCTCTTTTCCATAGATGAAATATCCTGATGAAAGAGTTCCCCGAGCCCATCGCTCACTGTCCCAAGATTTTTATAAGATGTAAAATATGTTATAAAATGTTTAAAGATATTTTAAGATGTTATAATATGTTTTTAAGATGTTTTAAAATGTTATAAAAATATGTTATAAAATGTTTAAAGATATTTTAAGATGTTATAATATGTTTTTAAGATGTTTTAAAATGTTATAAGATGTTTTAAGATGTTATAAAATGTTTAAAGATGTTTTAAAAGTTTTTAAATGTTTTAAAAATTTTTTAGCTATTTTCTTGAGAAATTTTCTTCAGAAATTGAGAATGATGATTAAAAAAGTTTAAAAAAGTTTTAAAAAGTTTTTAGTTATTTGAGAAATTATCTTCAGAAATTAAGAATGATGATTAAAAAAGTTTAAAAAAGTTTTAAAAAGTTTAAAAAAAGTTTTTCAGAAATTGAGAATGATGTTTAAAAAGTTTTAAAAAGTTTAAAAATGTTTTAAAAAGTTTCTAGCTATTTTCTTGAGAAATTTTCTTCAGAAATTGATAAAAAAGTTTAAAAAAGAGTTAAAAAGTTTTTTGAGAAATTTCTTCAGAATATGAGAATGATGATTAAAAAGTTTAAAAAGTTTAAAAAGTTTTAAAAGTTTAAAAAAGTTTAAAAAAAGTTTTAAAAAGTTTTAAAAAGTTTAAAAAAAATTTTAAAAGTTTTAAAAAAGTTTAAAAAAAATTTAAAAGAGTTAAAAATTTTTGAGAAATTTCTTCAGAATATGAGAATGATGATTAAAAAAGTTTAAAAAAGTTTAAAAAAGTTTTAAAAAGTTTAAAAAAGTTTTTCAGAAATTGAGAATGATGATTAAAAAAGTTTTAAAAAGTTTAAAAATGTTTTAAAAAGTTTCTAGCTATTTTCTTGAGAAATTTTCTTCAGAAATTGAGAATTATGATTAAAAAAGTTTAAAAAAAGTTTAAAAAAGAGTTAAAAAGTTTTTGAGAAATTTCTTCAGAATAAGAGAATGATGATTAAAAAAGTTTAAAAATGTTTTAAAAAGTTTTAAAAAGTTTAAAAAAAATTTTAAAAGTTAAAAAAAATTTAAAAAAAGAGTTAAAAAGTTTTGGAGACATTTCTTCAGAATATGAGAATGATGATTAAAAAAGTTTAAAAAAGTTTAAAAAAGTTTAAAAAAGTTTTAAAAGTTTAAAGAAGTTTAAAAAAGTTTTAATAAAGTTTTAAAAAGTTTAAAAAAAAATTTAAAAAGTTTTTAAAAGTTTTTAGCTATTTTCTTGAGAAATTTTCTTCAGAAATTGAGAATGATGATTAAAAAAGTTTTAAAAAGTTTTGCAGCCGCTTTTGTGTTATTTAGTGGATACCATTTAGTAAACCAAGAAAAAAAGAAGAAGAAAAGACGCTGGTGGATGTCATCATTCATTAAGAGCCGGTCGATATACGTTATTATTCAGACGATAGTGAATTGAAAATGTGTCATTTGTCAAAGACTCATGCTATTTTACTAATTAACACTTTTTACTTTCACATATATATTCTCTATTTCATGTAATGATATAGGATAATAATATAATAATGTGAAGTATTGCGATCGCCTGACGAGGTCCTGACACTTTGAGAGTTTCTATCTCAGAGACGAAAATAGTTAATTTCACTTTGTGACTTCTAGTTGGAAGGGATTGATGCCTTTAATAGTTTGAAACCGGACTTAGAACATATAACCTGATATTGTGGTCTCAAAATCCATTGGTCAGTATGTACCCCCTTGCGTTTCGCAACCGTAAGTCTCAGAGCTACGAAATTCTAAACTTGAGCTCGATATAGGCTAGAAGGAGTACTGCAGCTTTTTGTTGAAACTGGGCCACCGGGTGTTGGCATTTGGGAGAAAGATTTTTCGTCTTTTGTGATTTTTTAAATGTTTTTATTTTAAATTGGTGTACTTATTAAGTGTCATAGATGTTAGTCGTGTATAAATTGTAATCCGATTGAAATATAGAAAGAGGGTGTAAATTAGGAGAGGAAATTTTAAAAGTAACCATAGAATAAAATAAAATAAAAAAAGCAACTGCTTTGTTATCGTTCCGTTACTTTGATGAAAATAGAGAGATATCGACTGAAAATTGAAAATGTCCATCGATTCTTGACGACTTCATTATTATTGGTAAACAGTGCTGAAGAAATGACTTATTTTATTTATTATTAATGATGTTATGTACATAGGTCAGAGTAGACCCTTATAGTGTACATTCAAAAAAAGAAAATGACAAATATAGAGATTAACAATATAAAGGAAAATAAAATACAAATTAGATATAAAAATACAAAAAATAAAACAAAATATAAAATACAAAATAAAAATACAAAATATAAAATAGACAATATAAAATATAAATAAGAGGCTATAGTATTAGCATGATAAAGCTTCAGTGAGTCCACGCAAAAAGCGGGCAGCAGAGGATGGTTGTCTTAGGGCAGAGTGCATTGAGTTCCACAGTCGTGGGGCTGTAATCTCAAATGACCTCGATCTGAGGGCAGTCTGGTGTCGCGGGCATACCAGGGCTCTTGATCTTATTGAAGGACCAGGGGTAAGTAGTTCCGCCAGGTAGGAAGGACACCCCGATATAAGGACCCTATGGACAAACCTCAGGTATCTAACCTTTAGATAGTTAGGAAGGCTGAAGCCTAATACCTCTACTACCCTCTCAGAAACATGATCCATATGGCCCAGGTCGTAAATGTATCTTATGCACGAATTAAATGCCACCAATAACCTGTGGAGAGAAACGCTGTCGAGGCCGTAGTAGACGACCTCTCCATTCAAGAAGTGGGGTAATAATAAGACGAGAACAAGTCTTCGGCGCAGCCAGTGAGGTGTTGCGTGCGCCATTCTTCGGAGAGGATACAAAGAACCATATACTCTTTTACAAATCAGACTAGCATGGTCCCTCCGTGTCAATCTAAAGTTAATGGCCATGCCAAGATCTCTGACATGTTCGGAGTAGGGGATGTCTGTGCCACAGACATTCACCGCAGGAATCACTCCCTGATCGCGGGAGGATAATACAATCGCCTGTGTCTTCGCGGGGTTGAGCATCAATCCATTCACGGTAGACCACTGGGAAATCGATTCAATGTCGGTATTAATTTTTTCAACAGAAAGCCTCCTGTCGACGTGTCCTAGGTGGGAATAGATCTGAAGATCATCGGCGAAGAGATGGTATCTACAATGGCGGAGAACTTCAGGAAGATCATTGATAAATAGGGACAAAAGCAAGGCAGATAAAACCCCGCCCTGGGAGACACCGCGTGTCAGAGCTCTAGAGGAGGAGGCCTCACCACCCGTCTCGACTCACTGGCTTGGTCCTGACAGATAAGAGAAGATCAGTCTACAGGCAGCACAAGAGAACCCCGGTAGGTCATGCAGTTTACGAACTAGGATGCTATGATCAACAGAGCCAAAAGCATTTTTAAAATCAAGAGCACCAAGATAGCAGATCCAGATTCTTCTATAATTGCCCTACAGTCGTCGTTGACCTTCAGAAGCGCAGTTGCACAACTGTGCCCGGGGCGGAAACCTGACTGGAATGGGATAAGAAAATGAGTTCGGTCAATGTGTCCCATTATCTGAGAGTATAAGATTTTTTCAAAGACTTTAGAGATAACAGGGAGAACACTAATAGGCCTGTAGTCGGAGCAAGAACCGGGTTTATTGGTTTTAGGTATAGGGGTAACCTTGGCAGATTTCCAGCAGGAGGGAAAGAAGGAAGAGGTAATTAGTACGTTGAAGATTTTCGTGATAACTGGCAGGATGACAGGAAGAATAAGACGAACGAAAGCAAGGAGAATACCGTCAGATCCAGGGGCCCGAGACTTCAACCCCGAGAAGGCGCGGACTTTTTACCTAAAAGAAAAGTTGAGTAAAATTTTATTTTTAATATTTTTTCTGTATTTTCATGAATAAATTATTGTATTTTCAGAGGTAAGTAAACATAGTTTCTGATAACTTTTTGGAAGAGTAGTAAGCCCAGCCCTTAAAAGGAAATTTGAATTGGAGTAGCTGGCATGACCCCTACGATGAAATTTCGGGCCTGGGACCCAAAATCTAAAGCGGGCACCTTATGGAATAACTTCGGGGTTTTTTTATGAAGTGAAAAAAGTTGGCCACCCTACGATTTTTTTTTCTAACATATCCTCTTAAAAACATGTCACGTCCGGCTTGAACCTGCGGGGGCCCGGGACCCACAGGTGCACTTGGACCCTCCTAACTGGGCCCTCTTCTGGAGTAACTAGTTCCCTAAGCTGTAATTACATAATGGAAAAATAGTTTTGGACTTTCCCGGGAAGAGGTATTAGATATGGTGTAAATGTACATAAAATCAAACACTATGGCTACAAGATTCAAGAAACGGAAATCAGACTGTTACCCTAGTTTCCAGCTCTAAAAATTACTATTTTTATACAAATCATCTTGCATTACTTACCTCTCACATCATATCATGTAGTGATAATAAATTTCTAAAAACTGTATTTAAGAACTGCTATTATTATTTACATTTTTTGAAATCCTTTTTATTTAAACACATGAATATAAAATTCGAAGATGGCTAATGGGGCTAATAATCCCTGGCCTAATAAAAATATCTATCTATATATGTATTCATGCACGTCTAATTGTCAGGGACAGTTAGCTTAAAGCAGAATAAATAAAGAAGGTGAAGCATTAGAGCAGTGATTCTCAACCACTGTGCCGCGGAACTTTAGTGTGCCGCGAGATTCTTGAAGTGTGCCGCCAGTGCTAGGCCCGAATTGAAATTTTTTTTTTTACATTTCTTTATCAATTAACACTACATTTAATCCATATATGTATTTGATCAATTGAACTAAAGAGGTAGTAGTATTTTACACGATACAGAATGTCCTATGATAATTTTATAGGTACATAAATCAATAAGCCAAATAAAATTCTATTAATTAATTTTATTGTTAGTGTGCCGTCAAATTTTTAAATCATTAAAAGTGTGCCGTGACTAAAAAAAGGTTGAGAATCACTGCATTAGAGGGTGGGCCTAGTTACCCTTGTCTTCCGGGTCACCCGGGTTCACCATCTAGACAAAAATGAAAAAATAAATACTTAGTAGGTGAATGTTAAATATCGCTCTTTCTTTCCATTTTATGAAGTAAAGGTAAAACAGTAGAACTACGTATAATAATATAATAATAATAAATAGAAGTAACTAAGATTGTATGTATATTAGTAATTCATGAAATGCTAGCCACGGTTTTAGCCTGTTAAAAGTCGAAATCAGAATAGTAAAATTTAAAATCATGTCCTAGATACCCCGACGCGCCTTAATATCTGAATGAAAAATATTAATTATTGAATTCTACCTGAAAAAATTTAAGAGCTTGAAAGAGTCTCAAAAAGAGACGAAACGTGGCTTTCGAATTAATTGATGATTCTATTTGTCTCTAAGTCCAAGTCCATGAATTCTCATATAAAAATTATTTATTTATTTATTTATTTATTATTTCTTTTTTTTCATATTCGTAATCTAGAGCCAATTATTAATAATAATCATAACAATAAAATATTTTTCATATTAAATCACAAGTATTCTTTTCATATCTATAAAGGTATCAAAATGATTTAACAAAGAATAAATTATGAACAGGTATTATTTTTGCAGACGTGTGATTATTAAATGTAATTTGGTTGGAGCGTGAAACAAATTTGAAGGACACACACACACACAAAGAAAACTGATTCTTTAGTCATGCTAACAAATGTACACATACACCTACAGCAAGCGGCTTTATAATTCACTTCATTACTTAAACAAGCTAAGTGGCGGATCCACAGATTATTTCAGAGACGGGGCGGGGGGACGGTGCTCCATATTCTCGAATGCATCTGCCGTTATAGGGTATGGAATTTCAAAAAAATTTCTTAGTTATTAGCTAGTACGGCGAAGCCTTCCTGGTAAGCGAGTATTGAATTGACTCAAAAATGTTAATTTTCTTCACTCATTGTATTGACGTCTGGAAAGTGGAGAAAAATGATTTTTTTCCTACTTGTGTATCTGGATTCAAATACCCACGATAGCTCAAGAACAAAAAGTCATAGCAAGTTCATTCTTGTGCTAGAATGCTTGTATATCTGATGTGGAGAATTGATTAGATTTTGGGCTTTCTTGCTTTAGAACTTATGTTTCAAAAATGCAGAAAAAAATCATTTTTGAATGATTTTATTTAAGACGATGTATTTATAATATTAGGCATAAATGAACAATTTATATTAAGTTTATTATTAATTACTTATGTGGGCGTCTCTAGTGTAAAAAAGTTTTCAATTTTTTTGGTTATTTAACAAATGTGCGGGTGATCGATTCTTTCATTAGAATCTTTACGAGGGAAATTGCTAAAAAGGGTGCGGATAGAATGACTCTCTTCCTTCAGAGCTAAGGCAATGCAAGTCCAAACCGGTTTGAGACTATTAGAGATTAATTTCTTAATTTCTTTTTCTTCTAGAAATAACCTTGATAAGAAAGAAGGTAAGAAAATATTAAATCGAAATGGATATCAGATATAGATATTTATCATTTAAAATTATTAATTCACCGAAACTACAGAAAGCGTATCGAGTCTTGAAAAAAATTCACTTTATTCTCCAATTTATTTATTTTATTTATAGACAATTATTCTAATAATGTATTAGCAATAAATTTTTAAGGCTATTTTAACTTTTACCTTGTATTTTTGTTATTTATTTTAATAAGGCATACTACTTTTTTAGGGTTGGTTTAAAAAATAAAACGTATCGCTACAATGTCTGTCTCTCTGTCCTTCTGTCAGAGCATTTTGTAACTCATAAACTAATAAGGATACCGAATTGAATTTTACAAGCTATATGTATTCAATATTCCTGAAATCAAAAATTATTATAAAATCAAATGTTTATTTTGGGAAGGGTCGAGTTTTTTGGGATCATTGTTTTTTTATCATGGGGTGTGAAGTATACCTACCTGTTAAGATATTTTGAGGTAGAATTAAGCTGATTTTTTTGTTTTAAAATGGTGGCTTGAGAGAGGCCAAAGTGGCCATTCTCAAATGATATCTGTTGTATCCGCGGGCCGGATGGAAAAGTTTAAAGGGCCGGATTTGGCTTGCGGGCCGTAGTTTGGGGACCCCCTGATTTACACCATCAAGTTCAAAATCATTTATTTGTTGATTGATAGTGTTGGTAAGTACGAGAATTCCAACCTGCTGTAAAATGTGTGAAATACCAAACAATCTAGCAGAAAAAGATCACATGGCTCATTTGCCCCTAGGCCCAGTTACCCCGACACACCTTTCATTACACAGTTCAGATTAAGATCGATTACAAACAATTTTATCTGACACTTTCAGAAAAATCAAAAAACTTTTTCAAGATGCTCTCAGCAAATTATATCAAAAGTTGTCTAAATGATAAAAAAAGGTAAATTCAAGATTATCTCTATTTAATAAAAGTGGAAGCAATTGCTAATCCCTCGATGCAAATTGATTTTTGCCTTGTTGTAAATTACTTATTATTTTAATGTCGTATTTTATTATTATAGTTAGTTACGAATATTATAAATCTTTCCTAAATAGTAAAATCCATTAAAATTAGCATCGCAAGAAATTGAAAGAGTTGTTCGTTGTTCGAAATTAACGACAATATGCAGTTGGCATATTTAATAAACATATTGGGGATTGAGGAATAAATAATACAGAAGCTTGGAAATGGAAAATTGAAAATTATATATCCAAAAAGTGAGTATTATCTCTTTAAGGTAGTTGTTTCACCATATGGGTTTTCTTAGGATTTTTTTGAAATTTACACAGATTATTATTTAAATACTACTACATCGATTGGTGGCAAAACTAAATTTATGAACAATATAGTTCCGGAGATATTCAATTCCAAAGATAAGAGTTTTTCAGACTCTTATACATTGCACTATATGGGATATCGGAAAGTTTACATACATATTTTATTATAATTAAGAAACTCTTCTTACCATTGTTATAAAATACTAAACCAACATTAAACAATAACTAATACATATTTTTTTAAGAAAATTTTAATTCATAGTTACAACACAGTTTCTGAGATAATAATGAATAAATAATGAAAAATGTATAATGAAAAATTTACACTAAAAACAAGCTGACAACAACGTATTTATTTAACCTAAAAAATGAGTTAACTTTAATAATTTTTTTGACGCTTCATCCATTATCGCAACAGTAGCTTTCAATCGTTTATTAAGAACATTTTGTTTTATAAATCTCCCTTTATAATGTACTTTATCTAAAATTTCTATGATAAAATATATACAAGCTCGGACAGTGTTGCCAGATTTGTCAAACGATCACGGGATTGGCTAGTATTGGTACATAAATAGCAAAAAGTTTTGGGCTTATGAATTATGAATCCTTATTGTCTGTTCTATATACTCTAGCATTAACTTTTTGCTAGTATTGACGCTACCTTAAGTAGAATAAAATTTCATTTTTTATTTTTTTTAATATCTGTGATAGAGAGTTACAAAGTGGCCAATTTAATGTGATTTTTGTACCTGTCGGCTTTTACAAAGGTCTTAAAAATTAAAAATTAAATTAATTAATTAATTAACTTAAAAATTAGGCAAAAAATCCACAAATTCAATTATTCCTCCTTATCATCGTCAAATAAGAACGAATTTGAGATCTCTTATATTTTGGAAATTATAAAGTAGGGACCCATGGTACGCGCTCTCTGACTCGTACTCTGACAGCTTATTGTTTTTTTGCCTTCAAGCATAATCATTCAATTTTTTTTTAATTTCTCAGGCTATTGGTATTCACTTTTAAGAATAGGTGAAAATAAGAAAAAAATATCCTGTAATCGTTTAAGAAATGAATGCTCCACCTTTAAAAAAAAACGATGAGAATCGATTTTCTTTTAGATCTTTGCACTTTCCGAGTGGGAACTAATAGTTGAACTTGGGCGGTTTACGAGTAATCTTGAAGATGACCACCACTTTGCTAAATCGATAAGAATAAAACAACTTAATGCTGCTTTCGTATGGACAAGACAGAACAAATATACAAGAAAAATTACACACAAAAAATGAGAGAAGCGTATGTTTGAACAAATGTGTATTAGTGTGGGTCTGAGTGTGTATGTGTGGGCGAATAATATCTAGAAGAAGTAGTAGGAAAAAAACTCTCAACCGAAGAGGAGTTCGATTATTCATAATAAAATGAGGATGGAGAGTACACGTGTCTGGGTCAGCAAACCTAGCTATGTTATCCGAGACACAGGTTTTATTTCCACTTTTCTATAAATGAAAATATTATTAAATTTCGGATCAGTTTGTCAAAGAGTAAAGAGAAAATTTATTAAATTCAAAAAAATATGGTATTTTCCAGAGAATAGTGCACTTGCTTAACTTTTAAACAAAATTTTTGTTTGTTTATGCAGGGAAAGTGGATAAAAATAAAAGACTAATAATATAATAATAACTCTCTTGCAGATTTGATACTCGGTGCTTAAGTTGTTTATCAAAAGAGATGTTTAGTCTTAAACCAATTAGATTAGAGATTTCTTATAAGATTCTCACCAGAATGCACAACATTTCGATTACTAATATTCTAGTGTCGTTTTCACTTGCTCCCATTATGCAGACTTGGTGTATTTTGTCGAAATATGGATTCTGATAAGATAAATTAAAAATGTCTAATCTAGGTGATTTCAACTGAAACTATTTTTTTATAATGAAGAATGCTTAATTATTTACTTGGAGCTTTTCAAAATTAAGAAAAAAATTTTCGGATGATTTTAAGAATAACGTTACAATTACATTTTTGAGATAATATTTAGAAAAAGGTAGGGTCAGGCTGGATGAATGGGTAGATTACTAACTTACTGATCAGGAGACACGGGTTCAAGCCGGGCTCGCTGCAAATATTTGATCTGCTTGTCCTCTAGACCAATTTACACACACATAGCTATACATATACATAAAAATAAAATAATATTATCACATAGAAGCTGACTAAATGTCTTTGAATACAAAAAAAATTACAAGAAGCCGGTCGGGTTCGAAAACCGAGGGTTCCATACTTACGAGTATAATTTCTAAATTACTTGAGATATAAAAATTCGTTCTTATTTTTTGTTGATTAGGAGAGAATGGGAGAATTCGTGTATTTTTTTTTATATTTTAAGTTAACCCACTTCTGAATAGGTACAAAAATCAAATAAAAATGGCCACTTTGGATCTCACATATATCCTCAAAAAAAATATATTTATTTATTTAATTCCTTTTACAGTCAGCATACATACGTACATTATTTACAATTTTTCTTCAAAAATGTAATATTTATTGACAGCGCTTTATTATATTCCAAAGGAGTTTATAGTTAGAAATATACAGTGGTGACCTATAAAAACTTTAACATAGGCCTCGCTCTTAGTTTGTTAAAAATAAGAATTATAAGTTGATAAATTCTTATATTTTGATACATAAGATACATTTATAATTCAGTTACAACAATATAAATATACAGAAAAAATTAATATTTACAAACAATAATTGAAAAAAAAGACATAAAAATTTCTGAACGAATAATAAAAATTATATATAAAAAAAAACTGAAATAACAAGGGGCTCAATTATCAAAAAATTTAACAAAGGGCTCTCGCGAGCTCCCTATATAGCTCACCTCTGGAAATATACCTAGTTGAGCGTTGAAGTTATGGAGAAGTCAAAAGAAATTTGACTTCCATAAAAAAACAATCAATAAATCTTATTTAGCATACGAGTTACAATAATGGTCTGACAAGCGCGCTGACAGACATATTATAACAAAAATAAATAGAGCCTCGTTTTATATTTGAACCGAACCCTAAATTTTTTTAAATTACTTTTAGGTGTAAGTTGGTAAATTTTAATAGGAAAACAAATTAAGATTATTGTTTGGATAATGAATATTATAAGAATAGTAAGGCCTCTAATCACTGAAATTTTTTTCAAATAAACTTGTTTCTACATTACACAACTTTCACTTAAAAACTTTCCTTCTTTGAACTCATCCTTCCAATTTTAGGAAAAAATTTGATATGCACGCTGGTTTTTAAAAAATTGTTGTTTTTTTGCGGCACGCCCAATCAACTCCCTTCCCTCAATTCCAATTAAAGTTGTACTCGTTGAAGAACTTGTTAAAATTGATAACTAAAGCAGACAACAAAGCAGTTTGTGAGAAGATCGCAAGATCAAACCAAGCCCTTCTCTTCGATAATGCAAGCGTCTTTCAAAATCCAAAGGGCTGCATCTTCTTTAGAGCATTCCTTCTTGGTTTCGATAGCATTAAAATAAAAATAAAATAAAAATAAAAAGGGTTCGTTTTAACCAATTTGGTTACGGTTCTATAAAAACAATATACAATTTTTATCTTGTTAAAATTTCGGACTTAACCTCTTAATTCAACCGAGCTCGCAGGCATGGCGGCTAAAATATAAATACATGCCTAAAGAGACATTTTCTTTGACCAAGTCTCACTTTTTGACTTCCTCTCAAAGTTTCTAAGAACAGTCATGGCCAAAAATTGTATAAAAGATTTCTTCTTCTTAGAATGAGTCATGAACTGCATGATGATTTCTCTCAAAATACTTTATGCTATCGTTACTTAATATTAGTGAATGAATATTATTTTGACAGGTATTTCGTACTTGTTATTTATACTGGCTTTTTGGAATGTTCATTGCACTTTGATGGATTGTTTTAACGTTCTGTCTAGTGTTTTTCATTACTTTGAAGTTCGCTCTAATAACATTACAATTGTAATGAATTTTACGTATTAGTTTGTTTGTTGAGGATGAATTGAATCCTGGGTGAATTCTAATGGGCGAAACACACCAAGTCACATCGGTAATATTTCAGTTGGATCAACGAACAACGAACACATCGGCCATGCAATTGATATATCATCACACACAACATACAAACATATTTATACTATAAATCTAATGACTTAATCATCGATTATACTCTCTAAATTCTGATTAACTTTCAGCTTTTATGGCTTAAATATGTGTTCTCTCGCTCTCATTTAAATCCCTCATTGTCTTGTTTAGTGAAGTTTTTTAAGTGGTAAATCATCTAAGAAAAGTGCAGCTAGTCTATTCATGGGATTGTGATAAATAAACTTGTCTCAATTAGAATCAAACCAACTACCCTGAAATGATTTGTTTGATGACGATTCGGTGGTCAGTTCGTTGAACTGTGGAAATGTTCTGAGTTAGACTACACATGATTAAATTAGAAATTTATTCTGAATTTTCTTGTTTTATTTACGATGTTTCTGACTTTGATTCTTGAACATCAAAATGTCGCGTAGAAAATCTAATAGAACACGATTTATAGCAAAATACAGCATCACCTTTGTACAAGAGATATCTGTTTTTATTCTGAAAATTTATTATTGTATCATAAAAAAAAATATTATCACTTTAATTATCACTTTGTTTAGGGTTGGTTATCCGTGAAGCCTGCTGGGGGCCACCCCCATCGTTTATTTCTGAAAATAAAAAAGTAGTTAATACTCAATTGTTTCAAATGAAACATGGCATAAATTTTAGTATTTTTGAATTCTACATAAAAATCTAATAGGAGTTTATTAAATATTCCCTATACCTAAAATGAATAGTTTTTTAAATAAAAACTATTATAAAATGATAAACAATTACTTTTACATTTTATTTCAACTAGAATAATAAACCTATCAATTAACAAAGATATCAAAGAGTATGTTTAAATAATTAAGATCTGGAAGAGTGAAATTTCAAATATTTAATATACTCCTATTGGATTTTTATGTCGAATTCAAAAATAGTAAAATTTTTGCCATGTTCCATTTGAAAAAAATTGAGTATTAACAACTTTTTGATTTTCAGAAATAAACGATTATTATGGTCATGTTGGATATAAAATTTGAATTTTTATGATTAAATAAGATTCTTTAATGTCTAATTAAGAACTCTAATTGATCAAATTAATTCTAGAAGCAATAGTTTAATTATCATTAATTTTTAAAGATGAACGCTAAATTGGTGGATTTTACAAACTATCTAAAATAACTAAGAAATGATAAATTTTAGATATCAAGTGCATTATACAAAATCATCTTTGTTTTTAACACATAATCTAATGATGCAAAAATATTTGGGGAGTTCCATAGAAAATAAGAAAGTTGATGGCTATTGAAGCAAAGCAGAAAGTGTCCTAAAGTTTTTCAAATTTATTTAAAAAGAGCATATTCCAAAACGTAAATATGTCAAAGTTCAAAATTTTTTCTCAACTCCTTCCATGAAAACTTTTAATGAACGAGTTCTGTGGAACACTCTGTATAATTAAGAAAAAAATATATTAAAAGTAACTATCAAAGCTGTTATTATTTTATTGGATATGCTTAATTTAAAAGTTAAAAGAGTTGACCCTTCGAGAGTCGAACCCAGGGAACAAACATGTTATCCGTCAGTGGGATTGAGTTCGAATTCTGAAGGGGTGAACTCTTCTGACATTTAAACTAAACATATCTAATAATATATTTGATCATTTATTTATTTTTAGTAAATTTAACATTGTAGAAATATCTCTAATGAAGATGGAATTTTGAAAGTTTTATATTTTTAAAAATTCAAAAAGCTCACTAGTATTCATCATAATCACATATAGGTACAGTTCTTTTATAAAAACAATTTCAAAACGTTTGTTAAACATCCAAAAGTTTCGGGAGAAATTCTCTCTTTATCAAATGAAGCAGACAATAAAAGAGTGTGTCTTCTGATGGAATTATAAATTTTTAATTTATTTATAACAAGACTATAGTTTCGAGAGCTTTGCCCTCTTCATTACAAATGTTTCACAGGAATTAATGTATGTTTATTTTCTGTCAATGATTTTTCTATAAAATATAACTTATCAAATATTGCTTTATCTCTGACTGGTGATAGTTCGTAATACATGTTTAGGTATCTATGTTTAATGTTTATATTCATTACCATGATTGATTTCTTCTTAAAAATTAACAATTCTACTACTCTTGGTAAGGAGATCTTTTCAAATTTATAGCTAATGAAGGAATGAAATTCGGAAAATGTTTTTATTAATAAACTCTGCCTTTCTGCTAAGTTTAAACTTTCTACTTATAATAACATTCTATGACAATTGACCTTCCAAATCAGCTAAGTTTGCAATTTCTTTGTAGAAATATCGCTTCTTCTGTGGCTGAGCTAGTGATTAAATCCGCGAAACCTTCTGTTCTCGTGCAGGTGCATCCGAGGATACTTCTGTTCCCAACCCACCCACGGGTATTTTTTCCATTTCTGGGCGTGGGTGCCGCCGCTGCCTTCACGATGGTCCCTGTTTCGGATGAATTATAGCCCCGGGTATTCAAGGGGTGTGCATGTGTGGGTGTCTCCCCACCTCTGCTGTCGGTAAAAACTGGCTTGTTCAACAGTCTCGGCTTTTTTAATTCCCAACTCGTTCGCCTATGCCTTTGGTTACAAATTAATTTTCATGGTTGGTTATGTGGTGCATTCATTAGAATACGACACTTGTGGTTGGGAGGGACCACCGTGCTCTATGCGGCCCCGGGTTAGCCAAGACCTTTATCTATTCTTCTTTTGCCATCAGGACTTAGATAATCAAGCGACGGATTAGACAAGTTAAAACGGACGGTTCGGAATATTTAAGTCAAGGGGCCAACTGAATCGCTTCCGGCGAGTTTTTCAAATTACCCTTGTCGCTCTGGGAATTTTTGAAATAAAAATGAATAATAAAAATTAACCTTATTGACAAGTTAATGAGATAGAATTAACGTAGAAAATAAATTCTCCCTAATCAATAATTAAACTAAAAGAAAATGTGAAAACTTTAAAAACTCGGTATGCTCGCTGCTTAGAGCCGCCCTAGTAATAAATTTAATCTCTTAATTAATTTTAATATATTTTGAAATAATTTTTTGATTTTTTTTTTAATATTGAGAATAACTACGTTACTCAGTAGATCGGGTAGGCAGGCTGCCTACCGGGTGAAAAAGAAGTTTTTTGTTCTTTGTGTTGAACAATGTCTGGTCATTAACTGGTCAATATTGCTATTTTTATTCCTTTCAATCATATGAACTTTTGTATAATTAATCAATATAGTTTATTAAAAAGATTTCGGTTTACCGAGAGTAGCAATGTTGTTGATTCATAAAGAGAAATCACTGAGGTTGTCCTCTGCTTGATGAAAATAAATATTTACATATATAACACGAGAATAATATCTATATATTATATACATGTAATTTAATTAGAGACTATAGTCTTTTTAATTAGAAATATTTTATCTTTTATTTCTGATGGGTTCAAATACCAGAATGGATTTAATTAAATTCGTTTTGTCTTAATTGTAAGCAGGTCACTCAGCACTCAGCATTCATTTGTTGAGTGACCTGCTCTTGCTACCGGCCTATCATGATTTCGAAATTCAGTCACTTGACCAAATAAATGTCTTGTTTTATTTATATTCAATCTTTTTGAAATAAAATTTAAAAGGTTCAACATTTCATCTAATAAAATCATATTTAAAATAGAAGTAATAATTAATAAAGTATTTGATGTTTCATAAGTTTCAAAATGTGGATCCTGTCAATTTTCAAATCCGTTAAATCTCCGTAATTATTAAATTTATCAAATTGCGTTTAATAGACTAAAATGTTAAGAATTATATAGGAAATAAAAACAACACCATATTTTTGAAAAATCACCCAATAAATAGCCTAGATATGATGGTCATTTCAAGTAGTAAAAACTAACATTTTCAACATATTCTTCTATTTTAGGCACTTCAGGCGGCATTTGCCACAGCGAAAACGCTCCGAATTTATGCATCAACCTACAAATTTTGATCTATCCTTTGCTTGTTGCGTTGTTGTGACTGTGATGTTTTGATTTCCTCGGACGCTTCGAACTTGATTAGCAGTTGAAAGTTATAGTTGCAGGACTCCTCGCTGTCTGCTTTTTTTCAATAAATTAGAACGTGAAAATAATTGTGAATTAGTAAATAATCAATATTTTTTTTTTAATTAAGCCACTCAAGTAAATAAATAGAAAATTAATTAATATTTTTTAATACTTCACAACATTTCGGTTTTAACTTTTTTTAGCCAATTTCAAGAGTTAGTTTTTAAAAAAAATGTTATAATAAAAATTAGACTTATTGACAAATTAATGAGGTTAAATTAATTAACGTAGAGGATAAATTCTCTCTAATCAATAATTAAACTAGAAGAAAATGTGAAAACTTTTAAAACTCGGTATGTTCGCTGCTTAGAGCCACCGCCCTAGTAATAAATTTAAATATAATATAATATTATATTGATATATATATTTTTTTAATTTAATTAATTTGGGATAAATTTAATTTCTTAATTAATTTTAATATATTTTGAAATAAGTTATTGATTTTTTTTTTGTTTTGAGAATAAATACATTACTCGGTAGATCGGCGAGGCAGGCTTCCTACCGGGTGAAAAAGAAATTTTTTATTCATTGTGTTGATGTCAACAATGATCATTAACTGGTCATTACTGCAATTTTTATTATTCATTTTTATTTTCATGCTTTGAAAAATTCCCAGACGAGGAGGAAAATCATTTTGAAGCATGATTTTTTTTTCTGTCTGTCTGGGTTCAGAAACCCACGACAACTTAAGAACGATTTTGGACTTTCTAGATCCTGATTTTCCGGTTAAAAATTCAAGATTATTGAAAAAATGATTGTTTTTTTTTGAATACTTTTTTAAGATTTTAATCGGATTTTAAAGTAAAAATTAATAAACCTTGGTAAGTAAATAGATGTGTTTCGAATTCATCTAAACTATTGGAAAAAGTATTGAGTCAATTTTAAATTGTTTATTAAATATTCACATGTTTCAGGAGAAATTCTCCCTTTATCAATGGAAATTTGGAAAAACATTTGCTTTAAGAAAGAATTAAAAGGAGAATTTCTCCTGAAAATTTTGGATATTTAATAAACGTTTTGAGATTATTTTTATAAAAGAACTGTATTTATTTAATAATTTTAATATAGTTATATGTTTTGTGATAAACTCTTAGTGGATTTTAAAAATAAAAAATAATTAATTTAATAAGTTGATTGAAGAACATCTGTACGTTTAATTATTCCTTTAACCTAATCTGCATATTAATAAAATCTCAATAAAATTATTACAAAAATTAAATAGAAAGTTTTTTGCCGTGAGTAGCAGAATTTTTATAAATTGAAGGAGACAATAAAAGAGTGTGTCCATTCATACATTAATTCCTGCGAATTAATTGTAATAGACTGATGAATAGGGCAAAGCTCTCGAAACTATAGTCTCGTTATAAATAAATTAAAAATTTATAATTCCAGCAGAAGACACACTCTTTTATTGTCTCCTTCAATTTATTAAAAAAATGATACCTTCTGAATTTTCGAACTGGAAGTTCTAAAACTAGAGAGAGTCCAAAATCTAATGAGCTCTCCGCTTTGAAAATATATACTTAAGAAATTACAAAACATTGTCAAACATTCGAGCTGTCTTGGATAAATTGTATTAAGTACATGTCAGAAAGTTGTAACTCACCCCTTGGGAATTGAACCCAAGTCTCAAATCAACTGTTCTGGGCACTACACGACTTTAAATTTAGTTTTTCCCTTATTTGAAATCATGGTACCATACTAATTTTTTTGAGAACCCTCTAAAACCTTTCGCAGACCCCCGGTTATAAATCACCAATGTAAATGATTTCAGGAGAAAGAAATGTGGTGAATCTTGAATAGGTCAATGATATATGTATAGATGTTTTTTTATTATTAGTTTTTATTTAGTATTTTCTCATGAATATTAGATTTTATAGTTCATTATTATTTTTTTAAAAACGGAAAATTTTACCACCCTTTTGCCGCCCAGATATTTTTCCACCGTGCCAAGACAGAGCATTAGGGGGCGCCCCAAAGAATTCCTAGTTGCAATTAAAATGCTGTATTTAGTCTCGAACAAATAAAAATATTTACATAAAGAAGAAGATTCAATGATTCACTAATGAATGATAAAAATAAAGTTTATTTATTTTTTTTTTGTTTAAAACCAAAAACAACCATTCAGAAATCACTTTAATAGTTTTATTTTTTTCCTTTCAGAGGAAAAATAATAAACTAAATAATTGCACAGTATTGAAACCGTATTTGCTTTAGAAAACAGCTTGATTGCGTCTTTGAACGATTTAGAGACCCCAATTCACTATAAAAAAACAAACTAACACACAAGAATGGTTGAATAGAAACTCTTTAAATTTAATCATCTGGTGCGTTTACGTCAGGGTAATAATGTGTCAATTTAAAATTAAGAATGTATATTCTTCTATTTGTGTTTAGCAGACGAGTAAAGGAAGTTTCATGCACTTTGACCTGTTAACCATCAGGGGCATTTGCCACAGCGAAAACGCTACGAATTTATGCATCAACTTACAAGTTCAGATCTATCCTTTGCTTATTGCTTTGTTGTGATGGTGATTTTGATTTTCTCGGACGCTTCGAACTTGATTCGCAGTTGAAAGTTATAGTTGCAGGACTCCTCGCTGTCTCCTTTTAATTCATCTACACTTTCAATAAATTAGAACCTGAAAATAATTTTGAATTAGTAAATAGTAAATTTTTTTTAATTAAGCCACTCAAGTAGATAAATAGAAAATTAATTTATTTATTTTACTACATCACAACATTTCGGTTATAACTTTTTTTCAAGAGTTAAATTTAAAAAAAATATTATAATAAATTTAATGATTTTAAAATATGAATGATTAATACATAATAATGATTAGTGCTCATCAAAAATGTAATTCAATTTTAAATTGAAAAAACTTTCAAACAAATTTTTTCAACTCTCGTAAAATCATTTAAAATTGTGCAACTGCAACCCAGTCTCTGTATTTTAATAAAAGTTCTCCAAAATTTAATTTACATATCCAATGTAGCTTTTATTGCTGCATGATTGTTGTTTCGAGCACATTTGTTCTAAAATAAGTAGCAAAACAGGTATTCAATTAAATATTATTTCGAAGTAAATTTAATTTACCAGGTGTCGAATTTGTTTTATATTGCAAATAACATTTTATTTTGACGATAAATTTTCCTCTTAAAAAAAAGTTTCTGAGGAAATACTATGAAATCAAAGACTCTATAAAAATTAGAGAAACATAACTTTTAAGGAGTTAAGTGTTGATTCTAGGTGAAACATTTTAATATAATAATAAAACTTGAGCAAGATGTGAGGTAGGTTTCACAAAGAAAGAAATAAAAGAAAATTGAGTTTTGAATTCGATATATTTCGGGGGTGAGCCCATCATCAGGAATCAAAGAAACTGGAAGGGGGCCTCACCCCCGAAATATATTGAATTCAAAACTCAATTTTGTTTTATTTCATTTTTTGTGAAACCTGCCTCGCATCTTGCTCAAGTTTTATTATTATAGAGAAACATAGTTTCATAAAAATTTATAAATATTTTCCAGTACTACTGGAGCTAATAACTTGAAATTCGGTATGAAGGTTAGTTTTAAAACTCTAATGCTTGTCAATAATTTTTTTCTTTTAATTAAAACTTTAAAGGGGTGAAACAAGAAAAAAACTCAAAAATTACGTTTTCATCTGGTTCCATGACAAACTCTTTCTTCACTACTGGGGATAGAAATCAAAAATCAAAATATAATTAGGGGCAAGTCGAGGGGATAGACGACAATATTTGGCAGGAGATTGACAGAGTTTAATGGCCTCCAGGTAACTGTGAAAGGAAATCAACATTTTAAGATGTTCAGTGAGTAAAAGGGGGGTCTCTTCTGGAGGAATATTGATAGATTGAATGAATTACTATAGATTACAATGTATATGATTTAATGAGAGATAAGATTATATTATTGTATTATCTCCGAGTCCAAAATATGGAAAGGGCAGTCCAGGATAGGACTGTATGGAGAAGGATCGTCTGGGAAGCCAAGATCCACGAAGGGTTGTAGCGCCCAAGGAGTAAGTAAGTATTATCATGCAAGAGAAAAAAACCTGGTTCAATCTTAAAAATTTCTTCAATATTATTAATAAAAATATGTAGGTTTTTTCTCAATGCCAATAAAAATAAATAAATAAATAAAAATATGTCATAATTACCTACTCCTTATTTGTGATCTGGAGAAATATTTTTTTCTTTTTTTTTGAAATAGATAATTCTTTTGGATTAGACAGCCAATCATGTAATCAAAAGATTGCTAAGATTTTCTATTTTATTGACGACGTCTTGGCATCTTATTCTGAAAATGTTTTCAAGTGAAAATAATATGTAAATATAAATTGTGTCAATTCACTCGCATCGATCTAAATTATTGTTTTTATTTTTTATTTTTTTCTAAAAGAAATGAATTATTATTAATTATTCTATAGTTAAACAATTGTCGATTATTCACAGCACTCTTAGCTTGTAAAATATATTTCATTAATTTGTTCAATGCTGTTTAAAAATATAGTTAATAGGCAGGGCTCTACAGATAGAGCTGTGTAAATAAATAAAGAATTAATCAAATGTAGTAGCATACAAACATCAAATAGACAACTAGTATTAGTTTGGGTTCGGAAACTTGTAGCTCGCTTGGTTAGAGCATCAAGCCGGATACGTGAAAGGTCTCAGATTCTCGTGCCCTTTTGATTATATATTTTTTTACCTTTATTTTCCAACTCGAGTAATTATTCAGTCTTTAATTAGTATAACGTAAAATAAATCCATATACCGATATGTGTTAAGGGTGAGGTAGAAAATTCATATAATTCTTAATTTCCATAAATTCATACACAAAGTTCTTTATCCTCTAATTCTATCGAGTTTTTCATATCAAATTCTATTTACCCAATTGATCTTCAATATCCTTCTTTATCATATTACAAAGGCCTGTCTCTCCAATCGTCCAGGTTTCACTTCCATATAATTATATTGAGTGCGATACATATGTTCTCAGCAACATGTTCTTATTTCTTAAGCTATTTTCGTTTGTCCGGAGACCTAAAAAGAAGATATAGTATTATTTTGAAATGTGTATATTTTAATAAAGCATGCAAATAATCTGTGTTTGCCTTTAATTTTTTTCTTTTTGTTCTTTGGGAAATTCTCTCTGTATCCTTTAAAAAGTGTAATATATATAAGTAATTCAATATAAATATAATAAGCTGAAGTGTTCTGATGCCCATCCACTTGACTTTACCATATAACCTGGCCTCTCACTTATATTTAATAGTAAATAAAATTATTTATAATCATGTAGGGGGGTTAGTTTTTCCATTTTTAGATTACTGTGTGCCCACTGATTATGTATACAAAATTTGGTTGTGTTTGCTCAAATAGCCTAGATTTTTAATTTTTAGCCCCCCTCCGCCCCCTTAATTTTGGGTCGATATGCGCCAAAATCTAATCAGCTCTTAATCTCAATGGACCAAAACTACGTGTGAAATTTGGTTTCGATATTCGAACTAGTTTTTGAGCTAGCTCGTCCACAAAAATTTGGGAACTCACAGACTAACTAACTAACTAACAACCAGACAACTAGACAGACTAACAGACATTTTGACAAAACAATTATTATCTCAAAAAATATAATTTTTTAGATGTTTACTTATTAGAGCTTTTTTGTAGAGCGAAATGCCATGGTTTCGCTCAATTTTTTTAATCAAAATAGTTTCAGCCGTTTTTGAGATATTTCGAAAAAAAGAAGGAAAAACCACTTTTTTCATGCAGGATTACAATAATTGACCATACCTTGTATGGTAAAAGTAAAATGAAAAATGTTCATAAATTGTATAGGTATTGATAAATAATTGATTCGGACTAGGCTGCGCGCGCCGCTCCTAGAAAATGTTTTGAATAGTACCATGCTGAGAGTTTCCTAGCTTATAACTTCCCAAAATACAGGGTTAGCAAGAAATAAGTATCCCACTTTAGAGGGTTCTAGAATGCAAGGACGTCATGACCCCCCTTCCCAAATGGTTTCCAAAACAAAATAAAAGGTCTTCATTTTGTAAGATAGTTATATCAAACATTACGTCCCCGGCACATGACCCCCCCCCCTCCCCAAATGAAATTCTGAGTCCTCTGAAGTGGACAACTTATTTCTTGCTAGCCCTGTATTTTAGATAACATATTTCTTCATATTTGTAGATGAGAAGGAGAGACTGAGTGAATTTTAGAAATTTTTTAAAATTATAAGTTGAGCCATTTCTAATAGGTACAAAAATTACCTAAAAATAGTCACTTTGGGACTTGTGAACACCGATATTTTAAAGCTAAATAAATTTAGAAAAAAGGATAAAATAAAAATATTCAAATTCTTCTTAATGAGAACTTAACCGAGTTTTAAATGATAAAAAATATTCATTATTTTTGACCTCACAAAAAATTCATTCGATTAAAATTTTAATAGGATTTTTGATTTTAGAATATATTTTAGTTATAAATTCATGTTTATATTTTATTTAGTTTATGAACAACAGTGTTCCGACAGAGAGACAGACATTGAAATAGGGTTACGTCAACTTTTAAACAGAACCTTAAGAAGAATATGAAATATAGGAAATAACTGTTGATCCATAATAGTCCAGTTAAATTTTGTTTTTATCAAGAAAGTTTTGGAGTAGTTTTGATTTCTCCCAACTTATTTTTTTGTGGTGCTGAATCAGAATCTGAGGTTGGCTAACCAAATTTCGTATTTTCGGAATATGTAATAACCGTAAACTTAATGGCAGCTTTTAATAACAAATTTGTGTTTTGGAGTGAAAAAAACTGGGTTTTTACGGAGACATTCAAAATACGCCAATTTTCAACTAGCGCTTGAGCCCGAACGGTTGGTTCGTCGGAGAAAACATCTAAATAATGAAATTCGTGGGAAATTTTATGCACTGAATTTTGAATTTAAAAAAAAGTTGATAGATTTCGAGTTATAAGCAAAAACAACCAAAAAAATGAGATTTTTTACCTTTTTTTCTATTTTTTTCAATGTTGCGTCACGAAATTTTGTTAGCAAATCTCAGATTGGGATTTAGAACTCCAAAAAACAAATAGTATGGAAGAAATCAAAACTACCCAAAAATTTTCCCTCTAGGGGCCCTTTTGAACACAATTTTAACTGGAGTATAATACTAACCTTGTCACCTGAGATTAGTCTATTTGAAAACATCGAAAATCAAGAGAATTATCGATGATCAAGATTTAATATATTGTAAAAAATAATTTTTATAAAAAAATAAAGCCGACTTCAAAAAAATTAAATGCAACAAATAAAATATAGGAAATAGCTCAAAAATAAAATAAAATACACTAAATGCTATAAAATAATTATCTTATTTAGTTACAACTAAACGACGAAATATTAAAATGAAATTACTTTTTGAAGTCGGTGCCAACCATATACATTTTATGAATTGAACTCGAGGGATCCTACTTAGTACGTTTGGCGGGTACGCTCGCTTATAGGTATAGTTTGTTTGGCACCGACTTCAAAAAGTAATTTCATGTTAATATTTCGTCGTTTAGTTGTAAATAAGATAATAATTATTTTATACCTTTTAGTATATTTTATTTGTTCCATTTAATTGTTTTGAAGTGGGTTTTATTTTTTTCTTAAAAATTATTTTTATTTTTCTCTTTTTAGTGATGTTATTAATAATTACCATATCATCAGAACTTGACCAAATTAGCATGGCACCATCCCTAACATACCCTCTTTCCAATAAAAAAAGAATCATAGAAATCGGTCCATAAACAAAGAAGTTAGGCCTGAACAAACCTAACTAAAAAGGTCTAATACCAATGGAAAAAAAACGGGACTAATCGGAAGCTAGACTGAACCCAATGCAAAAAAATCTTCAAAATCGGTTCACAATTGGTAGAGATTTGAGGTAACATAGACACAAAAAAAAAAAAAAATCAGTCGAATAGAGAACCTCCTCCTTTTTTGAAGTCGGTTAAAAAGGAGAAAAAATATTCTATTCTGGTTTAAAAAACAGGGTTGCCTTATTCTATATATGTGATTTCTGTTTTATATTAATGAAATTGTTAATATAAAACGAAAAGAAAGAAAAAGTATCTTTTTTTTTGTGAATGTGACAAATATTTTTTGAAAATTGTGTTCTGATGGCCTCCAATGGTAACGAAGGTAATAAGAAAATTTAGACGAATGTGTGACATGACTATTTGAAGCCCTGAAGAAGTCGGCAAAGTCGACGAAACGTTGGTGGATAAATAAAAAAGTCACACAAAAAAACTTGTCCTTATTTTCCTAATGTAAACTTTCAAATTATATATATTAAGAAAATTTTAATTAATTCTTTGTCTTCTTCCTTAATAATTACAGTAGTCGCAGGTTATCTTAGAATTTTATACATATTGCCAAAATTAATAAAAACAATGAAAAACTGAAAATATTTACAAAAAATAAAAATGAATAAGTAAAAGTATGTCTAATCGTAAAAGTAATAATATAAATTCATTTTTAGCTTCTCACTTTTGTTTTTTGTCTAGTTAGCCAATAAATAAATAAGATTTGAATTTTTAGTTAAATCACAAAAATAAAAGCTTCAACAGCTTCATTACTGGAAATAAATAATTTGAAATAAAAATAAATATGTTTAGTAGTTATTAATTTTTTTTTAAGTAGTAATTAATATTTTGCTTTCTTTAGTTTTTGTGTTTTGATTTGAGAAATGTCTGAAACTGAAAAATGTTCATTCGTTAATGTATGTTAATTAGGATTTCTAATCCCACAATACCGTAAAAACCAAAGGTCGTCGAAAGCATGCGCGGATCCAGGGGGGGGGCGATGGGGGCGACCGCCCCCCCCAAAGTATTGGAGATCAACATTTTTTATATGTTTATTTTTTATTTTTTTTTATAACATTAAATTTTAAAATTGAAGAAAATAAAGTTCTATGTGGGGGGGGGGGCGGCGATCTCTGACCCCCCCCCGCTTGGCCAATTCGATCGCGACACACTTCCAAGATCAAAAGTAGATCTTATATACCGGCGACCGCCCCCCCCCCAAAAACAGAGGTCTGGATCCGCGCCTGGTCGAAAGTACATTCTGGTCCCATAATAATATCTAATGTCGATCTGTCTAGATTCCCACAAATTCTCTGAAATGCAATTGGGGTAGAATGTCTCACCCTGGTATAGAAAGAAAATGGCGCGAAATATAAGCTTGGGCACTTTTATAATAACCCCGGATACATGTCGAGACAAGTCCATATCCATTGGAGACATTGAAACAAGCTCAGACACGAAATAAAGAATTTTCTATTCATCAAGCATAGTAAGAGTTTTATCAATAGCCTCTACTTCTCCTTCTCCTTAATACAACTATTTTAATAAATACTAATAATAAAATTGCAGAGAAAGTCTATTATTTATATAGAGTAGAAATATGTTAAAAATTGCAAAATAAAAACACTTTAAAAAGAATTATACTCACAATCTATCGTTATAGGTTAAACACGTATGAAATAATTTTTTAGTAAAAAAAGTAAAATATAAGCAGAATTTCGAGGGAATACAAGACAAGGCAGGCCAGGGTAATCGCCCACAGAGCCAATGTGCAAGGACGCTTGCAGGCAAGTCTTTATCATTTTTTAATACAATCTAAGCCGCTTATAACGAGCCTGAAGGGATCGCGATGTTTGGTGTTTATAACCGAGTGGTCGTAAAAAACGGGTTCATTTTTAACGTTTTTAACTTAACATTGTACCAACCAAATATTTCCAATTTCTTCGTTTAATCCGGGTTCTCGTTATAAGCCGGTTCTACTGTATAACGTAAGGAAAGAGTGGAAAAAAAGAAGTCGAGAAATTGCCTACCTCCAAGCGTCTTCTCTGCTCGAAGCTCTGGTATAACGTGTGTCGAAATTTCACTAAAAAAATGACAAATTACAATTAATAATATGTTCATATATTACAATTTATATCATTAAAGCTTAGGTTAAAAACAAATTTATTTAGGTATACCTATATTTATTAATTCTAAAAAAAAAATGGAGATTCGCTTACCTCAAGAGCTCTTCCCGGGCGGACTGTTTCTGGACTGGAAGCCGCTTCTTGGGGCGCGTATCTCCGCTGGAAAGAAAGGCAAATGATTATTGGTTCGCATGATTCCAGAAGAGCTAATCACAAATATTCTTTTATTCTTTCAATAAAAGATAAATTCATAAAAATAAATGTTTACTTTTTCTTATTTTCCGTGAAAATGATAAAATTATACAGAAAATATGCGAATCCGAATAAATACTATCTATTAGATTAGAAGAAATTGGAAAATCATTCTAAAAGTTTTCGAAGAATAAAAGGGCACATTTTCACTTTTTAATGTGAAAAAAATATTTTTTGACTTCATTTTTATTAGATATAAATATTTTACCTGCAAAGTGAATGCATGATCAGAGATTGTACTGAAAGAAAACATTAATAAATAATCATATGAGCCTCTGCAAGGGTAAAAATTCGAAATTTCCCAAAATAAGGAGAACCCTAATGTATATGTTTATTTGCATCAAGCAGAGAACAACCTCATTGATTTCTCTTTATGAATACACAACTCTGCTACTCGCGGTAAAACAAAATTTTTCAACGAAAACTAGTTGATTTTCATAGTTTTAATTTCGTTAGAATAATGAAAATTTTATGAAACGTCTTATGTATTTAATCAACCCGAAAATT